>CM053610.1:108764986-108778185 GCA_028646535.1 Procyon lotor
AGTGCGATTGCTGGATCATAGGGTAGCTCTATTTTCAACTTTTTGAGGAACCTCCATACTGTTCTCCAGAGTGGCTGTACCAGCTTACATTCCCACTTTGTTTGCTTTTAATCTGTTTCTCTAAGTTCTAGATCCTGATACAGCATCTTGAGATACTTAAGTCAGCTGAATTACAGGATAAGAACTCTGACTTCATCTATGGTATAATAAACAGCTAAGCATTTCAAAGATTTTCATAAGAAAAGCAAAATCAGTGAATTCCATTACAACGATTAAACAGTTGGACCTGTGGGTTTAATGTGGATGCATTTCTGTAGTGAAAGTTTAGTGTTTACTCGCTGTATGAGATAAGCACCTAATAGGAAACCAATTTTTTGTTTTTTACTGGATAATCTCAGACCCAGGTATTTTACCATATTCTCAATTATCTTTGCAATGAATTTTTGTTAATTTTAGTAAATTTGCTATTTACTTACATATAATTATAAGTGTTCTCTGTTTTACCTGTGATATATAAATATATACAATATATATTTATAATATTTATCATAATCTAATTCATTAAATAATTCACTTTGGTTTCTTCCATGGTAATGTGTTTAAAAATCCTGTTCAACCCATCATCATTTTGCCTAAGAGAAACAGATGAGAAAACAAGCAGCTTGAGTTTTAGTTCCCTTCTACGACAAACTGATGTGATATTGAACAAATCATTTCTCTTCCATAGGCATCAAGTTCCTCATTTTAAAGTCACTTCAAATAAGTGTTAAAGTTTCACCAACTATCAAATTTCTGGCCCAGGTAACATGTGGTGGTTGTGTCTGAGGGTCTGCATGTTTACCATCAGTCTTGGAGGTTTCCAGAAGTCATAAACCAGCCAGGTGGATTTGCCCTGTATTGATATCTTTCCTGGCCTAGAATCTCTGCTTGGCCGCCTGCTTGGCTTCTGCCCAAACTTCTTGGCAGCCCTTCTAATTCCCAAGCACTCTGCATAGGTGGGTAGATAGATCTTTATACACTCAGGTGGTCTTGGCGTAGTTAAATGTGCTGAAATTGAAGTTTCTTGTTCCGAGATTTTCACCAGTAGGAGCCTTTTTTTTGTTAAGTCATTTCCCCATGAATTTCTTTGTTCCTAAAGTTTTGCCAAGTGAACTTTGTTATTTATATAATGATTCATATTCCTGTATTTGTGTTAACAGAAGGATATTAAATCATTAATCTGTGCTTCTGGTAAAACTATGATAACCACTGTGACTCTCCAGTTAAAAGCAAATAAACTCTATTTGTTATTTCATGGGATTTGTTTGGGGTTGATGCCTGATTTCCAACTGGAGAAACTTTTACATAAAGATGAAGGAAGATCTGGAACAATATGAGTGAAAGAAGGATGCTGACCTTATGGTCCTTTGTTGGAGAGGACTACGGGGAAAATGGAATTTTGGGGGCTGGCCAGACTGTGGTTAGATCAGAGGGGTGCATAGCAAAGTAATTACATGTGCAGGTAAGTTTTACCATAAAAATGCAGATTCAAATGAAATGCAGGAAGAACCCAAGAAGGAGATTTAGAGACATACAGAACAATGTGAAGAAAGTATATTTGACTTTAAGCAGCAACAATTTTTGGAGTGACCTAGGATGAGAGTCATAGAATAGAGTAATCCCAAGATTTGAAACAATATTTTCATATAAAGTTACTTTGATATCCTGTGAATTCAGTGTGAGTGAGGGACTTTGCCTGTGCAGTGTGTCTGGTTGGCAGGGGCCAAAATGGGTACAGAAGCAGACTTTGAGTAAATTGATACGGGTTGACCCTGAGGTCACATGAGGACAGACATCAAGTCTTCAGGAGCCCGGTGCATAGCTATTGAGACAAAAATGAATGTTAAATTGTACTGATTATTTGGTATTTCAAAAATGTGGATTGAATGAATGAATAAATGAATGAAACCTATAACAGACCTCTGGAAACGTCGACCCAGAGAATGGATGTGGGCTGGAATGGGGTAGAGAGAGACATTAAAAGGTACCGCCAAATGTGACGTTGTGCAGGATCGGTGTAGGGGGAGACTTGTTGGAGAAATTCTACAGTACTGATGTGTAGACAGAATCCTGATATGTAGTGAACAAGAGCTAAAACTCAGACCTGGCCCTGGGGCCAGAAAAGGATTCTGGTCCTGGTTTCCTCCCTAGTTTCGTAGGAGATTCTAGGGTGGTCTCAGAATCTAAGCAACAAAGGGCCTTTGAGTCCTTATACATTGTTAAATCATTTAATCCCACCCCAAGACACTCCCAGTTTATATATAAGAAAACTGAGACCTAACGAAGTAAAGTGCTTAGCTCAAGTTCACACAGATAGACAGTCATTTCTGGAACACTTAACCTTATGCTGGCTCACCCAGGAATGGACAAAGACCCCAGAAAAGCCCAGGGTCTATGGCCATCTCAAAAATTTCCACCATGCTTGGCTAGACTGCCTTCTCCTGAAATACCCTCCAAATTGTACCACCAAATGATGTTCTTTTCCCTCTTGACGTTGTTAGCAATCTTCTGGTCACATTTGACAAGTGGAGCAGAACTCATAGGCTTTGCAAAGACCTTTCATTAGCCAGATACAGGGAGCCCTCATTAATTTGAGTGAATCAGTGAAGGCTTATCGAAATAAGATATTTCAGCCAAACTAAACACTGACCCAAGAACCAGAATGGGCTACCTTAGTGTGAAGAAGCATGCATAGTAATAAACTATCACACCAGTGTTCTCTAAAGTATTTTGTTAGTCTCAAATCCCTTGCTAAGTGATAAATTAGTCTGATTAACTATTTAAATATAAGTGAAATTCTGGATTTTTTTCAATTATATGTAATCACTAGCCTTCAGCATTTTTACAGTGTTACCTAATGAAGGTTCTAGTATAGGTCTATACCAAAGATTCAATTTGGATATATGTAAAAACATTTGTATTTGTGTGAAGAACTAATACTCTTTATTATCTGCCTTCTGTTTCCCAATCTAAGATTCAGTGAACTTTATGTTGGAAAAATTCAACTTCAGACAATTTAGCAATCTTTAATGTCATTCCTGAAGCTCTGTTTACAAGTTCAATCAACAAGTTCAGACCACTTTGAGAGAAATTACTCAATTTCAGTTTGTGTGCAAAAGAAAAGGGCAGACATGAGGTTTGTCTATTGAAATTTTTCTGTATCTTGCTTTGTTCTAATAGCAGAGATTGGCAAACTTTTTCTATAAAGGATCAGAATAAATATTTAGGTTTAGCATATCACATATGATCTTTTTTTTTCAAATCTTTTTCTTCCTTATCCTACCCCCATAACTCTTTAAAAATGAAAAGCCATTCTTAGCATATAAGCCATACAAAAACAGGCATGGGCCAGTCTTGGTTCTTGGGCCGTAATTTGCCCATGACCCTGTATGAGTCTTTGAATGGAATGCCTGTTGGTGGTATCAGATACATTTTGTCTTCATACATAGGTCTGTAACTTATCTCCTGGTGGTACATCAATGTGGACTTGGAGCTCCCAGGCTTTGGTGCTTATCTGATTGAGAGGTTATAGATGTAGACATAGAATTTGCTATAAACCATGGACCCTCACCATATAAACAGAGTTTTGCAAAAAATTCAGAACATTCAAAGAACTTCTAGATCTTTTCATAAATTTTAGGTTATGTATTCTAGGTATGTGAGGTGTTTTTTTTTTTTTCTTTCTCCCCCTAGGAATTTGGCAATCATGTCTACATGCTGATACAAATATCTTCTAAGAGAACTTTGTATCACATGACCAACATTGTTGGCATGTAACATTTAAAAAGTCTGGCTAATGCTCCTTTCATTGTATATTTGCCAATCTGTTTATTCATCTTGCTGTATTTAGATATTTAGCCAATTGAGGTTTTTTTCTAGTATTAAACAATTTGGAACATCTTTGTCCATAAAATGTTTTCCTTTTATAGGTGCATTTATTTTACTTCATAAGTAGAATAGAACAATTGAATCAAAGAAAGCTTTTTAAGGGTTTTGTTTCTAATTAACAGTGCTAAAGCAATACTTATTTTTTTTTATCATAAGAAATCTTCAGAGTGAACATTATTTGAGGCACTTACCCAAACATCGTTTTTTATTTCACTGCTCTATAAAGGGTCCGAAGAACGTAAATCCTTATTACCTTGTATTTTTGAGTACCAAGAATCCTGATTTACTAAATGCTTAACTTTGCCTCTGTGAGTAGTTGGTTGTGAGAAATTAACTAAATTTCTGGCAGAATTTAATTTGGTAGAAATTACCTTGGTAGAATTTTCATTAACTCACTCATTCACTCAGCAAATACCATGTAGTTCCTACTTTGTGCAGTCATGTTCTGGGTGTGGAGACTACATCATTGTTACTATCACCATCTCATCATTAATGGCAATAATAAAAATAATAGTAAATATATAGGGAATACTATGGATCAACCAGTTTTAAGTGTGTGTGTGTGTGTGTGTGTGTGTGTGTGTGTGTGTATAAACTTCTACTCTACGAGGTAAATAGTTTTAGCATCCTATTTCATAGATGGGGAAACAGAGAATAAAAGAACTTCATTACTAAGCCTAAATCATCTAACTAGTAAATATCAAAGCTATTATATGAACTCAGGCCATCAAAATAGACAGTTTCTGGTCTCATGAATATCCCATGCTGGAATACTGAGAATATTCTGTAAGAGGTGAAAAAATTCATATTTCAGTGTTCTAAGTTGTCTATATAGATGAAATTTTGTTTGTAGGAGAGATGAATGAGATGAGAAAGAAGTGGTACTGGATCATGAGATTTTTTTTTTCTTGAGAGAGAGAGAGAGAGAGGAGTAGGGAGAGGAAGACAGAGAGGGAGAGAGAATCTTTTAAGTTTTTTAAATTTAAATTCAATTAATTAACATATAGTGTTATTATTAGTTGCAGAGGTAGAGGTCAGTGATTGTCAGGCTTAGATAACACCTGCTGCTCATTCTCATGTGCCCTCAGTGCCCATCACCTAGTTACCCCATCCCCCTATTCTCCTCCCTTTCAGCAACCCTCAATCTGTTTTCTATGATTAAGAGTCTCTTATGGTTTTTCTCCCTCTCTGATTTTGTCTTGTTTTTACTTTTCCCTCCCTTCCCTTATGATCCTGTTTTGTTTCTTAAATTCCACATATGAGTGAGATCAGCTGCTAATTGTTTTTTCCTGATTGGGGGGGAGAGAAGATCTTAAGCAGGCTGCACACCTAGCTCAGAGCCTGATGCAGGGCTTAATCCCATGACTCTGAGATCATGACCTGAGACAAAATCAAGAGTTGGACCCTTCAACTGCCTGAACCACCCAGGAGCCCCTGGATCACGAGCTTTTATATATCTCTTTTCCTGGGTTTAAATCCAAGTAACAATCCCCCCCCCCAAAAAAACACACACAGGCCTTAACCCTTCCCTGAACAGACTAATTCAGACCACAAAAGCAGAAGACCCTGTGTTCCAGACTCAAGTAACATCAAACTTTTTTTCCAAACCATTCACCAGAGTTTTAGTCTCCCTGCTGCCTTTCCCTGAAAGTTATTTCCTGTTTGGTTCCCAAGCATCCCCTGCATTTGGCTCCACCTATTTTCCTTCTTATCCTCAGGGCCTTGCATACATTCCCAGGTCCTACTCTGCCTCAACAGGTTTGAAGGGTGTGAATCTTCAAGTGACTAGCACTTTTGAGTATTCCTGCTAACCTCTGTTAAAGAAACATTTTCCATATCAAGAGAAAAATCTGTTCCCTGCCTGCAGGCCATTCTCAGCTCTCAGACACTACTTATGCAACTGTGGTTCTGACTGCCTAGTCTGTTCTAGAAATTCACACAGAGAAGAAGCATGTGTTTTAGAATCACACAGACCTCTCATCTAAGTCACTGTGTGACTTAGACAAGGTATTTAATCACTGTTTTCCTTATATGAAAACTGGGGTTATAATCTCTACATTGAGAAATGATAGAATAATTAATAATAGTTTTAAGTAGTAAATGCTCAATAACTAGTAGTACCTTTCTCTTCACCCAGATTGAAAAAAAAATCATGTTTAGTGCGTAGTTGGTGGAGAGAACAAGATTTAACCCATTGGGATGTATGCATTAAAATAGATGACAGGGTCATCAAAATTATTTACAGGCTGACATGACAAAGGGCACTTATGAAAAACCTACAACTACCATCATGCTTAGTGATGAAAGCCTGAAAACTTTCCACTAAGATCAAGAATGAAACAAAAATGCCCTCTTTGTCCACTACTATTCAACATTGTATTAAAAGTCTTAGCCAGGGGCACCTGAGTGGCTCAGGCGTTAAGCGTCTGCCTTCGGCTTGGGTCATGATCCCAGCGTCCTGGGATCGAGCCCTGCATCGGGCTCCCTGCTCGGCAGGAAGCCTGCTTCTCCTGCTACCATTCCCTCTGCTTGTGTCCCCTCTCTCACTATATTTCTCTCTGTCAAATAAATAAAATCTTTAAAAAAAAAAAAAAGTCTTAGCCAGAGGAATCAAGCAAGAAAGAGAAATAAAAGTATCCATATAAGGAAAAAAAGAAGTAAACATCTATATTGATAGGTGACACGATTTTGTATATAGAAAGTCCTAAATAATCCCCCATAAGACTATTCAAATTAATAAGCAAATTCAGAAAAGTTAGAGAATTACATGATCAACATACAAAAATAAATTTTATTTCTATTCACTATCATGGATAATCTGCAAAGGAAATTATAAAAACAATTCCATATAAAATAGCATCAAAAACAGTAAGAAACAGGAAAATATTTAACCAAAGAAGTGTAAGACTTGTATGCTGGAAAGTATAAAACATTGCTGGAAAAAAATAAAGACCTACATAAATCAGTAAGAAGGTTATACTCTCCCTAGTAATTGACAGATTAAATGTAATCCCAATCAAACTCCCAAATGCCTTTTGTGCACATTCAGAAAAGATGATCCTAAAATTTTTATGGAATCACAAGAGACTCAGTACATCAAAACAATCCTGAAGAAAAACATATTTGTAGGACTCACAATTCCATACTTCAAAAGTCACTAAAACTTATTTACAAAGCTACAGTAATCAAGAGTGTGGTACTGTCATAAGGATAGACTTGTAGATAACTATAGTTGAGAGTCCAGAAATAAACCACTTATCTATGGTCAACTGATTTTCAGCAAGGATGCTAAGAGACTTTAATGTGGAAAAAATGATCTCACCAACAAATAGTGCTGAAACAACTAGATACCTATATGCAAAAGAATAAAATCAGATCTTTACCACATATAATATACAAAAAGAAGGTAAAATGGATCAAAGTTCTAAATTACAGAGCTAAACCTATAAAAGTATTATAAGAAAGCATAGGAATAAATCTCCATGACTTTGGACTTGGCAATGGATTCTTTATATATGACTTCAAAAGCACCAGCCAAAAAGGGAAAAATCATAAATTGGATTTCTCCAAAATTAATATTTTTGCACACAAAAGATACTATGATGAAAAAGAACATACAACCCGTAGAATGGGAGAAAACATATGAAATTTAAATATTTGTTAGGAGTCAAATATCCAGAATGTATTGCTAATTAAAGATGTTAGCAATAGGAGTAGGTACCGAATATATTGGTAATATATATACAATTTTCACAATTTTTCTGTAAACATAAAACTGCCTGAAATAAGTTTTACCAAAAACTTTATTTATATTTCATTATTAATGACAGATCAAAAAATATAAGGGTTGTTAAATGCAGATTTTGCTCCAAATTAGCATGACAGGAATCTTCCTGAAATACAGTTCCAAATAATTCCTCCCAAGTCCTCCTAATCTCTCAATGGCTTTTTACTGCCTGCAGGATCGAGTCCAAGCCTCTTGGCCAGACATTTAAGACCCTGCACAACTTTGAACAAAATTAAAATGAAATTCATATTTCTCACCACTTTCTGTGTGTAATTATGATCCAACAGACTTGAAATATTCATTTTTCCTAGAAGATGCTTCCCTAACTCTATGCCTTTGTGCATCTTCTATCTTACTCTTGGCATGTTCTTTCTGTATTTCTGGCTGGCGATTATTCCGTTCTTTAAAGGCCCTCTTTAAAAGCAATTACTCTTGGCGTCCAGCGTCATGTTCCAATAAAACAAATCACTCCCTTTTTCACTTCTCCATGATATTTTGTGCTCCCTCTGACAGAATTTGCCTTATTCCATCTCGGACTTACTTGGAAGTATGTGGTCAATTGCTTCCCCTTTTGTTCACCTGCTCAAGAGCAGGGCTGAGATTTTACCACATTTAACCCTTCCCAAACCTAACACAATAGTCTTTCCTCAATAAATACTGAATGAATAAAATAGACAGGCTGAATATAAAACCTTGGCCCCAGAGTTGCACACTTAGATTCTAATCCTAGCTAGTGTCTGTGTGATCTTGGCAAAGTCTTTTGGTCTATGCTGGTTCTAAATTACCTCATCTATACAATAGAAAATGTGATAGTAGCTTTCAAATTATGTTTAATAGAATCAGAGAAATTCACTAAAGTCCTTCTGGCCAATTTTGAGAGGCGGAGGGAGGAGAATACAGTTTTAGGGTTCCTCTTCTGTTTCAACCAACAAACTTATGTTTCATATATCCATATCAAAATATCAAAGAAGCTTTTATTTAAAGAAACTATCCTATACATTGAAAAAATTAAACCATGAGATCAGCTTATCTGTGAAGCTCCTTTCATTTCTCACTGAGTTTTTCACATCAACACATACAGATTAAGAGACATATTTAAATACTATTCCACTAGGGCACCTGGGTGGCTCAGTGGGTTAAAGCCTTTGCCTTCGGCTCAGGTCATGATCTCAGGGTCCTGGGATCAAGGCCCACATGGGGCTCTCTGCTTGGTGGAGAGCCTGCTTCCCACCCCTGTCTGCCCGCCTCTCCTTACTTGTGATCTCTCTCCACTGTCAAATAAATAAATAAAAATCTTTAAAATTAATTAATTAATTGATTAATTATTAAATACTATTCTACTATAAATGGAACAGACCTGAAGCTTATCTAAAGTCAGAAATGAAGAGGCAGACAACTGCCATTTGCTAAACAATTAATATATATATTAAGCACCATCTAAGTCCTAATTAAATGCTAGAAATTTTACCAAACTCATCTCCAGTTTCAAAATCCATAGTACAGATAAAAAATTTCCCACTTTATATGTGACAAAGCAGAAAGGATAAGAATGTGTCATTTCAAGCAGCCAAGACAAGAGGGAAGCTTGATAGAAAACAGATAAGACCAAGCTAAAAGTTTGTGTTCTTTCCCCAGGATGAGAGTTAATAAAAATGGATTCTGGGAATTAAAATGCATAGACACACATCTAAAACAATGGAGTGCTTTTTGGAAATCCCACCCTTCTCCCCATCTGTAGGATATATTGGTTATTTGGAGAGTAGCGGTAATTCAGCCTCATTACAATTTCCCATCAGAAGTTCAGCTCGGACCAATGAATGGAATGATTACAAAGCCTATTCCTCTGCTATGCAACCCGCACATTCTGAACCATGAGTAATTTTCACTGAGCAGGCTCGTCTATATTGGAATTGTATTCACTGCCCAGAAGACACGCAGTGAGTCTTTAGCTAAAGTGCCCAGCAGGAAATAAAAGCCCATTCCAGTCATGGAGAGAGGGAGGTGGCACAGGTTTGAAGGGGAGTCCGATTTGTAGGTACTGATGTAGGGCTGGGTGATGGCTATGCTGAATTAAATTTATTAAGGGAAATTTGGATCCAAAGTAGCAGATTTAGGCAGGTTTGGTAAAGCAGAGTTTTGTGGTTATTAGCTTGAGACTACTTAAAGAATGCTGTTTCAGTACTCACTCAAAACAGAATTCCTTGAGCAACATCCTTGCAGAAGAGTATCTTTGGAACTCAGACATCATTTAGTGCTGAAGTGTCAGATGGTTTTGATTGTATTTTACCTTGAGAAGGAAAATTCTCTGGACATCACCTCTACTATTCTTTTTTTCCACTTGAAAAAGAACTCCATTATCGAAATGAAGTCAAAATAAAAGCAAACCTTAGGAGAGGTTGTTATATATTTGCTCTAACAATAGGGTATGGATGAGTTACCTGATCCACTTGGGGCAGGGACTTGGTCCTGCTCTGCTCGGTGCTCTGTTCCCCACACTTGCCCCCAAACAAGTTCTGGGGAAAACATTTATGTGATTGAATGAAGCCCAGTGAAAATAGCGTTTTAAAATCCAGTCATTAGAGAAAGTGAAGTCTGAATTATTCTTTTTTTTTTAAATTTTTTAATTTATTTGAGAGAGAGCATGAGCAGGGAGGGGTGGAGGGAGAGAGAGAAAGAATCTGAGGTAGAATCCACACTGAGCGTAGAGCCCATGCAGGGCTTGATCACACAACCTGGGATTGCGACCTGAACCAAAACCAAGAGTTGGAAGCTTAACCAACTGAGCCATCCGGATGCCCCCAAATTATTCTTGATTTAAATGTATATCACCATACCTTATAGAGTTGATCAAATAACCCACAACAAACTGACAATAACAGAGGATAATTAACAGTGATTTTTAATTAAAAAGCAAAAACAGTTTGAATTGAAAAGCACAACAAATTCATAATGGTCTTTTATATATGACAAAATGTCCTTCTCCACACATTTTGGGACCTCATATTGGTAGACACACTTGGGCTGCAAGAGCTGTCCAACTTTGCGAGGCAGGGTGGCCAGATTACTTGGTAGAATACTCTATTTAGAGTCCTCATGAAACTGTGAAAGACATAATTTTTGATTGGGAAATACCATATTTTTACTCACTTAATAGATTATATGTAGTTTACTTATTTTTGAGTAAAATGAATGGCCATAGATGTGTACACTTAGTTAAACATAAAAGGGCTCATATTTTGGGATTGGATCACGGAACTTGGGAACTTGGGCAGGGTCCTCTCAGCTTCTGGTGGGCGCAGAACCAAAATGTGAGAATGGCTATGGTCGTGCTAATACGTCCAGGGGCTGCCTCAGGGAGCAAAGAGCCAGCAGGAAGCCACAAGAGAAGATTTGGGACTCAGCCAAATTCCTCTATTTTTAAAACTTATTCATTTAAGATTCTTTTTAATAGGGTACAATTTCTTGTTGGGAGCCTATTTATAAAAGAGTAAGCCAGGTTTTTATGGCTCTGATTTCTGAAAAAAGAATGTTTGCTGGCAAGAATTTATTCTTTAAGAAATAAGAAGACACATCAGAGGGTGATGTGGACACTAGGTGATAGGATTCTCCCCCTTCAATCATATCGGTGCATTTTTTTTTAAGTTGAGAAACCAAATTCAGGGTAGCCAAGGAGGCAGAACACACAGGTGAGGTTGGCACAGATAGGGGTGATCCCCAATGTGTGCTAGAAGGATGCTGAATGACACTTTGCTTGAGGGCCAGGTTGAAGATGGGGGAATGCAATGCCCAGGATGGAGTGTGCAGAGAATTGGAGGGATGTATGGTTTCCACTGAGTCAGTATCAATGGACCAAGGATTAGCCAGGTGCTGTGCTAAGCTGGCTATCACTTAGCTGGGTAAGATATAGTGCCTGACCTTGAGGAACTGACAATCTGTATTTCCTGTCCCTCCAATGACCATGAGTAGAGAAGAGGCAGGAAAAATGCTCCCCAAGTACTTCCATTGTGGGTCTTCTATTTTTCACTGTGAACTCTCTGAAGGAAAGGACTGAGTCTTTTCCTTATAAATGACCCATAATTGGTGTCCAGGGAATAAATAAAAGAATAAAGATTAGAATTTGAAAGGAATTTGGATATTTACATGCTGTCTTGAAATAGAATATTTGCTGTTTTGTTTCTTTATAATTTTTTTCTGTCAGCTGATTAACAGTGATTTCAAGGAGATGAGCATATCGTTGTGTTCTGGAATTAAATATTTCAAATATGTTGACTATGCCATGTGAAACTAATTGTGCTCTAAGTATAAACTTCAGATAGGTCTCCCTCATCAGGAACCATGAGGAAATTGAGGGTCAGGAAATTTAGGTGAATTTCATAAATCATATGAGATTTGCTAGGTCAAGACTAGAAAGAAGTCCTCCTACTGCTAAGCTGCTGTCTCTTCTACAAGGAATATGGCTCATATTCTTGCTAGGAGATTAGAGCATAGCTAGGTTTTAAAATGAGGTTATGGATTTCAGACGTAGCTCTCAAAAGCTGTGCTGGGAAATTATTACCTAGGGTTTGGGGCATGGAGAGTGCTGGAACTCCATTTTATCTATGTACACCCTTAGCATGATTCCTTCACATGGTTTTCCAGGTGATATTGAAACATATATTTATGATCAGGAAAATACCAATGTAGGTATTTGAAGATTTTTATTTATTCATTTGAGAGAGAGAGAGAGAGAATGAGCTGAGAGAGGAACACAAGGAGAGGGGTAAGCAGTCTTTCCACAGAGCAGGGAGCCTGATGTGGGGCTTGATCCCAAGACACTCTCTTGATCCCAGGATTCTGGGATCATGACCTGAGCCCAAGGCAGACACTTAACTGACTGTACCACCCAGGAACCCAAATACCAGTGTAGGTAAAGAAAGGAATTTCCTGGTATGTTAATATCTTGATAATGTCCAGTCCATAAATACAGCTGTTCAGTTTACTATTAATATATATTTGTGAGAAAATATACTCTAATATATGAAGTACTGACTTAAAGTAAGCTTTACAAAAAAGATCCAAGCAAATCAATTTGTTTGACAAACATGTGAAAGTTATATTGGAGAGATGAGTATTCCTGAGGTGTTGTGTTTTGTTTTTTTCCTTCGATTTTGTTCTAGAAAGTTGATTAAATTTAATTAGTAATTTTCATTATTTTCTTTAAATTCTTTGGAATTTTTTACAAACACAGTCATATCATTTGTGAATATCTATTGCTACATTTTTCTTTTCCTTTCAAATTTTTATAGATTACACTTTTTTTTCTTGATTTATTGTACTGGATATTCTACACTGAACAGACATGGTTATGATTATCTCTTTACCAATCCTTGGAAAAAACATTTAATGTTTTACCAGTAAATCTAATGTTTACTATACTTTTTTTTTTGAGATACGCTTAATCAGAATAAGGATAATCCCTTATATTCCTAGTTTACTAAGGATTTTT
>CM053610.1:108778285-108791443 GCA_028646535.1 Procyon lotor
AAGCAGGCTCCCCGCAGAGCAGAGAGCCCAATGTGGGGCTTGATCCCAGGCCAGGACCCAGAGATCATGACCTGAACCAAAGGCAGAGGCTTTAACCCACTGAGCCACCCAGGTGCCCCAGATTTTCTGGTTTTAAACTAATCTTAAATCTTTACTAAAATGAGCTGTGGTGCATTGTTATTGTTGTATAATCCAGTAGGAGTTTGTTTGTTTAATATATAGTGTGGAAGTTTTGCATCTATAATTATAGAAGAATTTGGGCAATTATTTTCTATTTTTGTAAGGTCATAGGCTTTAATCAAGGTTATATAAAGTTTGTAAATAATTGTGAATGAGTTGTTTTCAGCTCTCGGGAAGATTCTGTGAAAGATTGAATATCTTTATTAAATACTTGGTAAAATTCATCAATGAAGACACTTTGATTTGGAGATTTTTTGTGTGTATCCTTTGCATATATTTGTCTGTTTTCAAATTCTCTTTTGCATTTTTAGTATGTCATCTATACATTACATAAAACTGAATTTTAATTTTCTCTGAATTAAAATCTTGAACTTTTTATAAGTAAATGTAGCCATTTATATTTATTATGATCATTGATATGCTAAAAATTACTTTACCATTTTATTACTATTATATGTGATTATTTTATCTGCCCTTTCACCTTTCTTTATACTTACTGGAATAATCATATGTTCTTTGTTTCTATTTTTACATCAAATAATTCATGAGATGTAATCTATTCTTCACTGATTTCCCTTGAATTCTTAACAGGAGGTTTCAATTTAGAATTGTATGTAAATCCTGTGAATTAACCACTGTCTCTAAGTGATGTATAGGACAATGGTGAAGAGCAGGGACTCTGGTGCCTGTCTTGAATTTGAATTGCAAGTCCAAAACTTGTGAGCTGTAGGACCATGGACAAGTTACGTACAATCTCTGTGCCCTAATTTTCTCTCCTATAAAACTTGGAGGATAGATGGTTGCTCTGGTTGCTCTTAGAATTAAATGAATTCCATTTGCTTTGAACAACAGCAAATACTACATAATGTTAGCTATTATAAGCTGCCTTTCAAATATTACTGGCATTTTAGAGGTATACTTTATAGTATAGCAATAGTTCCAAATTAGAATTCATTCTTTAGGAGCTATTTCTTTAGAATCATATAAAATTATGTAATAATTACTTCTGAATTTACTGATGTACTTTTGCTTTTCTACTTGTAGGTGTAGAGATAATACAATAGCTTTTCTGGTTTAGAATTTCAGATTGAGAACAATTTTTTTTTCTCAGAAGTTTGAAATATTACTGTCTTTCAGAATGCATTTTGCAAATGAAATATCTGATGTCAGTATGAGACTCCTTATTTTCTATGTAGATTGTACTTTTTTCCAGATACTTTTGAGATTAAATTTTTTTTAAATTTATCCTTAGACTTCAGGAAGTCACATTAGCATGTGTCTAACTGTGATTTTATTTGTATTATTCCCACTTGGCACCATGTAGAACTTTTCAATCTGATCACTTGACTCTTTTGGTAATTCATTTAATTTTTCCCTGCCTATCTTTCCTTCTCCTTTTAGATGACTGTTTAAAATCCTGGATTTTTCTTTTGTGTCATTTTGTTTCTCTCATCATTCATTTTGGTCTTGATTAGAGAGTACTTATGTTCAATTATATAATTCAGAAATTCAGTATCTAGACATGACTACTTTATTAATTAGCAGATATTTTTATACTTTAAGGCGTAAGATTCCATTTTTAATTTCCAATAATTATCTTCTACTTCTTATATTTACTCTGATACTTTTGTTGTTAGTGGGTTTTCCCCTCCCAATCCTGTATCTGAATATAAGCATCTATGTTTGGTCACTTGTCTTGAGTTGGATATCCGGCACTTACAGATGGGTAGAGTATGAATGGGTGGATATGGGACAAGCAGGAATAGAGAGGTCAAGTGTGTATTGGAGGTGGTAATAATGTATCCCTAGACAGGGAATACCCCTACTGACGGGAAGGCAGGGACTCTGCAGGAGGAATTCTTTTCTCTCACTCCTGTTTCCATTTCTCTGTATCTTCCCTACCTCCCTTACTCATCCACTTGCTTCCTCACATTGTTCCTTCATCCCCTTCCTCACTGAGCTTCCACTTGAGATCATGACAGTCATTTGGATAGGGTGACCACTGGGGCAGCAGGGGTTCACAGCACACTGTGTCCTAAATGCCTTATATATTTTCTCTCTCTCTCTTTTAAAGATTTTGTTTATTTATTTGACAGAGAGATAGAGAAAGCCAGAGAGCACAGCAGGGGGATGGCAGAAGAAGAGGGAGAAGGATCCCAGGATTCTGGGATCATGACCTGAACCAAAGCAGACACTTCACCTACTGAGCCACCCAGGCGCCCCTTTTTTTCTCTTGAATAACCTTTATTAGATCTTACCTGCCTTCTAGATAATGCCTTCTATGTGGCATTGAATATTATCATTTTGTTAAATGTTGTTTATGTGCCAAGTAGTTTAAATACATTTTCTCAATTACATTTTATAACATTCCAGTAAAGCAATTTTATCTCTATTTTAAAATGGAAGAAAAATCTTGATAAGAGAGGAATTAAGAAAGTTGCCAAAGATGATACAATTTAAGAAAGGTAGTTTCAGGATTTGAACCTAGGTCTGTCTGATTCCAAAAAGAAAATCTTTTCCACCTCATGATAATTATTCCACCCCCATTTTTGTCTTGGGCATTTAGGAAACAAATATCATTGTGCGCATGCTAGAGATCAGGCCCTGTATTAGAGGCTGGGTATGTATGGGTAGAAAAAATAGACCTGTGGTCCTTGTCATAATGAACTTGCAGCCTCATGGAAGGACACAGAGAGAGATTTTTAAATTTAGAGAAAGGTCAGTTTTAATCACTGCAGTAAAGTGGAAGTTCAGTGTGTAGAGTGAGCGGAAAGGGGGAATTTCTTTACTGCAGTATAGCCAGAGGATGCTTGCTGTTGAAGTGACAGTATTAGAGGAGGCACAGATGAAAGAGAACATAGGGTAGCACGCAAGAACATTGAAATGGCTGAAAGAGCAGAGCAAGGCCAACTTTTTTGTGCTACACTCACTATCTTGTGTATAACTCCCACATGACTGGCGCCTGAGAAAAAAAAACACAGAATGTTAGAATGTTAGAATATTGCCTAGCCCGTCCTTGAATTAGTTTGAGTTAGCAAAAAAAATGGGAAAGGACATTTCGCCAACTGCGCAACTGACCCGTGGCCAACCGGCACAAGCCACGAGCATCACCCCACCAACTGTTACCAAACCCCCTATAAAACTCCTGTGCTTTTTGAAACTCACTCTCTTTCTCTATATCACGTCGCTGTGTCAGTGAGTGTGGGAGACTGAGCTTGAATAAAGGCTCTTTGCTTTTGCATCGGACTCAGACTCAGCTCCCTGGTGGTCTTTGGGGATCTCAAAATCTGGGCATAACAATGGCTTCCTTCTACAGTTTTCCTTCTGCACTAACCACGTTGCTCTGTGCTCCTACCCTGGCTACTCAGCATGGTTCTGCTTGGATCCTATTGCCTATTTAATCATGCTAGGGGCGCCTGGGTGGCTCAGTCGTTGGGCGTCTGCCTTCGGCCCAGGTCAGATCCCAGGGTCCTGGGATCGAGCCCCGCATCGAGCCCCGCATCGGGCTCTCTGCTCTGCAGGAGGCCTGCTTCTCCCGCTACCATTACCTCTGCTTGTGTTCCCTCTCTCGCTGTGTTTCTCTCTGTCAAATAAATAAAATCTTTAAAAAAAAAAGAAAAAAGAATAAAGACCATGCTAAAGAGACTGTGGACTCTGAGAAACAAACTGAGGGTTATGGAGGGGAGGGTGTGGGGGGTTGGGTGGAGCCTCGTGGTGGGTATTGAGGAGGGCTCATATTGCATGGAGCCCTGGGTGTGGTGCATGAACATTGAATCTTGGAACACTGAAAAAATAAAGTTAAATTAAAAAAGAAAGTCCATCTTTGATGAAATGCCATTCCATATTGCCCCCGGTTAGAATTATTTACTCAGCTGTTTTAAAACTACCCTGTTTTCCTGTTTGAATATTTATCATAGCCTATTTAATGTTAAAGGTAATTGTGTGTCCTTTTCTTTCCTGAGGTTTTAAGTTGTAAAAGTATTTACGTTTGTATCTGTTGGAGTCTGTTGCAAAGCTTAGCACATAATGGGCTTTTAAAGATTATCGCAATGGCCTTGGGGAAGTAAAGTATTTCACCTTTTGCAGTTTGGAGGCAGAGTTGTAAGAACAGTCACAAGAATTACCCTAAGTGGCAAAAAAAAAAAAAAAAAAAAGAAAAGAAAAGAAAGGAAGCAGAGGTCATGGGGTGTTGGTTTACCACTGATCTTCACCAGTGTTTCTCCAACTTGAGCGTACCTCAGAATCACATTGTGGTCTTATTAAAATGCAGATTGCTGGAGTTCATCTCCTAAGGTCTGACTTAGTAGGTCTGTGGATGGGGGAGGAGGGGTGTGAATTTGCATTTCTAGCAAGTTCCCAGGTGACGCTAATGGCCTTAGTCCCACAACCACATTTTGAAAACCACCGTTTTAGGAGATCTTCTGTCCAGAGGGTCCACGCATTCTGACTGACCGCATTCTTTTCTTTCAGAACTTACAAGCTATTTGTAGGACTTTACATATAGCCGCAAAGAGCTTAGTTGAAGGAGCAGAAGCAGAAGTGATTCGAAATCCTGACCCTCTCATTATTCACTGTTTTGTTTTGTTTTTTTCCCGAAATATATTTATTTTTTCAGTGTTACAAGATTAATTGTTCATGCTCCACACCCAGTGCTCCATGCAATACGTGCCCTCCTTAGTACCCACCACCAGGCTCGCCCAACCCCCCCCCCCTCCTCTCCAAAACCCTCAGTTTGTTGCTCAGAGTCCACAGTCCCTCATGGTTCCTCTCCCCCCCTGATTTCCCCCCATTCCCCCTTCCCTTCCTGCTCACGATGCCCTCCATGTTTTTCTTTATGCTCAGGACGTAAGTGAGACCATAAGGTAATTGGCTCTCTCTGCTTGACTTATTTCACTCCTCATAATCTCTTCCATCCCATCGATGTTGATACAAAAGTTGGATATTCGTCCTTTCCTAATGGAGGCATAATATTCCATTGTATATACGGACCATATCTTCTTTATCCATTCATCTGTTGAAGGGCATTTTGGTTCTTTCCACAGTTTGGCGATTGTGGCCATTGCTGTTGTGAACATTGGGGTACGTGTGGCCCTTCTTTGTACTGCATCTGCTTCTTTGGGGTAAATACCCAGTAGTATTCACTGGTTTTGGACTAAACTCCTTGAGCTTCAAAATCCTCTTCTTTTAGAAACAGGATCCGTAGACCTACCTAGTGGTACATGATGAGGGTCTTGGAGACTGAAAATGTCTGCTAAGTGCACAGCACAACACGTGGGATATTATAGGTTCTGAGTAAGTCATGACACATCCCAGTGAAATTGGAACCAAGACAACCCTGCTCAGGAAATCTCAGCTGCTTCCATGCACGTCTCTTCTTCTCTGTGTTCTTCCCAGTCTTCTCAGCTTCTGCTCCACAGAAGTTTGAATTTCCAGTTTTGTTCTGGGATTTATATCCTTTTCTTTCTCTCTTTCCCTCCTCCCTCCCTTTATTCCTCCCTTCTTTCCTTTCCTTCCCTTTTGTCTTTCTCTCTTTCTTTTAAAAATTTACCTTGTATGTCTCATTGGAGTCTCAGTGTTCTTTGGGATCATTACTGGTGAATGCTAATCAAATTTAAGTCACTACGTAATAACTAGAAATCCTTAAATGGGTTGTGAGAGAATAACCATCTCTTCCAATTTCCTTAAATCACTGGTGATTAAGTTGTAGGTGTTTTGAGTAGGTTTGAAAATTTTAGGTCATTCAAAGACTGAGGATTATAATAGCTACCTGTTCCTTTCTATATTTCTCAAACTTGTTTCCATTTTATTTTCTGATTTAAAAGCTGATGAATCTTTCTGGTGCTCCAAGGGGTATATCTCAAAGGATTTTTAGGTTACAAGTAGATGCTTATTCTTTTCAATTCCATGTGATTATTGCATAAGTGAACATGGTGTGCATACCAGAGAGGCTATTTTCTAGAGAAAAATTAAAATTAGTTCTATGAGTGCCCTCATAGGATATTAAATCTGAAAGGATTTTTAGATGCTTCCTTCTCTAATCCCTGATTTATTTATATTGGGAAGTCAACATTTAGATAAAAATTATATAAATTACACAAGGTCATATGAATTTAGGCTTCTACTGTGTTTGGTTTATTAACTGGGTTCTTCACAAATGATAGAAACACAACTTCAACAAGCCTAAGCCAGGAAGCGTTTCTATTGGCTGAAGGACTTTGAGGAAGGATTGAGCAATAGGTACATGAAGGGTGGAAATGGAGCTCAAGATCAGGGCTGCACCTGCTGCTAGAATTCTGTCCCTGGCCTTCATTCCTGCCTCTTTCTGTGTACTCTCTTGTTCTCCACGGTCACCAACTGCTTTGAATTGTTAACAACATGTTGTAATTATGGGCTACCTAATGCTCTAGATTCAATGTTTGGGAGAAAAGCTAGAGTCAAGTGCTAACTCTTGGATCATTCAGCTAGGATTAGTGTAGGGTCATGTAAGCACAACTCCTTCCAATGGATTCCACAGAGGGAGGTGACAGTTCCCAGAAGAACTCTGCTGTCCCTGGGAGAAGAGAGGAGGGATTGGGCACAAAAAACAACAGATGATCTTTCTGGTTAGTGATAAGCTTTGCTAAATGTGGTTTCTTTAGTTGGTACCAGATGGCAGTAATTAAAAGCTTACATTCCTTTAATTACTCTATGAATTCTTGTGGTTGTTAAACTCTCTGGAGTTATTTGTACATTAATACTTAGCTTGGGCTGTGAGGGTAATAGAATTCAGTGATATTTCATTTTAGCAGACCCTCAGAAAGTTCTATTCTTTAACATTAAAATCAAATAACACTAGAACTGGCATTGTGTAATGGGGGTTGCACACGTTCATCTTTGTCTATATCTATATGAAATGATATGAATAGGACTTTTAGTCGTAACTTTCTATACGCTATCCCATAAAGTCATCATAAGCTTTAGCTTTTATTTCTCTTTGAGGATTTCAAAAATATTCTTAGATTCTTTTAGTTAATGAATCTAGAAAAGCAATGAGAGATTGATTATGAAAATAAGTGCCCAAATTATCATAGAAATTAAATTGTTCAACTGTTGTCTAACCGTGTGTAGCCAAGCACAGACATAGCAGTATAAACAGATACAGCTACATGCCAGCAAGCCTTAATTATTAATCTCATCTTTACAGAGTACTTATAAAAAAGCTAGTATTGACCAGTATTAATGCATTGGTAACTCTTATGGTCTTGGTGTTTTTGATTCATTGCTTGCTTGCTTTGGCTGTTTCTATATCATCTTTCTATGTGTTTCAGATACCTTCTGGTACACCTCAAACCTTCCCTTTTCTTCATAGCTCATGTAATAATTGTAGAGGATGCAAAGCTTTTCTTCAGATGCATGAAGTTGAATTTTGTCCTTCATTCAAGACCTTTCTCTGCTATGTGAATACTGAAGGTGGTGTCCCATAACCCTATGGAGGATGTGTTGGTCAATACAAGAACACATGAACATACATTTGAGGTGACAGAAAAGTTTCTCAGAGTAACTGGCTTCCAACCTGGGTGATTAATAGTATTCAGCAGGTTAAGAGAGAAAGGAATAGGTCCCAGACAGCAGGAATAACAGACACAATGTCCTGGGTAAGAAGGAGCATGTCCAGTAAGTAGTAGGTGGTCAAACATGTGAGTCCAAGTATCATGAGAGGAATCCTGGTGACATGTAAATATTTTGGGTCCATCTGTATTTAGAGGATAATCTAAGCTAAGGAGAGATGAAGAGGACATGGAAGAGAATTCTGAGAACATCAGTATTTAAAGGATAGTGAAAGAGAAAATAGAAATTCATTAAACTCTGAAGAAGTCTAAATGCAGACCCATTTCCAGAAGAAGGGAGTTATCAACTGGGTCACATGTCACCAAGAGGGAAAGGTCAGGATGGAGAAACTTCTTCAAATGTAGCAAGAAAATCTTGGCTATTTCATGCCTCCTCCTTTTTCTCAGACTCCTCACTCAGCATGAATATGTAGAAATGGAGTGCTCTGGCCAGAGTGAATTTTATAATCTGATCCCCTCCTAATATGGATTAAATTATCAGGGGACCTTTTGGAAACCACTTTTAGTTATTTTTAATAACAACAGCAAAACAACTACCTACCACTTAATGAGCATTTGCCATGAGACAGACATTGTACTTAGTGCCTAAAGAGTCACAGATTCTTATATCGGGTCTATATTTTTCACAGATTAAGAAACTGTAATGAATTTCTGAAATTCATACAGTATCAGAGTCAGATGTCTGTGATTTGAATTCAGTTTTCTTTGAGTCTGAGGGACTAAGTCCTTAGAGCTTCTTCCACCTTTTCTTTTTTTGTCTGCTCTCATTCCTTTGGTGATCTCAAAAAACCATTCTCTTAGCCTTTAGTATCACCTATGTGCCAGAAATTTCCAGATTTATATCTGTGGCCCAGACCTCTCTCCTGAACTACCCACTCATTTATCCAGTTGCCACTTGACATCTCCTGTTGAATGTCTTAAAGCCATAAAAGACTTAATGTACCCGGAGCCAAACTTCTAATCTTGCTCCTTTAAAATCTACTCACAATCTTCCCCACTTAAGTTGCTGGCAACTTCATCTTTCTATTTACTCAGGATAAAGATCAGAGTCAGCTTTTAGTCCTCTTTCTTTTATATGCAAACCAAAATCCATCAGTAAATTCTAACCTGAAAACGTATTCAGAATTCAAGCACCTCTCACCACTTCCCCTGTTATCACCTAAACCATTACCATCATTTCAGGGTAGTGTCCTTTTTTTACCCTTTTACCTCTACATCGTGTTCTCAAATCAGCCACCAAAGAATCTTTAAAATAATATATATTTTGGGGCGCCTGGGTGGCTCAGTCGTTAAGCGTCTGCCTTCGGCTCAGGTCATGATCCTGGGATTGAGCCCCATATCCGGCTCTTTGCTCAGCAGGAAGCCTGCTTCTCCTGCTACCATTCCCTCTGCTTGTGTTCCCTGTCTAGCTGTGTTTCTCTCTGTCAAATAAATAAAATCTTAAAAAAATACAATATGTATTTCAATATGCTATTCCTATATCCAAAACCTTCTGGGGGCTTTCCATATATCTTAGAACAAAAGCCAAAGTCCTTACAGTCATCTACAAGGCCTCATGTGATTCAAGTCCTCCAAACCCCTTTTTTACCCCATCTCTTGTTACTGTCTTACCTTTGCTCACTGTGCTCTTTGTGGCCCCACTGGTCCTCTTGCTCTTCCTTGAATACACCAAGTGTGCCTCTACCTTATATCCTTTTGCACTGGCTGTTCCCCCTGCCTGGAAAGCTCTTCTTATGGCTATCATAGCTAGCTTCTTCAATATCCTTACGTTTTTTGCTTGAGGTTCCAGTTTGAGTAAGAAGATGAAACAAAGAAACCAGCTCTTTTATCTTTTCCTTTCATTTCATTGTGTTGTAGACTCAGCCTGAAGTTCAAAGTAGTCCAAAAATAAATGAGTTGGACAGAGTCCACCATGCATTTTACTTGTGTTCATTTAGCCCATGTGATGATAAAAAATTATACAATGTTCAGTGGTGCAAGTAAGAGTGGGTGTGATTCAAGAGGGGATATAGAGTTAAATTTTTTCTTGCTATTGAAAAGAATATATTAAGTCAGTTTGGAATTGAGCACATGAGTACCCAAGAACAATCAGGCAGTAGGCTCAATGGAGAAGGAAACATCACCAGCGTCTCTATTTGACACATATTTGTTGTGCCCGCACTCCATGCTAGACCCTGGTTGATTATGGAGGGGTAAATAATCTATATATTGAAATTGCTTAGAGTTCAGAGGGGATTCAGAAAACAAGTAAGGTCCAGGGTCCAGGAAGGCACAAAGAAAATTAGGGTCTATTTTCCCTTGGAGTAAGCTGGGAGGGAAGGAAGGAAAGTAAACGACGTTAGGGAAGACTTCACAAAGAGAGATTTTTGCTCTTCAAAGATATATAAGAATTTGCTAAACAGACAAGGGGAAGGGGAGCTACCCAGAGAAAGGAGAACCATAAACAAAAATATGTGGACCTGAGAATGTCTAACATGTGTTTAGATAATGTAAATAAATATCTAAATTATCTCCATCCCTCCCCCATAATAAAGTATAACTGAACATGTAAGTGACCTTCCCTTTTAGGTACTTGGCAATTTTATGAATTTCTAATGATACTTGGAGTCTCACCTCTCTTCCTTGGGAAGTCTCTCCTCTAGCATATTTTTAGGGTAGTTAACGTTCCTTCTCATATATGTTTGCCTTTTATGTGTCATTGGTTCTATTTGTGTGTATTCTTCTAAAACAGTTGTTATGAAATTACTGTTCTTCCTAATTGGTCTGTGCTTTAGGCTTAGAAAAAGCAGGACATTATAGGAAAGTCAAAAGACCGGTCAGACAGGAGAGAAAGCAGAGAAAAAGTTAAGAGAATCATGTTTATGAACAACAACATCTAAAGTTATTGTAAGTGGGTAGTAAAAACAGTCAGCTTGGTGATCGATGGAGTTCATTTTCATACAAGTATGAAAAATAATGAAGAGTGAGTAGATAGGGAACTCTGAAACTGTATGTATTTTCTTTAATCTGCCTGAGTATATCCTCTGTTCTTAGAATGAGTGGCCAAGTAAGTATCGATACATATTTCTTGGGAAACAGAATAAACGAGTGACATGTGAAGTGTAAATTATCAATGCAACAATATAATTTTTATAGTTGCACAAGCAGTATTTTCATAATATGGTTGCATGTACAACAAATATAATTGTCCTTATGTGTATCTGAGGGTTTTGTTTTTTTTTTTTTGGTTTTTGTTTTGTTTTGTTTTTGAAAGATTTTATTTATTTGACAGGAAGAGAGAGATCACAAGTAGGCAGAGAGGCAGGCAGAGAGAGAGGGGGAAGTAGGACCCCTGCTGAGCGGAGAGCCTGATGCAGAGCTCGATCCCAGGACCCTGAGATCATGACCTGAGCTGAAGGCAGAGGCTTTAACCCACTTAGCCACCCAGGCACCAGTGCGTATTTGAGTTTTATTTCAAAAGCTTATAGGCTATATCCATATTATCTATGAGTAATAAAAAGGTAGATCATAAATAAAGCAATTACTAATATAGGACTATAATATTTCATAGGAATATTTTATTATAGTAATTATTGCTAATTGTAATGATTGCATTTTCTTGAAAGTTGAGATGTTGTGCTAAATAAAAATTTAGTCACAATACAACATGTACTATATGAATCCATTCACCTTTTTAGAATGCAAGTAAATGTTTAGAAACTTCTGGAAGAACACAATCCAAATTGTTAGTAATAGTTTCCACTAGGGAGAAGTGAGGGATTGGGAAGCACATAGAATTAAATGATTGTTCACTTTATATTCTCCAGTGTAAGATTAACTTTTACACTCCTGCAATTACAGTTCCATATAAAAGATAGGCTTATAAATGAAAACCAAGGTTGGTTATTTGCAAAGAGTCATTAAATGGACAATTCTTTTGTCAGTCTGACGAAAGGAAAAAAAGGAAAATAGAGTAGAAATTGTTAGTAAGAAATAATGAATATAATCACAAGAACATGATGTATTCCCAACATTTCTGACAGAACACTTTGTGCCGTGCATATAAATAATTTTTAAAATCATACTAAAATGTAAGATTGATATGAAAAATATACAGTGTAAAATTTGATTCAAGAAGAGGTAGAAAACTAAATAGACCACTAACTGTTAGAAAATGAAAAGATAAAGGCCATTAAAGACTTGACATACCAAGGGAAACTAGGCTCAAATTACTTCACTAGCAACCTACTTATTAACTTACTTATAAACAGGTAGTTTCTAAGTTATTTTAATTATTAAGCACCACAGGAGACATGAATCTACATTCCAGTGGAGCCTTCTCATTCATTCTATAAACCAGGCAAAATCATTTAAAAAAAAAATCAGCTATAGAAAGATGAAAACTATAGACAAATTTTATTGCATAGTACTGATACAAAGATCCCAAAATATTATCAAGAATTACAGGTGATATGAATTAGAATTGTTGCTGTAATTCCTTATTTCAAAATATGGAAGCAGAAACTATAGTCATGATGTATGTAAGACGTCACTTGATAAAATGCAACACTGATTTATAAAAAATTTTAATCCTTAACAAAGAATAAGAGAAACTGCTTCACCTGATAAAGAACATCTATAATAATACTATTAGGAATTCATAATGAACAGTAAACCTCGACTGCCATATCTGCTACTATTTATTTAATATTCCACTAGAGAACCTAACTAAAGTACAGGTAAGAAAAATAAGTGAGAAATATAAACAATGGAAAGGATTTGTGAATCTGCTGTGAATTATAGGCAAGTGGTTTTCTACACCTAACATTCAAAACAATCAAATAGAAAGTTTTAGAACTAATAATGTTTCCCTAAGTTGGCAGTATGCAAATCAGTTATACTAATCAACAGTCTATCTTTAACATGGTAACATCTAATTAAAAAATATCAATGACAGATGGTTATAGCCATAGTAAGAGCTACTCCCACAAAATATCTAGGAATAAACCTAAGAAGAAATAAAGGATTTGAAATATTTATACATCTTTACTTTAAGAGAGCAAAGGACAATAAATAAAGGAGAAATGTACTATATTCCTGAATGAGGATATTAAATATATTAAATGAGTCTTATTTAAAAGCATCCTATAAGCCCTAACATAATCCCAGTAAAAATAAAATGATTTCTAATAAAATTTGAGAAGCTGATTTTAAAGATTATCTGGAAAATTAATATATCATAAATGCAAAGGAAGTTTTGAAAGAAAAAGAAAAGGAATTTGCCTTACCAGTATTTTAAGTGGAACAAAAATTAGGTTAATTAAAATAGCTAATAGTTTAATTAAAAAAGGATGTATACTATTTCCTTCATACAAATATATACATAAATATA
>CM053610.1:108791543-108835117 GCA_028646535.1 Procyon lotor
TGTTTCTCTCTGTCAAATAAATGGGATCTTTAAAAAAAAAAAAAAAAAAAAAAAAATTTTATAAATATGTTTTATATATTTTATTAATATTTCTATAAATAGATCATATTTTAAATATATAATCATAGATTTAGGAATAGATAATAGAGAATCATGTGTGTAAAATAGAGTTGTTATTTCAAATCTATGGAGAAAGGATGAACTATCTAGTAAATTACTTAAGAAACCATAAAGATATATTCTCTCCTCACAGTAGACACTAAATAATATCAGATAGATTGATGAGCTATCTGTAAAAAAGAAAAGAAAAAGAAAAAGCAAACCCATATCTCTTAGAAGTATAAAAGGAAAATATTAATATTATTTTTATAATTTTAGGATGGAAAAGATTTTCCTATGTGAAATATAAGTCCAGAATCTACTAAGGAAAATACATGATGTTATTTAAAAAATGAAAGCTTTTATACAACAAAAACATGTTAATTAAAGTTCAAAAACTAGTAAAAAAAATAATAAAAAAAATAAAGTTCAAAGACTAGTAAGACACTGGACAAAGATATTTGCTGTATATTTAACAAAGAAAGGATTACTATCTGGAATAAAGAGCTAAACTAAATGAGCTTTAATTTAATTTTTATTTTTTTATTTTCAATTTTTTAATATATTTTTTTTAAGATTTTATTTATTTATTTGTCGGAGAGAGAGTACAAGCAGGCAGAGGCAGAGGGAGAAGCAGGCTCCCTGCTGAGCAAGGAGCCCGATGTGGGACTCAATCCCAGGACCCTGGGATCATGACCTGAGCCGAAGGCAGCTGCTTAACCAACTGAGCCACCCAGGCGTCCCGAATTTTTTAATATTTTTAAAATTTTTTTATTATATTCAGTTAGCCCACATATAGTATATTATTAATTTTTGATGTAGTGTTCAACAAATCATTAGTCACATATAACACCCAGCGCTCATCACAACATAAGTCTTCCCTAATACCCATCACCTGGCAACAGATATGTTTTTTAAAAGCTAATAGAAAAATGAGCAAAAGATAGGAACAGGCAATTCCCAGAAGAACGAAAAGAATACAAACATGAAAAACAGTCAATTTCTGTGGTTAAAAAAGAAATCCAAGTTAAATAATGGTGAAATATTCATGGGACATCATATTTTATGCACTTGATTCATAAAGAAAAAAAATTAAAAATCAAATGTTGATAAAGTTATCAAAATGTGACTTACTACCAATTGTAGTAGTCTCAATGAATAATTTAAACAGTAGTCTAAACATCTGACCAAACGAATGAATCATATTTGGAAATCCAGTTGTCATTAGATGTGACATTAGATGTGATTTGCAAACCAATTTGCAGGGAGATCCACAAGATGGCCTGCTTTTAGAGGAGCTCATCTCAGGAAAGAACCCTCCAGCTGATTTTAGCTGCCGCAAAGTTGCTCACTCACTTTTACTCTTATGAACCTGCAAAGCCAATATGGTTAAAAGTGTGTGCCACTAGCCGACTAAGAAGCTGCTTGTACCTATGACAAGCCTTTGAAGGTTGAATTACAGCAAAATCTCCTGGGATTTTCAAGTAAATATATAACCTCTTGGACAAATAACTGTTCTTTTTGAGGTAGTTCTTGGATTCTTATTTGGCCTTGATAGAGCCTAGAGCAGGTTCAGGCAAATTATGGCTACCCACCAAGGCAATCTGCCTTGTTTTTATATAGCCCATGAGTTGAGAATTCTTTTTAATCTTTATAAGGGATTAAAAAAATTAAAAGCAGAATAATTTTGTGACATGTTAAACTACATGAAGTTCAAATATTGGTGTCCATAAATAAGGTTTTATTAGGATACAGTCACATGCATTTGTTTACCTATTGTCTGTGGTGGCTTTCACTCACCACAGCAGAGTTGACTTGAGGCTACTGACTGTATGGCTCACAAAACCTAAAATATATACTATGTGTCCCTTTACAGAAGTTTGCCAGCCCCTTGACTATGCAGTTGGTTGTAGGTTACCAGGTAACTCTGCTAACTAGGCTTCCCATCATGTCTTAGGTGTTACCTGAATTACTTTGGCGTAAAACCTAGAGTTCTGAGGAGCACTCCATTATTGACTGGAACTGTGCTTACAGAAATGGGATCACACAGGTTCTGATTTTGCAAGTAAATTGCATGAGTGCTTTCACATTTCCAGTGTCCTCCTTACCTGCACAGTGACTCCCTCCAACTCATGCTTATGGACTTCTGGCTAGTTAACCATAAGTCCCTAATTAAGGAGAAAGAGAAATCAAGTCTGGTTTATACATGGCTCTGCATAAATGACTCGTATAACCAGAAGTGGACTTATAACCTCACTCAGGGAAGACAGAGTAGAGGGGCAGAAGGAGATCCTCACCCCAGAGTAGAACATTGAAAGTATATTTCAATATTCACTTTTCTTTAAGAAGAGGTGTTATGAAGTAATGACCTACAGCTATTCATTGGCAGTGGCTAATCATCTGACCAGAAGATATACGGACAAATGGGCTTAAAATATAAGAATCTTTATGTCCCATATGAACACTGACCAAAACCACAATAAAGCCAACCAACCAACAGAAAAACAATCTGGAAGGGAATTCACTCACCCAATGGAATAGACGTGGGTCAGCCCAACTGTCCAGACACCCAAGTGGTTTCCCAATGGGTTCAACTAAGTGGCTATAGTAACAGGGATGGAGGCTGTTTATGGGCCCAGTTTACCTCATAAATACACACTCACGTTCTTCCATTGCTGAGTGCTCAGTCTTTCATTAGCAGTAACCTATTTGAGCCCCAGGTAGTCTATTATATTCTTGCAGGACTAGTAGCTAACTAGTAGCTGATTGATTGTATTTGACCCCAGTTGTGGAAGAGGTAGTTCTCACTGGATAAACATTTAACTGTCTTGATTCACATTCCCTAGTCTTCGTGTTTTTAAGAAAACTATGATTCAGTGATCTACTGAATATCTTTGGCAAATCATACATTTTTTTCAACAAATTTACTTTATAATAAAAAAAATGAAGATGTCAAGTGAAAACATTATTTAACCCATCATCCTAAAGGAGCTGGTATTATATAATGGTGGAATGGGAAATTGATATCTCTTATGGTCCTAGCTGTAATTTAATTTCTTCTTTTTTCTTTAACTGTCCCTAACTACTTGAGGAAGCTTATGAAGGTGATAGTTACAGATATTATGGTAAAATCACAAAAAACTACTTGTAGGAGAAATAGATTTCACCAGGAATCTTGTAGCTGGGTGGAATAACTGATAGTATCTTTGAAACATCTTCCCTTGTAGAGCAATTTTGTTAGGGGTAAATTTTTTTTTTTAAGTTGTAGGTTAGAAAGAAGTGTGTGTTTGGATATTGATCACTAAAGGAGTGAACAGTATTGACCTTTGTCAGTTTAACTGCTTGGCATCAAACACCTTCAGAGCTCTAAATAAATGGGAGTGAGAAGATGAAAGGGGAAGGTAACTCTCCCTGCTTCCGGACAGCATGGGTCCATGACTAAACTACAGTCAATTACTTGCACCCATGCAGGAAGTTGACTCTCATGAGAATGACACAGAGGTGTAGTGTTTGTCAGAGGTTATCTTCCGAAGCTGGAGTGGTGTCAAGAATTCAGTGATGAGGTGGTGAGTGTCCAGAGGCAGCAAGGGCATTCCAAGTGCTATTATCTGGGGCATGACTGTGGCTCTACTTTTCTTCCCTTGGTTCATGCCTGAGTCTGCCATGCCAGCCTTCTAGTCAGTTTTATGAATTACCTGATTCCCTTTCAATACATATATTTTTTATTTACATCAACCATCTTATCCTGTCACTGACATTAAGATTTCTGCCTCATTCAATGGATGGGGTTGACAAGAGTCTAAATATGAAAGACACATAGAAAACCAGGACCACTGCCAGTAACTTATAAAAAGCCTGGGTTTTGAGTTCAAAAGGAGATGATTTGTTCCTGGAACAAAGAACAAAGAACAACTTCATAAGCCCAGGATGTGGCCACTGGTTCCTAAGGCAAGGACTTATGCAATAAGACAGGAGAGGGCAAGACATAAATAACTAGAATGAGTCCAGCATTTTGTGTTACACAAAGCATTCCCACACTGATTATATTTGATCTTCATTGGGGTTAATGTAGAGCATGAGATCAGCCATAATACCTGGCTGGCTAAAATGTAACGCAGAGGCTGCTGAGGGTGAGGAAGGGTTTCGAGAAGGGTGTAGGCCTTTGGAATACGGAGGCCTGTGTGACCACTCTGCCTCTGGAATGCCATGGGGACTTGCCTTCCCAGAAGCCTTCTTAGCCCAAACAGCTGCCCTGTGGATCTAAGAGATATATGCATTGTCCCTTAGGCTGTGTTTAGCAGAACTCATAGAATACATAGAACACACAAGATATTGTATCTTTCCTGTGAAAAGATCCTCCCAGTTTCACTAAGACCCTGTGTCACGTATCACATGCTTGAGTAACAGTGATAAGGATTTGTGATTATCCTGCAGGACTAATAAAAGTGGGAGGAAAGAATAAAGGGTCTTCATCTCTGACCCTGACCGTTGACCCTCTTGCCTTCTCCTTTCTTTCACAGCAATGTTTGGAGTCAGCTTTCATCCGTTGGTATGGGGACTGCTGGCCATTCCTGGCAGATCCTTCTTTTATCCAGTGGTTTTGAGGTTATGGTCCCTGGGGACCCATTTTCAATGGGTGTGTAAGGTCAAAACTATTTTCATAACAACACTGAGAAATTATTTGTCTTTTTCGCCATGTTGTCATTTACTGGTAGAGCAAAAGCAATGGTGGGTAAAATTAGTATGAATCAAGGCCGTGGCACCAAATAATTCTAGTAGTTATTCATTTTCACCACCATGCACTCTCACAAACAAACAAACAAACAAACAATTTTGCTTAAGACTGCCTTTAATGAAATGGCAAAAAATATTATTTTATTAAATATTTAACCTTTGAGTGCATAGCTATTTAATATTCTGTGTGATCCAATGGGAAATACACATTGCACTCAGATTCCTAAACTTTCTCCATTAGTAGCTCTGTGTTTTGTTTTGTTTTAATGGTAGCCCCTAGATCAAAACAAATAAAACTATTTGTTCCATTTATTAAATACATAGGTCCAAACAATTTAGTTTTGATGTATCAGTTGAAAGAAATGATAATGTTAGGTCATTCATACATGTCAAATACTTATTAATGGGATATGCCTGTTGGTCACTGCACCAATTTTTCAAACCTTGGAGTCAGATTGGATGTCACCCTCCTTTCCTGTTGCATGTTGAGTTTTACCCAGTATCCAATAGATGTTACTGTGTCACCCTTGAAAATATTTGTAGAGTTCTGACTTCTTGGTGGTGGTTTAGGGGTTGGTTTAGCCTGCAGTTTGGAAAATGTGGGCAAAAACTATCCGCTATGTACCAGGTACAATGGTTGCCTCAAGGAAAAGCAGTGGTACAGTTGCTTGTCCTGCAAGTTCAACTAGTGGCTTTCTTCATGCAACACCATTTGTACTTGAAGGAACAGCTAACAGACAATGGCTGTGCAGGCTTGATTATTTGGTAGATATTTTCTCCCAACTGAGTAAAGTGAACTTGTTACATTAAGGACAACAATTGGTGGTATCTTGGCGAATGACAAAATTCAGGTTTTCAGATAAATATTGGTATTTGTAAAACTTGTATCCATCACTGTGAGTTTGGCAGATTTTCAATGTTTAAAGACTCTTCTAATGAGATCCACAGTGATACTAACAAATGTGATTTTTTTTTAATATTGGATGTTGGAATGTGTCAGGATTTTGAAAATCTGCAGAATTTCAATGAACTGATATCTTCCAAGTGATCAATGTGACAAAAGATATGTGAGTAAAAATCTTTTCAAAGTGGAGATAGGCAAATGGATTTTAACTCACTAGATTATAAAAAGTTCATTGATGTGGTTTCAGATTCCACATGGCAACCAACCTTTAAGCAGCTGCCACTTCTCCAATTTTAGTATAGAATCAAAGCAGAATGTCCATAATTATCTGAAAAGGCTATTTAAATACTCCACCCTTTTCTAGCAATATGCCTGAAGAGGCCAAGTTTTCCTCATGTATTTCAACTAAAGAAACATATTGCAGCAGATTGAATGCAGAAGCAGATATGTGAATTCAGTTGTCTTTTATTAAGCCCAACATTAAAAAGAGTATTTCAAAATGTAAAATAATGGTGCTTTTCTCATTAAGTTTTTTTGAAAAATAGTTATGTTCATAAAAAGGTGTATGGTAACATGTAATAGAATTCTTATTTTTAAAAGAATTAATAAATATTTTAAAATTTTTTTGGTTTTGACTTCTAACTAAATATTAATGGATGAAATCCCCATTTAAAGAAATGAAAGCTCTTTGAGGTCAACAATAGTTGTTAAGATTTTAAAGTTTCCTGGGAACAAATATTTGAGAACAACTGCTTTCAGATTTGGCAGAGAAGGTTTTACTTCAGATGAGGAAATTATGCTCATCAAAATTAAGAGGACATACTCAAGGTCACAGAGTTTGCCAGTAGTAACATGAGAATGTGAATTTATGCTGTTTCCCTGTGTTTTTGTTTTTTGCATAGTTTAGAAAAAAGTGAGAACTTAATCATACAAAATTAGGACAAGGGCCCATTTAGAGAAACATAAAACAAGGCCAGCATGGATATAGCAGTAAGAGCTACTTATTACTAAGCCATTGACCTTGAACTCTTAATATATTATTTATCCAAACAGTTTAAGGTGAAAGCCAAAAAGCTTGAGTTGTGAGACTATAAAGCTATGGGAGAATAAGGCTAATCTGGTCTTTTAAGGGTAGGTAAAATCTGGGGCACCTGGGTGGCTCAGTGGGTTAAAGCCTCTGCCTTCGGCTCGGGTCATGATCTCGGGGTCCTGGGATCGGGCCCCGCGTCGGGCTCTCTGCTCAGCGGGGAGCCTGCTTCCCCCTCTCTCTCTGCCTTCCTCTCTGCCTACTTATGATCTCTCTCCTCTCTGTCAAATAAATAAATAAAATCTTTAAAAAAAAAAAATTAAAAAAAAAAAAAGGGTAGGTAAAATCTTTGCAGAGCAAAGTTATGACCTGGGACCCTGAAAGGACAGCAAACAGGAATTTTCTCAAAGAACTCATTGGGAATAGCAAAGTGAAGGAAGTATGTATTTGTCTGAAAGTCTGCCCTTTTGGTAGCATTTAAATTGTAATAAAATCAAAGTCTGTGCTCATGCTTTTAGAAGCCCTGGAAATCTTTAGGCCATTCCAGCAAAGTCTTAGACATGTGTTAAAAGATGATGGGCCATTTCAGGACATCATTTCTGGTAAGAGAAGACAATGATGGGGAACTGTTCTCTTCAGGACTTCCTCACTATAAACTGCTAAATCCTAAACGTCCTCTTCTTAACATTGTTTTTTAAGTGGTTGTTGTTTTTAACTTTTGAAGAGATGGATGGAGAGAGATATGCAGGAATAACATTGGCAAGTGAATTCATAAGCCAGAGAGTCCTTCCAGCCTCCAGGAGAGAAGACATTTCTCTAGGCTCGACTCCTATAAACAAGACTGGTTTTTGTTCTTTGCTGGATGCAGCAGGGAGAATGAGCCCTGGAAGGTTTTCTGGGGCTGTCCTATTATTGGAAAATCAATAGCTACACATGATAGGGCATTAGGCCATATTATGGGACCTAAATTACAAATACCCTTTAATGTCTATGGAATCATGGCTATTACTAGGCCATCGATCTTAGTTTTATTACCTCTCTCACTCCCTGTTATACATAAACATAGCAGATCTGGATACTTTCAGAAAGATAGGTTTCAAAACAAATGCCAACATTCAGAGAGAATTTGAATAGTCAAGAACATAGGATTTTTTATTACCCGGCTCATAGTCTAGTGGGGAAGAATCAATTGTGCAGGGGTGCCAAAGTTAACACCATTCATAGTGGTGAGCCAGGGTGTCCTGCTTCTGGAGTTTTCAGAGAAGACTCGCTGCACATAAATAGCTAAATAGTCTCAGACTCACTAACAAAGATCAAAGTGATCTCACACAGAAAGTCCCTTCTCTGACCGCCTGTCTCTCATGATTTCTTACAGCAGTTTACTGTACATGATCCCTAAAATTTCACCATTGTTCATTCCCACAGAGGCTGAAAATTAAAGGTTCCTGTTAAATATAGCATGCTGCTATTAAAATGCTAACATGTTAACTGGGAGGGAGAATATTAAGGCAAGATGAGGGAGGGGGTAGGAAGATCAGTGTTATGGGAAGATAAATCTTACTGTCTGTAAGATGTATTGGGAGTAAGGGAAGATGGAAACGACATTAATGAACTACTGTATAGTTTCTCCATAGCTGGTTTGAAATCAATCGAGGTGGATATTTGCTCCCTGGGAGTTATGCTTACATGGGAAAAAAGCATATTTGTCTCTGTCCAGATGTAAATATGAACAAAGGAAACTTTAGGAACAGACTTAGCCTCAAGGTTTTTCTATTATTCAAACTTCTCTAGAGCCAACATCTGGATGGAAACCTACATATCAACAGAATAGCCTTTTGTTCCCAACAAAATGTGTGAGTGCTGAATGGAGTGAGCACACAGCTAGTCAAAGGGCGTTCCTTGTTCTCCAAACCCACTGCTGCAAACTGAAAATTACTTGAAACTTAGTTAAAGTATTCAGCTGCCCTTCGATCAATGATATCCATATACTTACTTATTCATTAGTTACTCATTTATTCAACAAACATTTACGGAGTATGTATCTACTTCATATAGGCTCTGATTAGTGAGTCAACTTTTTATATGGGAATATGTCTGGGGAGGACCAGATCACACAGAGAGCCTTTCACGGCTAAAGAGATTGGATGTTAGCCTCTAAACAACGGGAAGCCGTCGGTGGATGTAGATAGAAAGAGTAACATGGTCCCATTTTAATTTTAGGCAGGTCAACATGACTCCTTTGATAAATATGGCTTTAAAGGGGAAAAAGCTGGGAAGAGGGAAAGCTAGGAGGCTGTTTCAGTATTCTAGGTAAGAGATGATGAGGTTCAAAAGCAGGCAGAAAGAGTAGGGATGGAAAAGGGGTATTAAGCTGAGAGATAAGGACAATAGTATTTGGTACCAGATTGCCAGGTAGGGACCCAATCACCTTTTGGGATTGTTGCCCTGTTATACCTATGATAAAGGATTTTAGTTATAATAAATGCCACTTATTAATCAATTCTAGATCAGAGTTTGGCAATCTAACGTATGTGGTCAAAAATGGAAGAGGGGCTTCAGAACATGAAGCCATTCCTTGCTGCCACCCACTCTGGGATGCCAAGCACTTCTAGGGCTTCCTGTTCACTCCTCCCACTACCAAAGAACTTTTGGTATCCTCCACAACTCAGCAATCCTTTTCCATTAGAAAGGGTGTGGGTGATCGGGTTTATTTTTTCTCTCACTTTCTTTTTCTCTCCCTCTACAGTTTGTAACAGAATAAATAACAAAGAACATCGACCTCAAGCATACAAAGCTGTTGACCTAATTCTAGACTTCATTCTAAAATTTGCAAGGCTATAGGTCATGTGACAATAGATACTCTGGTATCATGAGCATGCTATCCTTTCTAGGATTCCTTTCGTTCTAACAAGGTTTTTGGCATTTCTATATCTAAACATTTGGCCTTGTCAAATAATTGGTACAAGGGATTCTGAGAGATGATGGATGGTCTTCCCGGATTTTCTGATGTTTGCGGCATGCTAGGTGTAAGTGGAGTAGACATTGTTGCAAGAAACACCAGGATGCCAACTAATGGTGTGATGAGAGTGGTGCCTGGGTGGCTTAGTTGGTTGAGCATCTGACTCTTGACTGTGGCTCAGGTCAAGATCTCAGGGTCCTGGGATCCAGCCCTGTGTGGGGTCTGGGGGCTCTGTGCTCATCAAGGAGTCTGCTTGAGGATCCTCTTCATCTGCCTCTGTCCCCTGCCCTACTCATGCATGCACTCTCTCTCTTTCTGAAATAAATAAATACATCTTTTAAAAAAAACACTGTGATGAAGAATAGGAAGAGGCTGTGTCTGGGTGGTGTGGGCTCTCAAAAAATTATTTGTCTATAAAATCCGTCCTTAAAAGCTATGTCCCAAGAATGTTTTAGTACCTATTGTCCTAGGGCATTCTATTTTGGGGGGTCAGGGTTTTTGTCCAAGGAAGTCCAACCCATTGAGTGATCAGAGCAGCAGAGCAGGTAGCAGTGCTTACTGGATATGTGAGGAAGGGAAAAAGGGCCATTGTTTTAGGGGATAATATGTCACTCTTATATATGACATTAGTATCCAGGAATATGGGGGAAGGGACTTGTTTCCCAAGGGGATGGTCTAGCAGATGCTGGTGAGCTTTAAGGGCTTTAGCCAAGGGGACTTTCATCCTAGATGAGAAATAGATACAATCCCACTGGATTGTACTCGACCAGAAGGGGCATGGGACATGTATGTAGGTTTCATCTGAAGCTCTCCAGATGCTAAGAACTCCTGACCCAAATGTTGCTGAAGGCTCTTGATGTACACCCAGTTTGGGACAGAATTAACTGAAGATATTGGGAGGAAAGAGCTTGCAGGTAAAGCATTTCTTGAAAGCTCTGTCTCTTGAGATACCCATTTTTACAGAAGTCCAGGCTTTATGAGGACTCAATTCAGCTTTGTTTCTGTTACCTTTTTAAATAGACTCATTCTGACTCTAGGGTTAACAATAAACTAGCCCATTTTCATTTGCTTTATTGTCATGCATGACACATAAATGTAGATTATTCAACACAGACGATAGGTGGTGCTAACCAAATGTGACTGAGTTTTCAACCTTAAGCGAGGATTTGACTTTACTCTTGTGGCCTTTTGAGGAGTTATATAGAGTTAAAGCAGGACTTAAACATGGTCAAAGCCACAGTACAGACTTTTTTAAGCTCAAATTTCTTCCACTTAACCAGTAGCCCTTAAAATAGATGGAGATGTCTCTATATATATAAGCTATATATATATATATAAATTTTTTTAGGTGGTGTCCTGATATGATGCGTACAGCGCAATGAATTTTTATAAGTGTAAGTACCCTTGTTACTACCATCCATATCAAGATATATACATTTTGATCACCCCAGAAGTGTTCTTTACACCTCTTCAAAGTCAAGGTCCCCCTAGAGGTAACACATGTTCTGACTTCTATACTATATACCAGTTTTACTTATTCTTGAACTTCATATAAATGGAAAAACATGGTATGTGCTCATTTGTCTCCCTTCTTTTCAGTGTTATATCCTTGTGTTTAGATTGTCTATGTGCTGCTGTGTATATCAGTAGTTCTTTTTTTGTTCATTTGTAAATGGTTGTACCACAACTTATTTGTTGTTTTTCATGTTAATGAACATCTGGATTGTTTATGGCTTTTTGATAATATAAATAAAGATCCTACAGACATTCTCGTATTGTCTTTTGGTGGACGTGTCCACTCACTGATCTTGGGTATATGTCTACAAATAGAACGCCTGATAATAGGAGAGATAGGGGTTTACATCTTTAGTAGATAATGCAAAAGTATTTTCTCAAGGGGTAGAGTAATTTTTACTCCCACCTGTAATGTGTGAAAGTTCCAGTGCCTTACATCTTCAGTTAACATTTGATATTATTGGTCTTGGTATTTAGCCATCCTTGTGGGTGTGTAGTGATATATAGTTATACTTTTAATTTGCATTTCCCTGATGACTAATGTGTTCTGGCCATTTGGATATTCTGTTTTGTGAAGTACTTGCTCAAATTCTCAATTTTTAAAAGTTGAACTCTCTGTCTTTTTTGTTATTGATTTGTAGGAGTTCTTTATATATTCTGGATATGAATATTTTTGTCAGATATATATTGTGACTCTTTTCTCCTTCTTAATACATTGACTATTCACTTTCTTGATGTCTCATAATGAATAATTCTTAATATTAAAGAAGTCATATTTATATCATATTTTCATTTCATGATTAATGATTTTGTGATCCTATTTAAGAAATATTTGCTTGGGGTGCCTGGGTGGCTCAGTGGGTTAAAGCCTCTGCCTTCGACTCAGGTCATGATCTCAGGGTCCTGGGATGGAGCCACGCATCAGGCTCTCTGCTCAGCAGGGAGCCTGCTTCCCCCTCTCTCTCTGCCTGCCTCTCTGCCTGCTTGTGATCTCTCTCTCTGTCAAATAAATAAATAAAACCTTTAAAAAAAAAAAAAAGAAATATTTGCTTAACATGGCCTTAAAGACAGCTTAATTAAGGTGCATTTTCTGGAATTGGGAATTTTGATGAAGTTAAAGTCTTATTTAATAAGAATTAAACTTTTCAATTTGAAATAAGTGTAATTTGCCCCAAAAAGTGAAAAAATGGTACCAAAGTGCCTATAACCCTTACCCTGTCTCTAATTGTTAACATTCTACCACATATGTGCTCCCTCTCTCATTCTCTCTCTATCTCTCTCTTTGTATCTACTTCAGTGTGTATTTTGTAAAAGAAAAAGGTACTTTCTATATTACACACAAAAAAAGTTATTTAAATCAAGAAATTGATATATTACTATCCAGCACACAGACCCTGTTAAAATTTTATCAATTGTCCCAACAACGGGACAATTTTAGCCAAAGTAGCAAACAAAAAACTTTTTTTTCTCTAGTTCAAGATGCAATCCATGATCACAGGGTGCATTTACTTATGTCTTTAATCTCTTTCAAACTGGAATAGTTCTTCAATCTTTTCTTTTCTTTCATGATGGTATTTTGAAGACTATATACCAATTCTTTTGTGGAGTATCTGTCCCTTTGGATTTGACATTTCCTTATAATTGATGGAGGTTATGCATTTTTGTCATGAATACCATGAAATGATATTGTGTCCTTCTTTGCTCATCACATCAGGAGGTACATGATGTTGATTTACCCTGTTGCTGCTGCTGTGAAAGTAGATCACGTGGTTAAGATGGGGTCTACCTGGTTTCTCCGCTGTGAGTGTCATGACCCAACTATAGCTGCATGATGCACCCCCACCCCACATTTGGTTCAGATGTCGACTGATGAAGCCATGCACGTACATCAAGAGGGTATAAGATGGTTTCTTTCTTACACATTTCTCACATAACTGAGATCCCTGGAGACAGCAGGGCAGATCTCTCTAGCACTTACACTGTCAAAGATAGTTATTGACTTTCCCAGCACCCACAATATGAAAACAAGCCTAATGTCTTTTAGGCATTTGAGGGTTCCCTTGGCAATATATTCCTTATTTACAAATTGTACTGAAGTCCATTAATGCTGTTAGTTGGTGTAAATTCACCAGTGCTTCTAATTCAAATCCAAAAATCACAGGAATTATTCTAGCTGTGCTGTTTGGACTCCCTTCTACAATGAGGAACATGGTTCCTATGACCTTATTTGCTCATTCCCCCATTTTAGAATCAATATATTGACCCCTTTGGATGCCTCCTCTGCCTGACCCCACAAGTTCTGGTCACTTCTTGGCCTGGGTCCCGTGTGCCTCACTAGCCCTTGCTCCTCTTTGGCCCTGGCCTAGCTAACCTTGGCAACTCTGGCTGCTTCATGGGAAGCAAGAAGAAGGATGGGGAACCAATATTTAATTCCTAGAGAAAATAGAAAAAAGACCAAAAAAAAAAAATCATGAGAAATCTTTTTGGTGTCGAGCTTAGTATTTCTGTGCTATTTGAGCTTAATTTCATTTTTTCATATCTACGCTCTAATCACAATAATTTAAAAATTGGTGAAACAACTGGCTTTAATGAGTAATTAATACTAGTCACTGTGTTGGATTTACAGAGAAGGAATGAAAGGCTGGGCTGCAAAAATGTGCAGCATGAGTAAAGGGGGAAAAATAATCTTTAGTCACCATCTACTCAAGACCAAGCACTTTTTCATAATGTTTTTCGTGATTACCAATCCTGAGAATAGTGCTTTAATACGGCTGCCATTTGCATTAGTGATGAGGTTGCAGAGCTCACTTAGCTCTCTTGACAGAGTGTAGAGCAAATGTGTGGCAGAGTTTGGATCTGAATCTCAATGTGTCTAACTCCAGAGGTTGGCCCTTTCCCCCCGTTCCTACCATTTCCTACTCTAAAGGGTTATATGTTTGACTGATAAGTAAATCCAAGAGTTAAGGTGTTCATAATTCTGCTTTTATTAAAGATTGACAGCACCTCAATGTCCAGAGAAGGTCAGAACACAGGTGTGATGATAGCAAGAACTGCTGGGTCTTTAGCTTTCTTAGAGGTGTTTGGGGTCACCTTTGAGTAAAGATTTAGGGACTGCATTTCCTGGCAGGTAGGAAGAGAGGAATTACTCCTAGCCAAAGGCAGAGTCTTTGCCTATGGAGATAAGGACTTTATTCCTTAACTGCATATTTTTCATAATAGGCTAGATTTTAATGCTAGAGCAATTTCCAATATCTGAGAAAGAATTGCTTGCTCTAAGCTGGCTGGATTCTGCTACCTGTGGTGTTTTTCCCATTAAAAATTATTTTATATGTAACCCAAATGCCCTGTTGCCCAAAACTGTTCCCAAAATAAGAGTACATTTCATATTTAATATTAAAATTATGATAACTTGAAAATGTCTGACCTAATTGCCCCTCTTTAGACTTTCCTTCTTGCTCTTTCTCATGCTTCTCCAGGATGCTAACTTGTGTGTTCAGAAAGGGGTCCCACATATTTTTCCGCTCGGGACTTATTTTCATCTCATCGCTGTCAAAAAAAGAACTGGACTCTTTACTGGACTTAGCAAAGAGAAGCTTTATTAGAAAGGATGGTTTCAAGGATTATTTAAAGGATTAGTTTTCTAATTATGTGGTCAGAGAGTTCTACTTACTGTCACAATAGATCAGCAAGGTTTATGATCAAGGTTTAGGTGGAAAGAGTTTTTTTTCTTTTGTGGAAACTAAACAAGGCTAGAAATGGCCCAGTGTGGGAAGTGGGATGAGAAGGTGGTTCAACACATCACAGAAAGTTGTACTCTGAGGTCAGCCTGTCCTTGGGTCATGGGAACGAATTACAGAGAGGTTGTAAGCAGGCAAGGAGCTAAGGTCAGAGTTCAGAGTTAGGGAGGAAAGAAACTTAACCTGAATTGGATTAACAAGCACTTTGTTCTGATTGAAGGTGGGGTGCTGTGTGGAAAGCATCAGAGGCAATCATTTATGAGACAAAGAATGGAAATTTGGAGGTTCTGGGTCTGGTCTTATCATATATAAACAAGGGAGCACCTGTGAGTCTTACTGAAGTCATTTGGAGAAGGATGTTACTTTGCAGCTGGCTGTCTCACAGAACACAAAAGAATAAGTGGGAGGTTTCTGAGCCACAGCCGCTCTATAGGATGACAGCTCCAGGGTCAAAAGCAGCTTTGTCACCACACTTCCGAATGCTGTGCTCACCTGGCTGCCAGACACACTTGGCTTCTATGGATGACGCAGCTGCCCCCGCTGCTCTAGGCTCCAGAAGGAGGTCCCCTCTTTTCACCTTCCCAAGTATGGAGGAGAGAGTTCCACTGTTTCAACAGAGCACAGCCAAGACCAGGCTTTGAATTTCAGTAAGGATATATTAAAAGATGGGGGAGGAAAGAAGGAAAGCACATCTCAAGGAATCCCTCATAATAACCACGTGAGGTCATGCTTATTTTCAGGTTTCAGGTTCAAGCCCGGACAATATTTTGGTCAAAGAAAATGTGAAATGTGAATGTTCATTTTCTTTCCCAGGATCAACCTTTTCACGGGATGATCCAGTGAGCTGATTCACTCACGGAAGGTAAAAAGCTAGCCTTACTCAGGGAGTGACCTTGCCTTTGGAAAGCAAGTGGCGATAGTAAGACAGTCAAACCAACAGGGTACATCCCATAAAGCCACACATGAAGGATGTGATGTCGGGTCGATACTGAGCTCAGTCTTATTCTTTTTTAGAGCACCTCCTCCAGGATAGGAGGTAAATATGGCGGCATATCCTTTCCCTCAGAGAGTCCTTTTCACCTCGGTTTGCTTCTGCTATTAATATCCATCCAGAAAAGAACAGATAAAACTTACCATTAATAGCAATTATTTATAGACAGAGTTGTCTGAATTCATTGGCGGTGGGGGAACCACTTCTCTTCAAAGGACCAACAGAGAAACCTTTCTGTTCTCACGGGCATCTCACACTTAGGTAGTTCCTGCTCATCTTTCCAGGCTCAGCTTAAACATTACTTTCTCAGGAAAATCTCCCCAATTCCACATTCAGTGGTCTTTTGCTTACAGATTCTTATTAGCACTTTTTACTTCCTCATTGCTTTTAGGACACTTTCTTTAGAAATTATTTGTGTCGTTTTTGCTTATTTTCTCTGTCTCCTATAATGCTGCCTGTGAACACCACGAGGAACAGGTCTGCCTCATCAGCAGTAACTTCCCTGGTTATACAGTTACTGCCCATAAATATCTGAGAGAAAATTTATAGAGAAAAGCTTTGATAAAAGATATATCTGTTTTATTTAGGGAAGACACAGTCAAGTACTGGGTTTGAGACATCGGCATTCACGTTAAGAATGACCTAACTATTCCTAAAAACAATAGGTGAGATCTGCTTATATTTGCATAAATATATATGGCCCAGTGCTGTGCCTTTTGATTTTGTTTTTGTTTTTATTTTTATTTGTTCAGAACAAAATCACTGCTTGCCTTAAAGGTAAATTGGAGTCTCCACTCTTGAGTAGTAGAGAAAATATGCAAGAACTTTTGAAATGGCAGTTTTTCCAGTTGCTACACCCTTCATGATGTTTAAAATAAGAGCTCAGTCTCAGGCAGGGTCTGAGGTTACGTATGTTATTTTCCGAACTAATGATGTATAGTGTAATTTGAGCTCTGGAAATGATAATACCTATATTCATCCTGTGATGTACCATTTTCAAAGCAATTTCACATTGGCTCATTTAATCCTCATGAGTACCTTTTGAGGGAAAAAAATTTTTTTACACCCATTTTACAAGTGAAGAAACTGTAAGCCATATGTATTACTCGGCTTTCCCAAGACAGCACAGCTGAGCAAAATGCTGGGGCACCAGCCCAGATCCCCTGACTAAATCCAGTGTACTTGCCATGACTCTAGCTGCTGAGTCAACAACAAGGGGCACTTGGCCCATTTCTATCTTTGTTTTAAATAGATTGTATGTCTTTGGCCTCCTTTTCCAAATGAGAGCCAGTTGGGTTTATCTCGAAGTGGATTCTGTTCTTTGGCACTAAGCCTTCTTTTTCAAAGGATATTTGGAGTTGGCAAGGATCTCACCAGTGATTCAGTCCAACACAACATCCCCACCATGTGGCTGTCCAGCCTGAACTTGAATGTCTGACCTGATGGAGAACTCACTCTTATACACGTTGACCTGGATGCAGTTATGTTGGCTTAAGATTTATGAGAACTTTGAGCCAACAACTGTAATCAGCCTTACTTTATAAAAGGAGGAACTGAGGTGCGCAACATTCAAGCAATTTGCTCAAGGTTGCATATTGAGTAAATTGCAGACTCTGGATTTGACCCCCTCTCCTGCCCCCCTCATGCCGACTCTAGAGCCTCCTTGCTAAATTGAGCATATAGTCTGCCTCTCTACCAAGGCAGTATCTCTTCATTGCTGCCAATGAGGGTGATAAACCTTCCAGGTGTCCTCATGCCAATTATAATGAATGTGGATGTGTGTCCAAGTAGATGGGGATTAAGGAAAGGAGCACATTATTTAGAGATTTGGCTTTTGGCTTTGTTTGCAGGGCTTGGCTGTGGCATGGCAGGATTCATCATGTCCAAAGGAAATGTGTTGGTGAAATGCTTTCTTCTTCAAATGCTCCAAATCAGCCCATGGTGGTTCTAGAAATTACCCCTTCTGGTGTAAGGCAATGATTAGAATCAGGGTAGAGATCTGGCTTCATTGCAAACTCTATTTAGAATCTAAGGTGCCGAGCCTCCTGCCCCCATTTTCAATCTACCATCTTTAAAACGGAGTATGAAGAGGGATGCCTAGTTATGCCATATGGAGTAAATAAAAAACGTGCTTATGTTTCTTAGTATCTGAGTTCAGCTTAGCTCATGAGCCACCTAATCTTGCAAATTGAGGTAAGTCAGTCATTTTTATTTAAAATCCAACCTCAGGTAACCATTATATCAATTCTAATTCTCCCATTCTCTCCCTTTTCCTTCTCTTCTCCTGGGAAAACATGCTAGTGCAGAAGTCCGTGTTAGCTCCTGGTTGGGGTAGGGGCAGGATGAGAAGGAGGTGGGCATAGAGTCCCAACCCATTCTGGGTTGTGAGCCACCTACCAAGGTTATCTTATCCTTTCCGGTCTTGGCCACACCCTTGTCCCAACTGGGACTGTACCATCTGGTTGCAGACTCGCCATGGCCTCCAGTTGTAACACACCCTGGTCTCCTTGTCCTAACCTGGAGGGCTCTTCCTGTCTGCCAGGACTTTCAGATACTCTTGGATGCTCCCCTGGGACAGGGCTGCAGGATTCTCCACAGGACTTCCTCTGGGTCTCCTTGTAGCTATTTCTGTTCCACCCTCTGGCTCTTTGTAAAGCTCAGAGCTATAGCCCAAGGCAAGAGAGATAAACCTTTGCAGCTTTGAGACCCTCCAACATTATTTGAGGTTTCCTAACCCGCTTCCTTTCCAAGGTTTTGACCCCAAAAGTGGAGCATGGACTAGTTCCCCAGCCAACCCTCACACATGCAGACACACATCTCTCTCGTCCCCATTACTAATGTTCAATACAGAACTTTACCTTCTCATTTCCTTGTCTAGTTCCTGCATAGCACTTGAGTCAGCATTGCCTCTTCCTTTCTCTATGGTTGAAGCTGAACTCTACATTCTAAGTACTATAGTTCTTAAAGAGCTAAAATCAACAAAATGACAATGACAAAAGTCCTTTTCAATTTTCAAAGTTGTTAAAAAAGGATATTGAATGAGGCTTTTCCTATTGTCTTGGAACTTTGGCTGAAGCCCCAAACCTGTACTATGACATTCTAAATAGAGCACCAAGTTGCTGCCAGTTAGCTCTCCCAGGGCTCCTGAAGAGGTTGCCAAACCAGTCTTGTGTTTCCCCCATCCCCCCTTCCCCAAACAACCTATGCAAATAGGAGACTGGAAATTCCAAGGGAATTGGTTAGAGGACCAGAAAACTTTACAGTGGTAGTCATATCCAGAGTTTTAACCTTTTCCCTGAGGGAGAGAAGGTGTTCTCCAAGAGAATCATCTAGAGAGTTCTAGGAGGCCAGCAAGAAAGAGACTGGGACCACTTTTCCCAGGCAGATATTGCTGACCTACAAAACTCACAAATCACTACAGTGAAGTCCATCAAAGTTTAGCACTCCCAGGTTATTCCTAGGGAGCTTAATACATGCATCCTGGAAACTAGAGAAATGGGGGCCTGCTTCTAGCCCAGAAGCAGCAGGTCACTGGAACCATTGTGCTAGCATGGTGAGGAAACAGGGCATCCAAGGGCAGACTCACCTCCCACTGTTTGGTGCAGCAAGAAGTTTGAGAATGGCCCAAATGGACACCGAAGAAAGGAGTGAAACATGAGCCATCTCTCAGCTATCCAACAGGGTGTCTTTCAGGGAAAAGGGGAAGCCAACATCTGTGGGATGTTTTCCTAAGTGTAGAAATTGAAAAAGGAGTGATTGACTAATGGTCCTAATGTCAATGTGAAGAATTGGTGCAGAGATGAGATTCTCACAAAGGATTCTGGAAAACCCACACGTGGACCTCTTGGAAGGACAAACATATGACACTGGCCACAGGGGAGATATCACTGGCTAGTCAGCATAACTGCAGAGGGCCATAAGAACAAAACTTAATAAATGATAAGAATATTTGCCCCTTTCCTATACTCCTACTCCTCTTTCAGTAAGAGCCTCAATGGAAAGAGAGAGGTACTTTTCCCTTACCCACTCTAGGTCCTGGAGCTGGGTTAGGGATGGGCAGAATATAAAGCTTTGATTTGGATAAAGCAAAGGACCTTTTGTTTTATGCTCAGACGGACATTGTTAGCACCAAAAAGGAAGCCTCGGTCTTGAAAACAGGACTTACTCTTAAAATCAAGAGTGGCCATGAAGTCATAGATCTGCTTGAGCTGTGATCAAAAAGCCAGAAATATATCTGGAAAAGAATACAACTTTTTCCTACAGACTGAGCAACAGTGGGTTAGTTACTGCCTCTGTGCCCTAGGCTTTCAAGACCAAATTGGGAAGTCAAGGGATTACAAGATGGTTCTATGTGGGTGGAACTGGAGGGTATTATGCTGAGCGAAAGAAGTCAATCAGAGGAAGACTGATTGGAATATAAGAAATAGCGCAGAGGATCATAGGGGAAGGGAAGGAAGACTGAATGGGAAGAAATCAGAGGGGGAGACAAACTGTGGCCAACTCTACTGTAGGGAAATAAACTGAGTGTTGCTGGAGGGGAGATGTATGGGGGGATGGGGTAGCTGGGTGATGGACATTAAGGAGGGCACATGACGTGATGAGCACTGGCTGTTACATACAACTGATGAATCACTGAATTTTACATCTGAAATTAATGATGTACTGTATGTTGGCTAATTGAATATAAATTAAAAAAAAAAGGCACTGGGTGTTATACGCAAACTACGAATCTTGAAACACTACCTCAAAAACTAATGAGGTACTGTATGGTGACTAACATAACATAAAAAAAAGAATATGTTAAATTAAAAAAAAGGCGATTCTCGCTGGAGTCTTTTGGATTCTCCCTTTTTTTATGGTCATAAGTCTTACCTTCAAACAATTTAATGATGGAATGGTGGCATGTAAGGACAGGAAAAAATATCAGTTAATATTTAAAACGATTTTTCCTCTCCATAGGAAAATCGGTCTGTATGCTATCAAGTTTTTGTTTGTTTGTTTGTTTTTTTAATTCTATCGTCTGTTCATGCTGGTGTTGTCACTTCCCTAGACAGGAGTAGGGGTTGAGAAAAGCATTTATTTTTCATAGGACATTTGTATCTTTGGTTCTTCTTTTTTTGTGTCCTAGCAAATTGATCCCAGATTAGTTCACTGTGTTCACAGTTTGCAGAGAGGCAGGCCTGTGACACTGCCTCTTCAGACCCTGACCCTGTATCCTCGACTTTTATTCTCCACTCCTTAGATAGTTGCGAGACTATTTTAACAAGCCTCCTACCCCACTCCCAGGTGTGATCCCTCTAAAACATTTTCCATGTTGCTGCCAAAGAAATTGTCAAAACTTTATCCGATCCTTCACTCCTGTTGAAAACCCATCAATGACTTTCCATTGCAAGAGAAAACTTAAAGCTTTTATTCTGAAATAGTCTGCATACTTCAGCACTTGTCCAAGCTTTCTATTCTCCTCATTTATATTTTTACTCACCCACACTGAATTTTTTATTGTTTTCTGCAAATGCAGTAGATTTTGCTCCATCTTTTAACTAAGGACCTAACCTCTCTCCCTCCCCATTCCATCTCCCCTGCCCCCACTGCCCCAACAGGTACCCCTGCCCCCCGGCCCCCACCCATGGCTATCCTCCCCTTCTGTGTCCATCAATACCTGGCAAACCCTTGGTTCTCTTTCAGGACCACACCTTTGCAAACCTTTGGGCAGAGTTGTTTATCCATCTCCCCTACATCCTCTCCTCACATCTGTCACAGTTTTCTCTGTAATAGCCTGTTCTCTTCATTGTATTTCTCTTCCACTAATATTTGCACATTAAGGGCAAATGGAGGGTCTTTGTCATGACTTTATTCCCATAGACTGGCACACTGCCTGGAAGATACTCTGATCAGAGAATAACAGAATGAAAGTAATTTTAGATCTTTTATGGTTCCTCTCTTCTTTCAGATCTAATCAGTAAAGTAGGATATAGACTATCTCAATTACTTGAAAGAACCAGGACATGCTCTATCTTCCTCAATGAATGGTCTTAATCTTGAAGGTTCCTAACCGTTGGGAGCCACTGGTGTTTGCTTAGTGAGTTCTGTCAGAGTTTTAAAGCTGAGGACAGCACCACAGGAAACGAGGCCAGATCCAAAGAAATCTGTCTTAGGGTAAAGAAGAATTTAAATAAGGTAATTTTAAAAGCACAGATCAGTGTTCCTCTGCACTGGTTATTTAATGTCTGTGTTCATGACTGGAATTACCCCAGGAGGGCTGGGGGAATGTGAGTTAGGGAAGGACCGAGGAACCAGCACTTCTTGCCATGACTTCCTTTTGTCCCACATCTGGTGACTGACAAGGTCGGGACGTGAAGAGGGTCTTTCTTGTTCAGAGTCATTTTCATCCACCTTCATACTGAAGAAGCTTCAGGAAAAGAAGGCAGCCTTTAGCTTCCAGGGGCTCTGTGGGAGCAATACCTCTGCACCCAAGATCCCAGAAGGCTGTCAACACGTGATGGGCTGCAGCTTCTAGAGCGTGCAGGACGGGGTGACTGCCATGGGGGTGAGTGGAACGTTTGCTGGAGGAATTACGGCCAAGAGAAAGAGGAAGGCCATTAGGCGGAGTGGTACCTGCAAGAAGCCACTGGAAGGCAGTGTCTGAGGTTCATCTTGTAGGCTAAGGAGCTCACGGAACTTTGCAAAAAGTGAGTGAGTCCTTCTTTTTGTGCTCTTTACTCCAGCTTCCCTTCTGCTCCCATCAGGCAAGAGGAGCATAGCTTGATCTTTCTCCTCTGTGCCTTGCTGTTTTGGTCTCTGGCAGGCCTAAATCTGGTTTCAGATCTCTTCATTTCCTTTCCTGCAGCATGGTTTTGCCAAAATTAAGTTTTGCTGACTAACAATTCTCTAAGGCCTGATTTCACTATTATCTAAATAAGAACACTTGGTCTGAATCATCCTGGGATTCAGGCTCTAAATGTGCCTTTAGAAGAAGTAACATTTATTTTGAGCTGACGGAAGTGGGAGTTTGGCCTTGCCTCGCCTCCCAAGATCAGTATTAGCTTCAATTGCTGATTTACAAATGTTTGGGTCCTGTGGGGCAACACAGACATTTCAACATCAAAAGGCTTCTGGCCTTGAGATTTGGCCCTTCCACCTGGCGGGGGCTACTCAGAGGCAGTGTTTTAAAATGTCATATAAAATATAAAAAGTTTATATATTTTTTCTTTCCCCAAAAAGACGGATAACCTGTCCTGTACCCAAAATTGCTGGTTTTGATGCAATTTGGTATGTCCTTTGCAGCACCCTTGGAGGAGGATTACAGCAAGGGTATTTGTGCTCTGAAACTTCTCTTCACAATAAAGGAAGTAGGAGAGAGAGAATCCCTGGAAGAGATTCTTATTCTGACAGTGGAAGAGGGGAGGCCAGAGGGTTCAGACAGCTTTCATCAACATTCTCTGAAGACAGACACTGTTTTGATTTGATAGTGTTATGTTCAGTCCCAGAGATTTCAGGTCTAGGCTCTCTTAGTCAAGAAATGAAAATAATTTAGCTCTGAAAAATGAGAGAAGGAAGCACTAAATTTCCCCATCATTAACTGTCACGTTAATATCCTAGGGCTGCTGTAAGAAATTAATATCCTGGAGCTGCTGTAACACAACAGAAATTTATTCTCTTACTGTTCTAGGGGCCAGAAGTCAAAAGTTAAGTGGTCAGTTGGGCCAAGCTCCCCCTGAGCCTCTGGCTGGAATCCTGCCTTGCTTCTGCCTACCTTCTGATGGTAGCTGGCCATCCTTGGCCCTCCTGGGCTTTCCGCTGTCTCATTTCCATCTCTACTCTGTCCATCTATGGTGTTCTCCGTGTCTGTCATCATGTCTTCCCTCTTCCTATAAGTGCATGGGTCATATTGGGTCAAGGCCCACCTTTCTCCAGGATGACCTCATTTAAACTGATGACACCTGCTATGACCTTACTTCTAAATAAGGTCACCTTCTGACATTCAGTGAGTAGAACCCAACATATCTTTTTGGGACACAAAATTCAATCCATAATAGCTCTCCGGGAAGTTTGAGAGGTTGGACGTATAAAACCCGCTCCAAGCTATCTCCAGAAGGCAGTCATCTGTCCCAGGTTGGAATGCAGCTTCTGGAAGGTGCACATGCTTCTGCAGGATCCCAGCTTTATTGTGAGAGTTAGAGGGACAACATGGTGTAGATAGTTTTCCTCGAACATGTGTGCATGGTATCAATCACTCAGCTTGCTACAGGTACGGATTCCTGGGGCTCAAGATTTAGAGATGCTGTAGGCCATTCAGTACCAGGTATTCAACTGGCTGCATTTCTGAGAAACACTTGCACAGGGAAGAGTCCAGGTAAATTTCTGCACCTCAGATGTGAGGTAATTCATATCCTTTGAAAATCCTTTGCTTCTGCTCCTATAAGTCTAGTCTTTTAAAAAGGGATACCATGGTCTGACACTTACTTAAAATTATAGGCAAATGAATGCCTTTCTTTAATCCAGGCAAGGCACTGATTTCTATGTGTCATATAATTAAGTGCCTGGCAATAATAGATATTTAATAAATTATAGCTGCAGTAATTTTACTATATCCAGTTACCTCAATTTTAAAAGAAAAGTCTTGTGTGACGTCTAAGCTTTATCACCTAGACTTTATTCTGTTCTCAAAGCTATACAGAATAAGCTATTCCCTCTTAACAGTAAAGTTTAGGCTCTTAAATCTGGCTGAATTCTATAACGATTTCATTATGGAGGAAATCCAGAAATTCATATCCATAGAGTATTCCCAATGCTACAATGACATGTCTTTTTCTCGACATCCCTCTCTTGCCATGTTAGGTCAAGGTCAGATTTTCTTCTTTCGAGGGCTCCTTGAACAAAAAATTGTCTGATCCCCAGGGGGGGAGGATTCTGAGAGAACCTAGTACAGGATCCTGTGGTGAGGGGCTTTCTCCAACTTTATAGTGATCCCAGTCATTTAGAGGACATGGTACAACAGTTGACTGGGTCTTCCTCCCTGGAGTTTCAGGTTCAGCATGTGCGAGTGGGGCCCAAGAGTATGCATTTCTAAGATATTCCTAATGTAGTGCACCTTGAAAATCACTACTCTAGTGGAAGTTCTCTGTACCCTTTCAGACTCTTTACCTGCCACTCTGCCTATCTCCCAGCTGCCAACAAGTCAGAGCTGACCCGTCTCTCGCTCCCAGCCCAATACAAACACCTGCCTTTGGGTGGGTAGAATACCCTGTTCCAATCTGTGCTCAGGTGCCTCCCTGAGGGGCCAGACTGAAGCCTGTGTCCCATGGAGACCACAGCCTTGCTGAGCTCTTTTTCTGCCCTGCTTCCCTCACCACCTTCTCCTCAGAGCCTCTCCCCATAAATCACTTGAACAAACCCTTATTTCTGCCTCTGCTCCTGGGAAATTCAACCTAAAATGGATCCTATTCATATTTTTGTCCAAATCATCTTAACATTTATAAATTACCAATTATACACAGGTACTATGTTGGGCACATTAAAAAATATGTCTAACCCCAACCTGCTCATCACATGTACCCCTGCCTTATAATTTGAATCTGAAAATGTGTCATTGCATTCTCCATCCTAGAATCTTGCCTTCATTTTTTAAGAACTAGATTGTCCCTCAAGATACTAAATTAGAAAATCTAGTGGATGCAGGCCCTCCCCTCCCTTATGGTTGTCAAGGTCACCACACTGCCTACAGAATGACATCCAGACTTCCTAAGAAGAGATTAAGAGTTCTAGAAATTGCTCAAACTAGTTGGCTAATGCTCCTGAGTCTTCTGCACGATTCCTTCCCTCAAGCCAACATACTTCACGTTATATGTTGTGTTCAACTGGGCTCAGACACCTCTTCCTTTTCATGGAAGCTTTCAAAGGAGCTTTCCGTGACTTTGCAGTCTGGGTTGGAGTCCCTGTGCTGTGTTTTCTTAACCAACTCTGTGTGCTTCTTTGAGAGTATTTGTCTGCTTCCCCCGCCCCTAACACCTACACAAAGCTTTATAGTACCGTTTGTCTTTTTCTCCCCAGTACCCAGAAACTGACTCATTGTAGGCACTCAATTATTCAAATTTTGCTCCTGCTTTTACTACCTACTAGCTGTATGATTTGAAGCAAGATAGTTCTCTCCTATCTTTAGTGACCTCATCCCTGAGGTGAGATGGATAATATGGTAGATCTGTGAGGTTTAAGCAATGCAGGTGCAAGTGACTAGCGGATTGCCTCTGAAGATCATAAACACTGTATTGTCACCTCCCCTCTGTCAACACCCACCAAGGTGCTCTGTGGGTTCTCTGCACCTTGCTAACTCTTACTGGTTTTCCATGGGCTAGTCTCCCCTGCCTTCAGAGATCTTTTCCTCTTTGGTCTCTGACAGTCGGCATGTGTAAGGGTAAATATAGAGACCACCAATGAAAGTGGTGACTGGTCATGGTCTATGGTCAACAGCAGAGGCTATCTCTAGTATGTCTTTTTCTTCTTCACTGCATGGATTCTTTCCCAGCCAGGAGCTCAGAGCACCCCTACTTCAAGATATGAAGAGTAGCTAGGAAAATCCTCCTTTTTCAAGTCTGGCTCTGCCTCTGCTGGGTTAAGTGATGATGCATAAGTTATTTCCTGACTCTGATAGACATGTAACATGGGGGTGGGAGTGGCGAATATCTTGCTTGATGGTTTGAAGGCAAAATGGGAGAGTTTGTATACAAATTTCTGCCATGAATCAGGCTTACACTAGTGGGTGCTAAGTGAATTAATGATTGACAAATCCAGATGCCCATGCAAGAGGAAAGACCCTGAGCCAAGTCCCCAGCAGTGGAGATAGGGGAAGGTAGATCCCACTAACTTTGTCAGTGAAATTATGCTCATATAGCTTAAAATACCTGCTCAGCAAATAAAATAGACTCAAACATGCAAAGTACTTTAAAAAGTGCCGAGGCACTAATCTGTCCATCTTTTTAGTGAGTTTGGCTAATGGATGAGTAGTTTAAAACCTGGTCTTTCAACCACATAGCACACCTCTGCTGTGCAGATTGGAGCAGGACGTGTTCATATGCTCTTAATCAAAGCTTGTAATTAATTTGCCTAAGAAGAGAAATGTGCTTTGGTACTGAAAGCTGGATTATAAATCCTGCAGTTGGTGGGAGGGAAGTGTTTTCCATGGAAACTGCATTTTTTAAAAATAAAGAAGTTGAAATGAATCATGATAGTGATTGTGGTTTTGGAAGACCGAAGACATGAGGCCTGGCATCAACATTGGTTATAGGAAGGTGGCAAAAGGAAAGAAGGAAAAGGCATGGTTTGGGCTGGGAACAACATGAGTTTGAGTCCTGGTTTTGCTACCGGCTGTGAAAAACTGGGCAAGTGATTTCTGAATTCTGGTTTTCTTAAAGATTGAGATTATCATAATTTTAAAATTTCACATTAAATATTTCGCATAGAGTATCTATGTCATACTTTCAACTTGTTGCAGATACTATAAATAGTGGAGATTAGGATCAAAAAATATGTTTGGATGATAAATCCAACTAAAGACATTCAGCTTAAATACTGGCTTTAGGAAATTCTCATTTCCACGATTTTTTTGAATTCTGGCAAATTATTAAGTACATTATAAACTTAATAATTCTATTGGAGAGTTTCAGCTCAGGTCATGGTCTCACGGGTGGTGAGATTGAGCCCTGTGTCAGGCTCTGTGTTCAGTGGGGAGTCTGCCTGGTATGCTCCGTCTCTCTCTGCCCCTCCTCCTGCTTGTGCTCTCTCTCTTTCAGTAAGTAAATAAAATCTTTCAATTTTATTTAGAGTATTGGGTGGCTCTGTGGGAGAAATAAAGGGTGAGGCTGAAAATGTATTTCGGGATTAGATCCCGAGTGCTACTGTGTCTCATGAGGCACATCTTGGAGCTATGGAGACACTTTAGGCAGGTGTGTGAATCGTGAGTACACTTCACACCTCCTTCCTGGAGGCTGAGGTGGAGCTCACTCCCATCCCCAAGCCTGTGCCAGAAGGAAGCACTTTGGCTTTTACCACTTCTTCATAGCTGTCCCTAATTCCTTTGCTGAACCCCCGGACCACTCTGTCTCGATGTCACCTCTTAGAATTTCTCTGTTTTTTGAGGTACACAAGGGGTTGATCAGATGGATGCTCTGAAAGAAATTCTACTACACAGAAGTCCTCTGAGGAGCTGAGGAAAGCAGGTGACTGGGTCCGGATAAAGTCAACAGTGGTAGGAAACAGCCCAAGGGGTGAAGTAGGGAATATTTAGGAGACACAAATGATAGACAGTGGTAGCTGGATGTGGGGTGTAAGGAAAATGGAACTTTAGGACCTGGATGACTGGGTGAAAATGATGAGACTAAATGAGACAGGGAATTAATATACCTGGTTTTTTGTTTTTGTTTTTTTTTTTTTTCTTAGTTGTTATTTATTTTGTCAGTCTTCTCAGGAGAACTGTCAGCATCTATTTTCCCTTCTTGAGTCTCTGGACTCAGTGAATGAAAAAAACAAAACCAAAAAAAAAACCCCAAAACTGCAGCAACACATTTCCAGTGGAGCCGGCTACCTAGGATGTGGGTGGGACTCCACAGTCACAAGTCTGTCCTCCCTGTGACAAAGCTGACTTTCCTTTCACCCGGTAAATTTGGGCAGGTGAGGGGAGGGCTGCCTGATAAAGGGGGAGGCAGTCTTCTGACTGAGCCTTCCAACCCACTAGTTGGGCAATAGCTTACTGGCTGCCTCCACAGGGCACATCACAGCTGCTATTGTCTTTATAATTATGTTTACTCAAGCAGTGGAGGGGGTTCTCTGGTCAAGTGAGTGTGACTGCCAAGTGCTCCAGCCTCAGGCTCTTTACTTGTGAGGTGGATGGAGCTGTTCTCAGGTGCCCTTACAACCATTTATAAATTACTTTCAGTGAGCTAAGGTCAAAGGCACGGAGAGAATAGAAAGTGACAACCCTGAAGATTTATATGACCCCTCTCCTGAAGTACCAAGTACTTCAAGTATATGATCTAATTTGCCCTCCTCTGATGCCTGGGAAAAAGAAGGCACGTGGGGGAGGCAGCAATTAGAGGTGTGAAGGCTTTGGTTAACAATCTTGAATTACCAGTAAGGCAGCTTGGTTCCCTTCTCTTTGATTTTTCTTTAGGGTTCCTTTCTTTCTTTTTTTTTTAATTTCTTTTTTGAGAAACTGAAGCTGACTGACCTTTCCAAGATGGTTTCTAAGCTTTGTGTTTCCCCTCTTTGGTTTGAAGGACTTAAGCAAGATGGTGAGGATGATTCTACATTCAGTGAGGTGCATTTGATTCCATTCCTTAAAGAAGTGGCATGCTGATACCAAAATTACCTTAATCATCAGACCAAATAAACAAGCAAACTGTGATAGGAGAAATCTATGATGAGGTCATATCTAAAAAGAATGTCAGTGGCACCTGGGTGGCTCAGTTGGTTGAACATCTGACTCTTGGTTTTGGCTCAGGTCATGATCTCAGGGTCCTGGGATCGAGCCTCACATCGGGCTCTCTGCTCAGCGGGGAGCCTGCTTCCCCCTCTCTCTCTGCCTGCCTCTCTGCCTACTTGTGATCTCTCTCTCTCTCTCTCTGTCAAATAAGAAAATAAAATCTTAAAAAAGAAAAAAGAAGGATCTGTCTTCTGTTGTCATTTCCCACATGCAGAAAAGGAAGTTGATAGAAATCAATACAAAAAGGCAAGGCTGACCAGTAAAAGGATTAGTGGAAGGACACAGAAGAAGAGATTACAGGAATCTGTTAACCTGGGCAGCTTTGGGCAAAGGATATAAAGGGAGGGTGACTATTTCCAAATTGCACAGGACTGCTAGGGAGGATTTGGGGAGCCCAGACCCAGCAGTGGGTAAATGAGTCTAGTCAGGGTGTGAGGGAAGAGCAGGGAAGACAAGGGAAGCATGATTTTGCAGCCGTAACCAAGAGTAATGAGAGAGATCTTGAGACAGTAGGCAAGGTGACCCCAGAGACTCACTATGTTACTTTAGCAACAGGTTCATGATGTTCAAATGAAAACACGGGGACCAAAGATAAGATGCATGCCATGAACTGCCCCAGAGAAGATTCTAAACTACCAAAGCCACCATGGTAGAACACTGTTCTCCTCGTAGCTTTGGGTGTCTAGCTGATGAAGGTATTGGCAGGTCATGCTTTTCACATCCTCAGGGCTATACTCCTTGAGCTCATTGTTCTCCGCATGGTAGATAGTTTTCTGGCAGCTCCATCCTCACAGGTAGATGGAAAGCATTCTATCAAACAATTGCTTGGAGCCCTCATAATGTCAGAAAAAGTCTTGTTGTAATAGGCTGATACATTTTCTTTAGTAAATCTCCTAATCGACTCTAAATTTCCAGCCTGTTCCTAAATCACAACCCTGGAATACAAAACATAGCATATTTATACCAAGCAATGGATATGCACTTGATTAAGCAGGACTTTTCCTCCCCAGGAATTTAAGATTTTTATTTTAAAGTAAAAATTACAAAATGTCACAAGTTTCCTAAAATGCCACAAGCAGAAGGAATTTGAGATGTCACTTAGACCAGGCCTATCACTACACATATAAGGCTCGGAGAGTTTTATCCCTTACACAAGTCTGCACCAGAAAAGCAAAGCTGAATTTGGGTAGTACTCTTCTCACCAAATCATACTGGCTTTTAAAAATTCATTTATCCTAGATATAGGCTTTCCCTGTTTGACAGGGAAATAATAACTAAAAAGGTATTTTTTTTAAAGATTTTTTTTTTTATTTGAGAAAGAAAGAGAGTATGAGCAGGGAGGAGGGGCAGAGGGAGAGATAGAAGCAGACTCCTTGCTGAGCAGGGAGCAGGACCCCAGGATCACGACCTGAGCTGAAGGAAGGCGCTTAACCTACTGAGCCACCCGGGTGTCCCAGCTAAATAGATATTTTAGTCAAACACCGTGGCTTTAGCTATTTTTTGAAACTATTGTTCTTTCGGTTTTTATTGGTTCTTAGTGAAACTTGTAATTTCTAGTTTGAAATTGAAACTGCCTAATTATATCTGCAGTACTATCGATATAATTGTTCAGCAGGCTTATGATTACTGTAGAAATATGAGCTGGACTTCACAACTGAATACAAAAGGTAGAGCATGAGTACAAAACCTTCCCTGAAGTGAGCTTCATTGATTTGAGAGCTCTGTTGAATAATAACCTTTTTTAGAAATAGCACTGAGAACCAAACTGAGAACCAAACTGAGCCATGTACAAAAAGTAAACAAAACTCAACTTACTTTGAAATTACCTAAGCCCTTGATCTAAAAACAAAAAAATTCACAGTGATTTTAGAACAATGTTTCTAAAACTCTCCTCTAGTGAAACAGTTTAAATTTATAGTAATCTTTGATGAGATGAGTTAAACTACCATGCTATATAATTTCAGCAGGAAATAAAGCATAGGTATCAAAATATTTTCTAAGAAAACTGAACCACTTTGATGGTGGACAGTAAAAGGGTTTTAGAACTTGATTTTATGCAAATAAATTATAATAAACAAAGCACATACCAAATGAGTTTGTGGCCTGTTATAAGCACAGCTGGATTTCAAATGGGCCAAATCACCTCTGAGACATAAGAGTTATTGCAGAACAAAACAAAACAAAAAAAGAAAAAGAAAACAAAGCAGATACTTAGAAAGCAAGTACTGCAGAGTCACATGTTAAAACACCAACAGAGAAATGTATGCGTTAAAATTTTCCATCTTCAATATGCACTGTTTAAACTCATGACACTTATTTTTAGGGGTGTTTTAAAAAGAGCAAGGTTTGGTTTTGGTTTTTCTCCAATTCTGTAAGAAGCATTTCTTACTGGTGAGCTCATTTTGGGCAAGAAAGAGCTGGTAAACATACCTGCCTGCCTTTTACACTATGTGGGTGGTTCTCTTAACTAAAGACTTTAAGGCCAACTAAATGTTGGTGCAGGAGGAACTCAGGCTCTCACATGAGTTCTATTCAGTCTATTAAACAACACAAATGCATGCTATCTGTGCAAAACAAAATCCTCCACATTAGGACTTTGGTGAAAACTTTAGCTGGGGGCAGTTGTTGAGTCTTTGTTCTGGTTTTAATTTTCTTCTGTTGTCATTTGGATTTTGGGGTTTACTCATCTATTTCTTTTGGCCCGTATCACCCTACACTGGGCTGTGTTCATATCAATAAAAACTGTCAAAACTTCTGCAGTTGAAGAAACTGCAAAGGCTCAAACTTTAAAAGCAAATTTTCCTTTAATATCCCTCTTATATGTGGAATCTAGGAAAGTCTAGCTGGCAGAAACCGGTTGTTGAGTGGTGATAGCCAGGGCCTGGGAGGCAGATGAAATCTTGAGAGAGATACTGATTAAAGGGTATAAACTGCCAGTTATACTCTACAGCTTGGTGAGTATAGTGACCCGATTGTATTATTACTTAAAAATTGCTCAGAAAGTAGATCTTAAATGCTCTCACCACACACACACACAAATGATAGTTATGTGAGACAGTGGATGTGTTAACTAACCTTATTATAATAAATTTCACAATATATACATGTATCAAATCATGACATTGTACAGCTTAAACTTTATACAATGTTATATGTCAATTATATCTCCATTGGGCTGGAAAAAACACAAATAATTTTTTCATCTGCGTTTTGACTGCTCTGGTTAGTTGATTTTATCAACCTTCTTCACATTGATGCAAATACAGAAAATGACAAGAGGTATACATCTCTCTTTCATGAGGAGATGAACTTGAATACAGAAATAACTAACCTATTCTGAACTTATAATGATAAGTAGCGGTATTGTTGCATTTCCAGGAAAACGTTCTTAATGTGGATGAGTTGTAAAAAGAGCAGTCTGAATTCTTGAAAAATTAAAAGCACGTTCATAACAAAATAGGGAGTGTTTGTGTCTTCAAGAGGCTCTCCTGATGGAGGGATGCTCCCTCTGCCGTCTCCACCTTGCTGGCTCCTTGTTTCCTGCAAGAAAGCTCTTTCCCAGGGAGAGTGAATCCACTGTTGCCAGCAGCTGTAAATGCAGCCTCTTCTTAGCTAATCAATTATTAGAATTGATTGGCAAAAAAGTGTTCTCTAAAACCAGGAGGAGGAAATGAGATTCTATAGATTTCTCTCATTCCTCATTATGTTTGTAAAGTAACTTGGGTCTGACTCTCGCTTGGTTACACAGCTTTGCTCATTTTGCATTTTCCTCTCCCGGCAGCCTGGCAAGAGCCAAGGCTTCCCATCTGTTCTCGTGGTACCCATGCAGATGATTCTGACCTGAGCCCTCTAATAATTCAGATAACTGGTCTTTAAGTTTCTCTTGCTTTCCTTCTCTTATTTCAAAGATGTCTTCCTGTAGAAACTGACCTTTCAGCTGAGTCTTAAGCGATGGGTAGGAGATGGCCAGGGAAAAAGGTGGTGGAAACAGGCAGTAGGGCTGTGGGCCCTAAGCATTCTTGTCTTCTTAGGCTCCTTCCAATCCTTCCCTTCCTCCCCCCACCCCATCTTCTCTGCCCCTCCGCCCCCCAAGCCATATGTGTGTGACTGTGGTGGTATAAAGATGAATATAATCCAGGCTACATCATAATCATTTCTTTTCTGATTTTATTTTTTTAATTAATTTATTTATTAGAGAGAGAGAGAGAATGAGCGGGAGGGGCAGAGAGAGAGAGAGAGAGAGACAGAGAACTTTAAGCAGACTCTGCACCAAGCATGGAGCCCGATGTGAATCTCAATCTTCTTTTCTGATTTTAAAAGAAACTAAAATATTTTCCTGGATTCCTAAATGGAGCACAAATCTCTGTGCGCTGTGGTTGCTGGGTGTAAGGGTCAGGTCAGCCCTGAGTGACAAGAGGAATGAACAGCATTCTCGAGGTACACTAAGAGCAAAAAGGGGGACATAGTGAAACACTGAGGTTGTTGTTTTGTTTCATTTTGTTTTTCCTGGCTCAGAGTTACTGGTGTGGGATGTGATGATGTCAGTTACTTCTCTGAGTAATGGTTTCCTCATCAACAGAATGTAGGAGGATAAAGCACCGCTATGATGATCACATGAGTTTAGGTAGATTTAAATACTGTAAATTATAAAGCACTGAGTGAACTTTGTCATTCTCTTGGCCTCAAGCCTTTTGTGGAATGGATATGAAAAATATATGTATATATGTAGGTGTAGTTATAAATGTATGTTTATAACTAAATATATAACTGTACATATGGTCCATATTATTACCAGTGACTTTCTGTTCCCCTCCCTCCCTCTCCCATCTTCGTTACCTTTGTAGAAGGCTTGGGACAGGCACTAAGAATATCAAACTCATACTGTTTGAGATCTATTCCTTGATCAGACATAACAAAGGCTTTACCTGAGTAAGGGATGCAACATCGTTTTGGCATTTGGTTTGGACCCTGTGTCCCGTTTTACCTCAGTGAGCCCAGTGCAGTTTCTATTAATTAACTGGAAGAACAGTAATATTTTAACAATCCAATATACTCTTCTTTTGAGAAAAACACACAGAAGGGCCTTCAGACTTTCTTTAGGTTTGAATTAAGATCTCTGACCACTGGCATTAGAAGAATAGGATTAGAAGCTTTGCTTGCCAATTTTTATAGGGACATAAGAGGGGAGAATACAATTAAGAACACGAGAAAGTGACAAAGGTTTTATTTTTATACATTATCCTCCTGGTCATTGTCTCAGGGAAATTTCAAAAATGTTCCATGAGACCGGGACGGGATGTAAGACTATCATAAACATGTTTGGCTTTTTGTTTGTTTCTTTTTCTTTCCTTTTTTTTTTTTTCTTTTCTTTTTTCTTTTTCTATTTTAAGAGAGAACTGGTTAATCCTGCCCCGGGGACCTGCTCACAGTCTGCTAAACCTTTAAAGAACATTTCTTCGTGTGGTGTCAGTGCCTGCTGCACTCAAAGGGGAACTTTTATGAAAGCAGCTTATGCTCGGATTTGATAACGACGAGGTCTGCAGCCCAGCGTTTGAAACTCTGTCCCCAAGTAGAAGACGAGTAAGCGCTGCTTTCAAGGTTTCTGTGTTTTCCTTCACACCGTGTCCTTTTTTCCATAAGCTCTGACCGCATCATGGCATGACATGTTGTGTTATTTTGAAGTTTCAGATTTATGGTGCTGGCCTGTGTGTGTCATTTCAAACATGTTTCGAGAGTTCGTCGGCAAGGCACTTTCCCCAGAATTCGGGAAAAGAGGTGAGCACGCGGTCTCTCCTCCGTTATGGGGTTAAGGAGCCCGAGGCGCCCCTTGCTGAAAGTCACATAGCGTCATGTCACTAGCCAGGTCTGAAGGCTCTCGTGTCAGTCCCCACAGGCGTGGGCGTGGTGGGAGGTGCGGTTTGTGGCAGGGACAAGAGGAGCTTTGGAGAGGATGCCCGCTCCCCCAAGACCCAGCCCTTCCTGTTGCTTCTTTCTCATCTCCACAGGAGACCCAGAGGCCTGGTTTTCTCCTTTGGCACTGATGACCGTCAGGCTTTGAGCCACGCCCGGCCTCAAGTCAGGCTCTCTCTCCTCAGCCTGGGGTGCCCTCCAACTCAGGATGGCACAGGAAGGTGACGGGCCCTGTGTAGGGAAGGCCTGACTCCATCTGATTCTGCTTTACCCCACTCAGAACTCCAGGCTTCAGTCTGTTCCTTACCTTGTGTTTCTCGAGGCAGCCCCAGGGTTCCTGTCCCACAGGGTTTCTGCAACCTCTTACCCTCCCCCGATGGGCACCTTAACAGATTGAGAAACTGTAACTAAGATTTATCTCTACTGTAGGAAATGGTCCCCAGTTAAAGCTCCCCAGGGGCTCCTTCTCTTTCCCTCAGGGAGAAATGTTCTTACTGGCATTTTAATGCACTTTTGGTTTTCAGGAAATAATAATTTTGCTTTACTCAAACAACAGAGGAACTTGAGAAGTTTGTCAGTTTAGCCACCGTGTTTGAAAGGTCTATTAGAAATGGCTTTAGCTCTGGGCGGGAAAACATGTTTTGACAGTTCAGAATGGAGTCAAACCTGCATTTGTGTATGCACTAAGCCACCAGTTTGAAACATGATTTACTTTTCAGTGGCAAAACGTGGAAATATTCTGTCTTTTTATTTGTTTGGTTTTTTTTTTCCTCCTCATCTTTCTTCTTCTAAAATGAAAAGCTGCAAATTTAGGGCCCTATAATGAAGAATGAAGCCCAGACTATTCAGAAATTTTGCCATGTTCCAGACAGATGCGTTAAAAAGATCTAGTGATGCCTTTGAGGGTAAATGTTGAATTTTAATTTATCATAAGATAAAAATGCACTTGTTGATTATTAATCTTACGGAAAAGTATACACATGTAAAGAACATGAAATTTAGGTTCAAGACAAGGATTTCGGTCCTGGCTTTGCTCCCCACGAGTCCTGTCCCTCTGGGCAGACTCATTTACTCTTCCTGGGTCTTCGTGATTTTAACTGGCAACACTAATGTCTGCTTCGAATCCTGGGAAGATTTAATAACCATAATATAGGTGGATTTTATAAACCGTGAAACATCAGTTAATATTTACCTTTGCCCTTCCAAATGCGGAAACAATTTGTAGTGTAAAAATCTGTGTATTGAGTTTGATACTTCTCTAATCCTCCACGAATCCGCTCAAACATTATTGAGGATAGAACACATCATGCTATTTTACTTCCATTTATTTGAATCAAACAATTTAATATTTGATATCAACCTACTGCGTTGTTATAACCACCTGTATTTAAGAATTATGAACTCCAAGAGTAGGAGAACCAGAGGATCTTGCAGACATCCTTGTCCAAAGCCCCACTTTATGTCTGCGAAAATTGAAGAGCCCAGAGAGGGTCACCAGCTTGCCTGCATCACCCACATTGCTCACAACTCACTTGTCATGTGTCCGCTGTGGTTCTGGAAAGAGGAAGGGGACAGCTGAGGTGGGTGTGAGTTTAAGACCACACTTCTTCAGGGGCTGATGCGAAGTCCTGCTATCTCTCTGGCACGCACCCTGCCCCCTCCATTGTCCTGTGCCCAGCCACGCCCCCAAGAACCCTGCCCTTCCTTCATCTTCATACTCCTAGGAAGCATTTTTCTGGGATGGAGGTTTGCCCCCAACTAGCTGCCAAGGTTAGGAGGAATCATTTTCAATTATTTACACATGCCGAAACCCAGGATCCTCACATGAGGTTTTTCATAAGGCTTAAATGCAATAATTTCTATAAAGCCTACCGCATAATATCTGATAACAGAAGCTTCCAGCATTTGCCATCAGATGGAAGGCTTTCAACTTCCTCTAAGTCTTTTTGAAAGAATTACTTTTCTTTAAAATAAGAGAGGTTTCTGTGCGTTTGTTTCCTGATTTTTGTCCCTACAAGTGAAATGCTAACTATTCTCAGAGGCAAAGGAGGGAAGGACTTTAGGGGTTATACCCTGAAATTCTCTTTCCCTGCTGGTCACCTCCATTCTTAGAAAAGTCAGAAGGGTGGTGAATGGCCCTAGATGACCTGCATAAAGATGTCTCCCCGTCTTGCGGCGATCAGGAAGAGCCTCTGACTTCTGCTCCTGACTGAGAGAAATTTTCCATTGGCCTATAGGGCATCTTAGCAGGCCGGTGAGTTCCGTAAGTGCTTGCTGACTGTGCTTTGAAAACAGAGACAAGGTCATAATTGTATTGAAAAGGTCCCCAAAAGAGAATTTCTGAAAAGGTGTCCCCAAACATCCTGTTTTTATGGCTAATGGGCTCCGTGCAAGGTTTCTTCCAAATGACTGATGGCCTTCACCAGCGTCTGCCTCTCTTCATTCTCAAGCTGACAGAAGAAAAGAAAGTGTCTCAGAGCCAGACACGGCCACTAATGCAATGTGATTTTGTTCTCCTTCTTTGAAAAGAAGGGAAATGCTGTGAAAAACAGGCCCAGCATTGGGAGAGTGACTCCCAAAACTCCAATTCTTGTTGGCTGTGAGAGCTTAATGTGGGGGTATCTTATTTCATATCTTTGTAATTCATTTCCCTACCTCTCCAGTGGGCATAATTATATAGTTAGGTGTAACAGGCGGGATATGGGCCTTAGAGACGAGTAGCTCTGGGTTCAAATCCTGCCCAACCCACACAGCTGGTTTGGGAGCAGGCTACTCAAACTTAGTGAGTCATGGTTTATCCATAAAGATACCTCATAGTTTTGCTTGGGAGGACTAGGTGAGATCCTATAAGTCAAGTGCAGGTACGAGATAGATGCATCAATTACTATCTGTTTTTCCCTGTTGTATGAGGACATAACAGATTGGAAAAATAAGTAGTCAGGGAGAGTATAGCACAAAGCAATAGGTAGAGAGTAACATTTTGATAAATGACTACCTTTTCGGAAGAGAGGAAACAGTTTCTATTCTTAGCATAACCAGGTGCTTTACCAAAGGGTTGCCCTGGAGGTGATCAACATTTTATTTTTCTTTCTTTAGCAACAGAAGTACTATGCTTCTTGGTAGGAGACAGAGCAGAGAATCACCTGAGTTCCCTAAGGATACCTTCTTAGAATACAAAATCACTTGGACATTTTTAAATGTAGGTTCCCTTATGAATCTGGCTAGAGAATGCATATCTAATTGTCCAGGAATAAAGTTTAGTAAGGGTCTTTGTTTTTCAAAAATTAAGAAAAAAAGGTGACCCAGGGTTTTAAGGAGTCAGTAACCAGGCAGGAGGCATAGTAATTTCAGATTTTTGATATGAGGTATCTGAGCTGTTTTCATTCTGGGACATGTATGCTAAGATTGCTAAGAACTGTCACCTCGTGTCCCTTGTTCAGAAAACTGGATCATCTTTCTGTGAGAAACCGTGGATTTAATGAGCAGATTCATCATTGTTACAGTGAATAAACATCAATCGGATTGTATAGGTTAAGCTTCTATAAAGATACAGTGTAAACACAGGTATCTATGATGATAAAAGGCTATCTGGAGTCCGGTTTATTCCATGCTTGGCACTAGGAGATTTAGCTCTTTGGGTCAAACATGACACGGGGGTTCTTCTACAATTAATGGGATAGGGTACAATCATTAATATTTTGAGGGGATTTTAGACTTCCTGCTAATAAGGAATTGGGGTTGCAAAGATTAGTTGAGAAAAAAAAACATCATGATTTTATTTGCATCCTGTTTGTGGAGACTTTAACATTCGATGCATGAGACATTATCCTTCTTTTATATTTCAATTTTCAATGACCTCTTATATCCAGCGTACTTTTTACCTTCCATCCAAATTTTGAAAATTATACATTAGTGTACCTCCTGCAGTGGTCACACAGTGTCCCTCCACAGCAGTACAGGGAGGGCTTTGGGGGAGGCAGGTGTTCACTTGGAGGATTGTGCATGTGAGTTAATATCAGAAAGAGAGAAAATGTAAAAAGAAGACTAAACATATTTCTGGTGACATTGATCTGACCTTCAGTTGGATGTCCTGTGCACAATTTTCTACGGAATAAGATATTTATTATACAAACAAATGGCCAAAAAAAAATCTCTTTCACTATAATCAAGACTGATTCTTCTTTCATTCTCTTTGTGTGTAATTGTGGTACTTTATTTATACCTTGAAAATTATGTAATACTTTTCAATGTAACCTGAAATCAGAGAATACTCACATCCTGCTCCTAACAATTTGCATTTGATTAATTCAGTTGTGAGTTGCTTTACTAAATAGTTGAACTTGTGAATAGAGAAGAAGTTTCACGTTCAGCTAAAATGGATTTTCTACCAGTTTTGGAGTAACTGTTTCCTTGGTTTAGCAAGGAGTAAATTGCTTCAAACCCTTAAAGTGAATCTTTAAAGTGGCAGCATATTTTTTGCCAACCCAAGATGATGGGCAGGAGGGAAGGAGACCTTTTCCCAGTAAAGATGCTTTGGACTTTAGAGATTGATACCTACTGGTCTGGCCATATGACTACATTAAATCTGAACAAAACCAGAATTTTACTTTTTTAACCATATTGTTGTGTGACTAACTCTCATGTCATGGATAAATTCTGAGGAGGATGATTTCTTTTAATAGATTTTAATTTTTAGAGCGGTTGTAAGTTCACAGCAAAATTAAGTGGAAGGTACAGAGATTTCCCATATACCTGCTGGCACTACAAACAGCTTCGTGCATCATCAACATCCCCCAACAGAGTGGTATATTTGCTGGAGTTGGTGAACCTACACAACACATCATAATCATCCAAATTCCACAGTTTACATGAGGGCTCACTTTTGGGGTACAGTCTGTGGGGATGGACAAATCTGTACTAACATGTATCCACCATTGTAGTAGCTTACACAGGAATTTCACTGCCCTAAAATTCTTCTGTGTTCTTCCTGTGCCTTCCTCTCTCACCCTTAACCTGTAACAGTCACTGATCCTTCTATTGTCTCTGTAGTTTTATCTTTTCCAAAATGTCATGTAGTTGGCATCATGCAGTATAGAGTCTTTTCAGATTGGTTCCTTTCACTTAATAATTTGCATTTAAGTTTCCTCCATGACATTTCATGGCTTGATAGTTCCTTTGTGTTTAGTATTGAATTATCCGTTATCTGGATGTGCCATAGTTTATCCATTCGACTCCTGAAAGACATCATGGTTACTTCCAAGTTTTGGTCATTGTGAACAGAGCTGCTCTAAACATTGGTGTGCAGGTTTTGTGTGGACTTAAGTTTTCAGTCCATTTGGGTATAAACTAAAGAGTAGGATTGCTGTATCTGTGGTAAGAATATGTTTAGTTTTGCAGGAATCTGGGAAACTGTCTTCCAAAGTAGCTGTACCATTTTATAGCTCCTGATGCTCCATACTTTGGCCAGCATTTTGTATTGTCAGTGTTCCAGATTTTGGCCATTCTAAAAGATTAGAGTATCTTATTTTATTATTTTTTTTAAATGTTTAAAAAGATTTTATTTATTTATTTGACAGAGAGAGAGAACGTGCACAACCAGGGTAGTGGGAGAGGGAAAAGCAATCTCCCCACTGAGCAGGGAACCTGATGCAGGACTAAATCCTGGGACCCTGGGATAATGACCTGAGCTAAAGGCAGAAGCTTAACCAACTGAGCCACTCAGGCACCCTGAGTATCTTGTTTTATTTATTTTATTTTATTTTGTAAATTAATTAATTTATTTTTTATTGTTATGTTAGTCACCATACAGTAGTTTTTGACGTAGTGTTCCAAGATTCATTGTTTGCATATAATCGAGTACCTTTTCATAGGCTTATTTGCTATTTGTATATCTTCTTTAGTGAGATGTCCATTAAGAACATTGGCCCATCTTTAAATTGAGTTGTTTGTTTTTCTTATTGTTGTGCTTTAAGAGTTCTTTGTATATGTGAGATAAGAGTACTTCATCAGATGTGTCATTGCAAATATTTTCTCCTGGTTGATTTCTGTGGCTTGTCACCTTATTCTTTTAACAGTGTCTTTTGCATAGCAAAATATTTTAATTCCAGTGAAAGTCCAGCTTTTCAATTATTTTCTTTATGATCATGCCTTTTGTGCTGTATCTCCACATCCAAGGTCATCTAGGTGTTTTCCTAGGTTATCATCCAGAGGTTTTTCATTTGTGCATTTTATGCTTAGTCTCGGATCCACTTTGAGTTAATTTTTAGGAAGAGTGTAAAGTTTATGTCTGGATTCATTTTTTTTTTCCTTTTGCATGTGAATATCAACTTGGTACCAAATCATTTACTGAGATTACCTTTGCTTTGTTGTATTGCCTTTGTTCCTTTGTCTACAATCAGTTGACTCTATTTATGTATATACATTTCTGGGCTCTCTGTTCTATTTCATTGATTAATTTGCCTATTCTTTTCCTAATACACGACACACTCTCTTGATTACTATAGCTCTATAATAAGGTTTGAAGTTAGGTAGTGCCAGTCCTATGGCTTTGCTCTCCTTCAATACTGTGTTGGTTTTTCAGGGTTTTTTTTTTTTTTTTTTGCCTTTCCATATAAAATTTAAAATCACTTGGTGAATATTCATGAAATAATTTATAGACTGGTTTTATATTAAATCTATAGATCAAGTTTGGAAGGATAGGTATGTTGAGAATATTCAGTCTTCCTATCCATGAAAATGGAATATCTCTCTCATTTAGTTCTTCTGTGACTTCTTTGATCAGAGACTTGCAGTTTTCCTCCTAGTCTCACAGATCTCCTACATATTTTGTTAGACTCATACCTAAATGTTTTATTTTTTTGGCATGTTAATGTAAATGGTATTATGTTTTTTATTTCAAATTCCACTTATTTATTGCTGATATATAGGAAAACAACTGGCTTTTGTATTTTAACCTTGTATCCTGCAAACTTTTAAAAAATTAATTAATTAATTCATTCATTATTATAATTTTTTTTAGAGGGCAAGGGGAGGGAGAGGGAGAGAATCCTAAGCAGGTTCCACATCCAGCATGGAGCCTGATGTGGGGCTCAATCTCAGGACTCTGAGATCATTACCTGAGTTGAAATCAAGAGCGTGACTCTTAACTGACTGAGCCACCCAGGCACCCCTCCTGCACCCTTTTTGTAATTGCTTATTAGTTCCAGGAGGTGGTGGTGGTGGTGGTGGTTGTTGATTCTTAATTTTCTACATAAATAATCATGTCATTTGGGAGCAAAGATAGTTTTATTTCTCCCTTCCCAGTTTGTGTACCTCTCATTTCCTTTTGTCTCATTGCCTTAACTTGGACTTCTGGTATAATGTTGAAAAGGGATGGTGAGAAGGGATAGCCTCACCTTGTTCTTCATTGTGAGGGGGAAATTTCCTATTTTTTTGCCATTAAGTGTGATGTTAGCCATAGATTTTCTATATATGTTCTTTATCAAGTTGAGAAGGAAGAAGACATTTAATATAGTTTTTTAAATCTGCTAGTTTTAGATAAAGAACTTTCTATTTTAAAGATATAAACATTTTTTCTCTTATAATGAAAGACATAGGTGCTTATTATAAAACTTTTCAGCAATAGAGAAATTTAAAACTTAAAAAAGTCCCCATGAATTATATCTGTTTTAGATTTAGAATATTTTTGTTAATGTACAACTATTGAATTATCCATCCACCCATCCGCTCATCCAACTGTCATCTTTAGATTTTTTGGTTTTGCCTTTCTAGTTTATAAAAGTGTGCTTCTCATGGGAGTAAATGGAAGTTATGTTTTAGTATCTCTCTTGAGCTCTTTGAATTTGTTACCATTTTGGAACTCTTTTTCCTTCTATTTCCAATTCCATAGGGAGCTACCTTTCTCTCCTACCAGTTATTGCCTTAAACTAGTCAATGTAAGGGTGACCTCAACCCCATGGAGCTATCAGGTTGGTTGGGTTGAATGGTCCTACTCTTCTTTACTCCCCCAAGACTGCCACACTAGACTATATATATTATTGACTTTTCCACCCAAAGAATAACATGAAATAACTATCTTCAGAAATATTTGTGAATATAATCTCTTGAGGTCTGATATGTCTTAAAAAGTTTTTTTCCCTTAATAATAAATATAAATTTAGTTTATAATAAAATCTTTGAATCACAATCCTCTTTTTCTCCCAGAATCTAGGGTTTTGTTTTTTTT
>CM053610.1:108835617-108895318 GCA_028646535.1 Procyon lotor
CTCCCACTATTCTCTTCTATTTTTGTTCTGAGTTTTGGGAGAATTTTGGCCATCTTTAATTCTATTTACAGTTCTGTTCAATGTAATATTCACTACTTAAATGCTTTTTTTTTGGTACTTTTATTTTTTTATGTATTTTTTAAAATGTCTCCTTTGCAAAAAGAAGCCAGCTCCTATTTTATTAGTACTTCAATAGCACTTCAAATCTCCTGCAAAGTATGTATGCATGGTGTGTGTGTGTGTGTGTGTGTGTGTGTGTGTGTGTGTATTTTTTTCCCTATTGTGATTTCCCATGTCTCAAATGAACTATTTTTCATTGGGCAATATTTGCTATGACTTCTCAAGTAACTTTAGAGCTGCCTATTTTCATCATATGTTTGGTGATTTTGCTTGTCTTCTCACTTTTAAGTGAGAAAAAAATATATTTATTTGAGAGAGTGAGAGAGAGTGGATGGGAAGGGCAGAGGGAGAGAATCTTCTAGTGGGCTCCCTGCTGAGCACAGAGCCCCATATTGGGCTTGATCTCAGGACCCGTGAGATCATGAGCTGAGCCAAAACTAAGAGTCTGACACTTAACTGACTGAGCCACCCATTTGCCCCTGTCTGCTCAAACTTACAAACAAAAATCTATATTGATTGTATTGACAACTACTTTCTGTGATCCCCCTCAGCACATGCATAATTATTTTGAATCCCACAGTAGATGTCTAAGGATGGAGCTCTGCTGTAGTGAGTCGTGGGGTGAAGTCCTGTATTTCCTTTCAGTCCTACTGTCTTGAGAAACATAACACAGCCTTACAGAAATACATTTCCTTCATACAAAACAATGTGAATTTTGTCACAGTGCTGCTTTATTGGTTTACCTCTTCTGCAACTATTAGGTAGGATCTGCCCAGGCAAGCTATGTGTATGTAGTAATTAACTCACTGAAATTATTTCCTTTTCATTCTTTCTCGATTACAAATGAAACCATTTAAGGCTTTGCATTTTCTCTTAGAACATTCTTAGCTTTAGCTCCTGGCTTAGATATTAAGTGCTGGTTTGATTTATACCGTTCAAACCACAATGATATCATTGATGTTAGTTGCTAGACATTCCACATGAGACACATAAACTTGCTTGAGCCAATGCTGTTTAAGAGAGAAATTTTTAAAAATAATTGGTTGCTTTTCAAATTTCTCTACTTTTCCACTTTATGTGGTTAGTAAATGGCACCGAGGAAATCTGACCCCCTCTATTTTTAAATTATTATTATTTAAAATGCAGTTTATGAACCACAGCGCTTGAAGACACAGTCCCCATGTAAAGACTATAGAGTTTTATGGGTGCACAAGTGTATAAAAACAAACACGCATACTTAAGATAGACATTTTTATGGATATTATTCAGATACTCTATTAGGGGTTGGCAAAGGACTTCCTGCTGGCTAAGTCAGCTGGCAACTGTTTTATAAACAAAGTTTTAGTAGATCACAGTCATGCCAGTTTGTTTACACATTGTTTATGGTTGCTTTCACACAACAGCTGAGATGAGCATTTTTAATAGAGACTATAGACCTGCAAAGTCCAAAGTATTTAGTTTGGCCCTTTACAAAAAATATTTGCCAACCCCTGCTCTATATGTGGATGTGGTTATGTCTGTTTAATCTGTAAACTATAAGTAAGGTGTGTTAAAAATTCCCATTCATGTTATATTTTTATATTATTTGTTGCTCCATTATTTCTCTTTGTTGCTTATCTTATGCAAACATACATAAGTCATAATTTCTCTGTTGATTGTCCCATTAGTAATTATAAAGGGAAGCTTTATTTTTATTTTCTTATGATCCCTAATAATTAGTTTTGAAACCATTACTCTTTTATGTTTGCATTTGCATGATATTTTTGGTGGTGGTGATATTGTCTCCACCCTGCAAACATTTTAAGGTACTCTGTTTAGGTATGGATTGTTTACCTGTGGTTAAAACTAGTTGTGGATCCCTATCCCATGGGTACATTTCATCGATCCATTTTCTTTGAGTCTGTAGCCTGTCTTTTCATTCTCTTAACAGTGTTCTTTGCAGAGTAGAATTTTTTAATTTGAATGAAATCCAACTTACCAATTTTTTTCTTTCACTTACCATGTTTTTGTTGTATCTAAGAAGTCATTGCCAAGTGCGAGGTCATCTAGATTTTCTCCCATGTTATCTTCTAGGAGTTTTATAATTTTGCATTTTACATTCAAGTCTATGACCTGTTGGACTGAATTTTTGTAAAAAAGGTGAGATGTGTCTACATTTATCTTTTTTGCATGTGAATGCAAAATGGTCCCTGTGTTATTTGTTATTTGTTGAATCGTCTATCCTTTCTTTATTGAATTGCTTTTGATCCTCTGTCCAAGGTCAGTGGACTATATTTGTGTGTATCTATATTTGAGCTCTCTATTCTGTTCTAATGATCTATTCTTTCACCAATACAACACTCTCTTGATTACCATAGCTCTGTAACAAGGCTTAAAGTTGTGTAGTGTCAGTCGTCCAACTTTGTTCTTGTCCTTCAGTATTGTATTGGCTATTCTGAGGCTTTTACCTTTTCTTAAAAACTTTAGAATCAATTTGTGAACATCCACAAGTAATTTACTGGGATTTTGACTGGGTTTGTGTTGAAGTTCTTGCCTCCTAGGCGGGCAGTTACTATCCTTACTTTCCTCCCCTAACTGCTCTGTACCCGTCCCCTCATCTGATAGTTTTCCACCCATCTCTTTACCCTCCACATCTTTCACTGGGCACTCTAGAACTTCTGGGCTATTTTCTGTCAATGTTCTAATTATTCTACTAATAGTAACTAATCTAATAACTCTAATTACCTCTTTTTCTGAATATACATTTTACTACTTGGACTTAAGTAAAATAAGGCTGCCCCATGAGAATACTACTTTATGTTCTTTCAAAATTAAGTTAGTTGTAGGATTCTGTTTGTTTGTTTTTCCCCTCTCATCTTAGGGCCAGGAGTTTGATTAGGTGTCCACTTGTTCTTCGTTGTCTGTACCCTTCCTTCTGCTGGGGACTGTAAATGGGAAGGACAGATCTCTCGCTCTTTTGAAGATCCTATCATTTAGCTAGGACCCGTTCTTCCCTCTTAGTCACTGTCTTCTGTAAATAACCTTTTCTTTCTTCATTTCTTTTTACCCTGGGATGCTAGCATTTATCTCAATTCATGTTGTCAGAGACTTCAATGTCTACATGAATAAATCATCCAAGAGTCTCTGGTTCTTTACCTCTTCAAATCCAGTAAACTTATTCGCAACTCCACTATAGGTTACACCCCAGAATTTATTACCATCTAACATGATAACCTCTGAAGTTGTAATGTAAATATCCTAATTTCTACCCACAGTTTCCTATTTTTCTTGCTTTAAGAATCTCCATTCATTTCTTTGATCCCTCTCCCCAAACCTTTTTTTTTTTTAAACAACATCAAGGATTTTAAACCAATGAACCAATCACTTTCTCACTGTCAGTGAATGCCTTGCTTTCCAGCTGTTTGGTCATGAATTGCTTCATTTGCTATTACGAATTTCTTGAAAATATTCTCCATCTTTTTGTCTTTATCTTCCTCTCTTTTACTCACCTTGGATGGAAATTATGATCCACATCCTTATGGTCTGCACCTGAGCAGCTGACTCTGGATGAGAAAAAATCACACAAGTGAACTAACAAGTTTTGTTTTTCCTGCCAGATCACTAAGTTGAAAGGAGAATAGACTAGGAATCCTTCCATGTGTCTCTAATACCTCTTTTTATCACGATCTAAGATGACTATCTCAAAGCTAATTCACTCCTCAAATATTCTCTTCATCACTCTCAGCTGATGACCTAGCTTCATATTTCAAACTGAAAATTGAAGTCATCAGATGTGAGTTGCTTTATCTTTTTGGCATGGGAGCCTTCTTAATATATACCATGTGACAGCTGGTATTCATCTCTCAGGTGTATATGTCTAGCATCATAAATTTTCAAACTATGACATGCCTCCCTTCACAACTTCCAACCTACTTATGTGTCTCATTCAACATTCTTTTTGAGATGAGTTTCTGAGAAGGAGGAAATGAAGTTTAACTTTCATTGTACCAATGTTTGGTGCAGATGTTCTACCCTCCCTGTTCTGAAATCTCTACCAAAGGAACAAATTTGAAAGAAGAAGTAATTACAATTCAAGGAGCCAAAAAACCCACCTGCATGCAGATACAAAACCTGCCCTTTGGGGGTGGATGTTGCTTAAGGTGAGTGCTACCTCTGTGTCAGGCTCCACAACATTATCTCAATTCTGCATCTTTGCAGACTCGTTTTGCCTTCCAAGACTGCCCTTCAGCAATAATGACAGCAAAGTTGGATAGCTTCTGGCCTCCACTGGTTATTAGAAGTCACTACTCCAGTTGACTTCTCCAAATCTGTCAGGAGGAATAGCCACCCAAATTGAGGAAGACTCAACTCTAGAGTTTTTCACACACACCAAAGCTATATACATGTTTGCACTATCTTTTCTTTCTATTTTCAATGGTGAAAACACCTCTGTATCTTTCAGACTCCAAAATTGGAATAGATTTCTTTCCCTCTTGCTTTTCCATAGCTTCCGTCTTTGACTAGTCCAACTCTCTACTGCACCATTAACCGTAGCTTCTCTGATGAATCTTGCCCAGTGTCTCTGGAGCATTCTTTAGCCTTTTCGACCCCCCCACCCCCCCACAAATCCCTTAACTGCAACTCGCATAGGTTTACTCCATTAATTGTCCCAGTTCTCAGTTTTCTATTAATAATCAGACTTTTCAAGATAATTTTTATCCTTCTTTCTCCTGTTTTTTACTTTAGTGGCCACTGAGTCCTCTGTGTGTGTGTGTGTGTGTGTGTGTGTGTGTGTGTGTGTGTTATTTTTGAAAGGTTAAAAAATTTTAGAAGGAAATGCCAGACACCCGTTTAACCAACATCAAAAAATAATGAAAATGTTTTATCATTTAAGCTCCAGTCATGCAATACATTGAGGAAGAAATTCCTTTGTTTCTCAATTGCATTACTAAATCTCCCTCCCTAGAGTAAATGATCTTGAGCTGGATGTGTCTTTCCATGCCACTTTGGAGGGATGGGTATGTGTGTGTGTGTGTGTGTGTGTGTGTGTGTGTGTGTGTGTGTGTGTGTTTTATTTCCTTAATGCTATCATGTCATAAATGTCATTCCACAATTAAATATTTGATTTAACATTGTGAAGATAAACAAAGATCTGGTTTGTTTTAGTTTTTAAAGTATTTTATTTAAAAATATACTGTATTTTCTGGACATTCATGTTGTTTCAAGTTTTTCTGGTAGATAGGTCTTTTTTTTAGGTTTAAATTTTTTAATTTGTTTTCAGTTTTATTAGGGTATAACTGACAAAATTGTGTATATTTAAAGTACTGTACACAATGATGACACACATATACTTTGTGAAATGATTACACAATCAGGTTAATTAACATATCTATCACCTCACCTAATTATCTTTGGTGTCTGTGTGGTAAGAATACTTAAGACTTGTCTTTTAGTACATGAGTATGTGAATTTTTCTATGGTGTAAACCAAGGAACAGAGTTACTCTCTAATAGGGTAGGATATGTCCATTTCAATTTCACTAGGCTTCTAAATTCTCTTTAATTTAGTTTCATAAGTTAATATTCATACTACAGAGAATATGTAAACTTTGGTTTACCTTCACCATTGCTAACACTTTGTAATGTCAAACTTCCTGAATTTTGTTAATTATCTGATTCAAGGACGTTGTCTTCTCATTGCTTTACTTAATGTTTGCCTGATTTCTCCTGAGATGGCATGTATTTTCATATTTATTGGTTCTTTCCTCTTCTAGGATTGCCTGTACAGTTAATTCTTTTGTTCATTTTTTTCTATTGGATTATTTTTCTTTTAAATATTGATTTTTTAAATATTTGACAGAAATCTCTTCTCCCCAGTTGGCCCTTTTCAAACTTCGTATATGCCATCTTTATATTACAGGAATTTTAAATTCTGATATAATCAGAGTTATTGTCCTTCTCTGGTTGTTGTTTTTTAATCTGTCTTATCCATGAAATGTTTATATTTTTAGAAGCCCTAGAGTCATCTTTCCACATTTTCTTTTAAGTGCATTATAACTTTGATTTTATAGAGAGATATTTGGTGCATTTGCAATTTATTTTTGTCAGATGTGAAATAGAGCTCTAGATTTGATTTTCCATAAGGAAAGCCAAGTGAGTCAATAGAACTTTTACTGAATAGCCCATCACTGTATAGGATTTATATGCCATTTACACCAGGTACTAATCTCCACACAAGCCTGAGTCTGTTTCTAGTCTCTCTTGTTGATTCCCTTCATCTGTTCATCTACATTTGAGTGTCTGCCTTAATATTTTAATTATAATAGTTTTATAAAGTCATATTTACAATAAGGCAAGTAACCTTGATTTTTTTTTTGTTAAGAATTATTATGCAAAAAAATTCCATGAAAAATCATGTTGAGATTTTGATTTAAATAGTCTTGAATATATATGGATTATTTAGGTGGGGGCAGGGGCTGTCCACATTAGGATAGTGAGATTTCCTGTCCTTAAACAAATTATACATGCTCACATGCTATTTATATAAATCTTTTGTCTCCTTCAGTAGTGTTTTACAATTTTTTTAATATGGATGTTATGCTTATTTTATTGGGTTTATTTATATATGCCTTATAGTTTAAGTTGCTGTTGTGAATATTGCCTTTTCCTATAAAATAATTGTTGGTGTATAGGATTATCTTTGATTTTTGATCTTGAATTTGGTAACACTTCTGAGTTCTCCTGTTAGCTTATTCAGAGTAGTGTCCTCTCACCACGATCATTTTCTAACTCAACTCTGTGTTTGTCCTCCTATGACATTTGTTACTATAATGACCTCAGTTACAGTTCATTTATTAGCTTATGAACTTAATTTTTCAAAATAAGCCAAATGAAATTAGAGGTCGTGTCTCCCCTGTTTATCATTGCAGTTTAGATCTTAGCACTCTTTGTTGAATAAATGTTTATCCAAATTTTAGTCTTTTTTTTTTTAAATCTGGAAGAAGCCACCAGAAGTGGCTGCAATTATATCCTAGTTTTATTTTAGATAGGAATTCCTTTTTGGCTTTCTATCTTTTTTTAACACAAATATAATGGCTTTCAAGGAGGGAATTGTGTAAGAAAGTCTATCCTAGAAGATCACTGTGCATTTCAATTATTGATTTTTTTTTTAAGATTTTGTTTATTTATTTGACAGAAAGAGACATAGCAAAAGAGGGAACACAAGTAGGGGGAGTGGGAGAGGAAGAAGTAGGCTTCCAGCCAAGCAAGGAGTTCAATCCCAGGGCCCTGGGATCATGACCTGAGCTGAAGGCAGATGCTTAATGACTGAGCCACCCAGGCACCTCTCATTATTGATTTTCATCCCTCTGAACTTTTGCACTAATAAACCCAGCTCCTTCGAGGCCCAGTAGGGATCCCCAAATACCTTAACCAAGGAGACTCTCATCCTTCTTTGAGCTTGGGCCTTGCAGTGTCCTTGCCATTCACAGGGTATTTGGCCTAGGATATCTTGAATTGTGGTCTAAATTCCAGCTTAGGGACTACACAGGAGTTTCTTACAAGTAACTTGGTCATCATTTTATTAACCATTTTCATATTGTTGGGCTTGAGTTCCCAGCAAATGTTTCATGATTATAAAAAGGCTCTGATGAACACCTTTGAACATGGAGCTTTTTTGTTTTCATTTTCAAATATTTATGCAGTAGTAGAATTACTTGGTCCAAGCAGGCCTCATCTTATCTGATGCCCTGGTTGACTCTAGAAACTTCATCATCCCTACCACTGGCTATTTAATAATAGAAGAGCTATAATGACGATTCATCTCCAATTCTTGAAAAATGGTACCCTCCATTTGCAAAAAGCTTCCATGTTATGTGGGGCCATAGTTTTGCTTCAGAGAGATAACCCTATTCAACCCCATCCAGACAGCTTGAACATTAATGTTTCATCTCTTCCTCCATGGAGCCTTGTCTGCCAGACCCAATTTGAGTGGTCTTTTGTGCTCTGCTACTTTTGAGCATTCTTTTCACTAATAGAGTTTCCAAAAGCCATTTTGGGGACCAGGAAAGGGAAATGTGTCCTTGTTCCTACTCCCACTTAAGGTTCCCTCCCACCTGAGGGTAATTTGGACAGGAGAATGTTAATATATAGCTCACATTTCTCCCAATGTAGATTGCCCTGTAGACTTACTAAGTTGCTATCTTTACAGATAACGTATGAACTTCTATTTGGCAAAAGGTAGGATTTAAAAGTCAGCTACCTTCCTGGTCATCCCAGGAACTAAGATAGAAATTTTCCCCCGAGAAGATGGGTAGGAGAACAAGCACAGGGTTCTGAGATACCCATGGATTGTGAATCCACGCTAACTTGCATGAACTTTTTATTTGGGCACTTAGTAACTATGTACCTCATTCTCCTGTCTCTGTGACTTGCATTGCAGTGATACGCATATAATAAGAGTGTGGATTAATTGCATAGACTGTTTCCTAGGCAGTTTCTTATCCAGGGTCAAGCTTCCCTCTCACTCCGACCTCATCCCTCCCAACCACTCAGATGTGAGTTAGGCTTGCATACCTTCAATGGGGAGGAGCGTTGTGGGCAGCTTTTGTGGTTTTTTTCTGATTGCTCTGCACTCCCATCCATCTTACCTGGATTTGAAACAGGGGCAAGTAGAACAAAGGTCACCAAACATCTGGCCTGGATGGGGCGGTCTTCATTAGGCATTGATGTCCTCTGGCGATTATGGGTATACAAATGCCAACTCCAAGGGCACTTTTGTGGGTTTCTTTTAGGCTTTGCTGGAGCTCCTCCAGGAACACTGTCCAGAGTATCAGTGAGGGGGTCAGTAGCAGGCTATCACCTTCTTTTCTTCCTCAGCTTCTTCCTCTGAAGGTACTACTCCAGCTTCCATCAGTGAGAGCTAATTCACTCTTGCCAGGAAGGATATACTAGGATACAAGTTCTTCAACCTGACGACAGCCTGATTTCCTCTGACAGGTCCACTTGGGGCCTCATAAACCCTCACAAATATGCGTCCAGCTGTGAGATGAAGTATTGGGCTTCCACTAGTAGAAGATACTAGATAGTAGGGCTTACCTCTGCTCACCCTACTATCTGGGCAGCTCTGGCTGGCTTCTCCTCTCCAGAGGAAGAGTCTGCCCTCGTCCCCAGCATCTATCTCCTCAGATACTGCTCCAGTCCTGGGTAGCTGTGGGCTGATGATTTTTGCCCTCAGGAAGTAGTGGGGTGTTGCAGCTAGGGAGTGAGACTCCCACAAGGAACTGCAAAGCTGGTGGACGTGTGGGCTTGCCACAAGGGGACCTGCATTGAAGTCCGACCTTCACCTCTTCTAGATTCTGTGACTTTAGGAACATGACTTAATCATCCAAATCTGTTTTCTCCGGACTATGCCATGTTGTCCAGATTAAAAAGGAAGGTGAAGGTAGGTTCATATAGAATGATGCAGACGTGTTCTAAGTTTTGCTGTTATTTTGATATCGGCTCTTAAGTTCATAAGACACTTCCAAGAAAGGGAATCTCTTCTTACAAAAAAAAAAAAAAAAAAATCAGGCCTCTTCTTCCTGTATGGGGCAAGGCTACTGCGGTTCACATGGAGGCCCTTCCTCCAGATTTGCATGTGAGGACAGACTCTGAGAGTGACAGTCTTCACTCTCCAACTTGCTGATGGCCCTTTTGAGGGCCCAGGTGCCCCTGATTTGGAGGGTAGGGGAAAGGGATGGAATACCTTGGGAATGAACCTGAGGAGTTCCTTCCCTTACCTGTGACCTCTTCTTATTGATCCCCCCCTTTTTTTTTAACCTGCCCTACCTCATGGAGCTGAGATCATTGGGTAACTATAAATTATTTCCTCATACTTGCTCCTCCTAAATGTGTTTAGAGCTGGTTTCAATGAGGCAAAGGAAAATATGAGGTTCCCTTCAGTATTTCACTCATCACCTATGCTGAATTAGACCTTGAGTGTGACCAAAGTCATTGGCAGTGGGAATCACTTAATTTGCCATTAATCCAAATTACATATATAAAACACAGGTTAGCTGCTTTATATTCACTAGAAGCAGAATACTTCCATTTGTGTAACCTTTACTCATGAAGGGCACTTTCTCTAATCTCTCTGGGTTAAGATAGGGCCTGTTTGTTATTATTAAATATTTTCCTTTAGCACCTTGGTCTTATTTTTCCTCTCAAAATTCTCCCATATTGACTGACGTCGGGTATCACGGGGTCACATAAAATTTTTAGAAAATTATGCATTCTTTCAAATGGAAGCTGTGCATTTCTATCTCATTTCTTTGGTCTGCAGTGTCGTGCTCCTAGAGTGTTTATCCCATTATTCATTTATTTATTCCATACACATTTATTAAGTCTACTCTGTGACTGGAATTCTGTGTCCGAATTCAGCCTATTCTTTATGAGCCAGTTAAAGTGTCACCTCTTCTGTAAGTGTGTCTCCTTCCATGTAATTGGAATTAATTTTGCCTCTTTTTATTGGCCAATAGTAATTTGTTTATATATTTGGGTTTTTTTAAAGATTTTATTTATTTATTTGACAGAGAGGCAGAGAGGCAGGCGGAGGGGGTGTGGGAAGCAGGCTTCCCGCTGAGCAGAGAGCCCCATGCGGGGCTCGATCCCGGGACCCTGAGATCATGACCTGGGCTGAAGGCAGAGGCTTTAACCCACTGAGCCACCCAGGAGCCCCTTGTTTACATATTTGTAAGATGAGCTCTCACAGTATAACAGTTATAATCCATTGTATTCATTCCTGTCTCCTCCAGGTGGACAGAATAAGCCTGTCCAAACCCTGACGAATGACTTTCCTTTTCTGCTGAAATATAAGCGCATTGGGACCAGGACCATATCTCTGATATTCGGTGTTTTACCAAGGCCTATCCCAATCTCTGGGACATAAGAGTCATTGAATAAATTTTTGTTCATAAATGCATAATAAATGCATAAACAAATATTCTCATGTATTGGAATTTTAGCATATACCAATATAGAGCGAGCATAATATGGTGTACTTTGAAGAATTTCCTAAGGATTTCCAAAGTGGAAAAGGAGATATGAGGATGATGATCGTGTAGTCAACACAGATACCTTTTTTCTCTAAATCCTTGATGAATATGTGCTGGAAGATATCCTATTTTGTCTGATAGAGATTGTAGTGTATATATTGATGTTTATATTAATATTATAATAAACTCTATATAGATCAGAGATTCCTAATTTTTTTTCTAAGTGTTTATGAACGCAACTTCTTATTTTAATTATGGCTATTATAATTAATTTATATAATGTTCTCATTCCTCATATACATGGTGAACTCACTGTGGGGTGGGAGCTGGTTGAGATGATTTGGGCTTGTGAACCAACTCCCTTTCCTTAGGACGATGCATCTAGCTCAGCTCCTTACACAAAAAGACCTCAGCAAATGTCACTTCTATTTCCTTTCCCTTAATCTGGAGGAACAAGACAGGAGAGCTCGATCTGTGCTTTATAAATAAGGATCGCGACGCTCCTTGAAGTGGCATGATTGCCCAAAGAACATGCTCACTCTAGCTCTTCTGCTCTTGATTCCTGCAGCGTTGGCAGTAACCCCAGCACACTGAGAAGCTCTTTCCTTTTCATCACTCCCCAGTGGGGTGCCTTAGATTCATCCTGACTTCCCTAATCTGCACTTTGATTGGCATTCCCATGCATGGAGAAGATTTTGCATTGGACACGGAGAGACCACTTTGCATAATTCTGCCTGCACATTTCCCTCAGGCAGCTTCTATCCGAGGTGACCTGAAACCTGGTAGTTAGGGATCATTCTCTCTTTCAGTTCATGACGATTATTCCAGGCATGCAATTGATGCAATTAAAACAGGAATGTCATGTGCACAGGGAAGAAAAGGAAATTCGCTCTGTTGCTAGCGTTAAAATGCTGTAGCCACCAAATCGGGGTTTGGGAGGGTGAGGGAGCAAAGGGCTCAGAGGAAACTCATTCCCTATGTTTGTCCTCATCACGCTGGCTCACTTTCAGTTTGCAGTAACTATGCCTCAATTCCCACTTCAAACTCTGTCTTGCCAGCTTGCTTGTACCAGAAAGACTGGAAAGCTAGAAGTGACATTTCCCAGACTCTCTTACAGCTAAGCTTCTGTCTGTGACTGTGGTTTTCTCAGGGAGCTATACCTATAGGCAACTTGGAGAAAGACGAAAATGAGCCACGTGGGATGAAAGCAATACTCCAGCCGACTGCAGCCTCTGGCAGCATGGGGCCTGAGGCTTCGGTAACTTTTGGACCAGAATTCCTGCGGTCCAGGCCTTAGCAGCATTGGTGCCAAGAGTAGGTTACGGCAAAAACGGTCTGTTTGCTGCAAGAGTCCTGTGTTGTGATTGGGCACTACTCTGATCTGTTGTTCCTCGCTGCATTGTTCTGTGTAACCTACAAGCCTGGTTTTGCTGGCCCTCCTGGAAATTCAGTGATTAATTCTCTTTATTAATTTCACCCGAAATGAATAGAGTGAATTTTGCTATCTGCAGTGAAGAACTCAATGACACATATTGACATATGTTTCTGATAAAAGCGGTCAAAGGAAAAGCACTTTGCTGGTGTTAACTGGAATTCTTCTTTTAAACAAATAATTTGTGATACGCTCTTGTAGAAAAACGCTAGAGATTTTGTGCTTGAAATTCCTTTGAAAATAACTAAGAGGTATCATGGGCATTTGTAAATCATTTTCCAGTTTATAAAATCCTTTCTAGCATTTCATCTTTTTTCCTTTATTTATAAATATATTAAATGCCTACTGCCAGCCCTGTAATATTTGCAGATGAAAATTCTGCCACTTGGGGTGCCTGGGTGGCTCAGTCAGTTAAGTGTCTGCCTTCAGCTCAGGTCAGGATCCCAGGGCTCTTCATCAGACTCTCTGCTCAGTGGGGAGTTTGCTTCTCCCTCTGCCTGCCACTCCCCTGTTCATTCTCTCTTTCTCTGACAAATGAATAAATCTTAAAATAAAATCTCTTTATCTAACCATAAGTCAACAGCCCTTAAATTTTGGTGTATTTACTTCCTGAAATTTTCAGTTTTCTGGCTTTCAGTTTCTTCTTCGCTTATTTGTCTATGACAGGTTTTTTTACTTCTTTTAAATTCAGTCTTCCTATATTTTCCTAGAAAGTTACCTAATTTAGATTTTTATTTTACTGTCCTCAAACTGTACATAATGTTCCCTTATTTAAGGAAGGTTCTTTGTATCTGGGTTGCATCGTCTTCTCATTCTTCATACTGTATAGTCTTACTTTTTCATGGGTCAGGCTCATGGGTATTCTCTCTGTTTTAACCATCTCTAATTCTACACGTTTTGCATTTTAATATCTTAATATTTTCTCTCATCATTATTGGTTTATTCATCCTGTTTCCATTTGCTTTTGCTTATTTAAAAATTAAGCCAATTTCTAAGTATTTTTTCTCTGTCTAGATGTTCAAAATATTTCCTCCTTTATTCTTTTTTTGGAGGGGAGGCAAGGAGAGGGCAGAGGGAGAGAGAGAGAGACTCCCAAGCAGGCCCCACACCCAGCACAGAGCCTGACAGGGGGCCTGATCTCATGATCCTGACATGGAGCTGAAATCAAGAGTAGGGCGCTTAATGGACTGAACCACCCAGTTCTTTATTTTTAGAATTTGGGAAAACTCCTTAGATATATGTAGATGAAGCTCTCCTTCAATATGAAGACAAAGTTTTTCATCAGCTCAGATCATTTGTCTTCTTTTATTTCTTTAATAATTGCTTTCATTACCTCTTATGGTGTCCTAATTACACAGCTAATGACTTCCCAGATTTATCGGCCATGTCTGATCTTTTCTCTGATAATTTCCTTCTTTTTCTTCTTGATATATTCTGGGAATTTCAGTTGGTTTATCATTATTTTTGTCCCTCATTTTCAGATGTGCCGGCTATTAATCAATTCAAAATCTGCTTAAACATCTTAATTTATTAATATCTAACATTTTAATATTTTCTCTTTCTTAGCTTAGGTTTCTCTTTCATCTTCAAGTTGTTGTTTCTCTTTACTTCTTGACGACTCTGTACCTGTTGACATTGGTTCACATTTATAAAGAGGTGGAGAGACGAGTCTACTTGATAATTTCAACTTTATCTGCTGTGGTGCACATACCCCATCTCTTCTGGCTGCACACTCACTGAGACTGGGAGTGATTCTGGAGGCCAGGGCTATGCCTCTGTGCCTTGCACACTGTTTATACAAATGAGAAATGGAAGAGTGGAACAAACGATACCGCTGACCGCATTCTGTGTAGGAGCCTGGTAGAGTGCCTGAAGTGTTTCCACGTGCTTGGTGACTTCTCCATTATCAACTGTTTGTCCTTGAGTGCTTTTTTTTTTTTTAGAGAGAGGAAGAAAGAGCAGTGGGGGTGGGGCAGAGGGAAAGGGAGGGAGAGACTCTTAAGCAGGCTCCACCCCCAGCATGGAGGTGATGCAGGTCTCCACCTCAGGACCCTGAAATCATGCCCTGAGCCAAAATCAAGAATCAGATGCTTAAAGGCACCTGGGTGCCTCAGTTGGTTGGGTGGCCTTCAGATCAGGTCATGATCTCTGGGTCCTGGGATGGAGCCCCACATTGGGCTCTCTGCTCAGCAGGGAGTGCACTTCCCTCTCCCTCTCTCTCTCTCTCAACCCTCTGCCCTTCCCCATCATGCTTTCTCTCTCCCTCTCTCTCTCTCTAAAATAAATATCTTAGAAAAAAAAAATAATCAGATGCTTAACCGACAGCCAGGTACTCCTGTATTTGAACTTTTGATGTTGAAGTTTGGGGGGTCTATATCCTGTTGAAGCTGCAGTGGGTAGTGGAACATAGTGGAGGAATTAATTAGGAATAAAAATATAGAAGATTTCCTTTTTTTCCAGGGACAGCTCCAAGTTAGCTGGTATATTGCCTCTCCATCTCATGACCTCATATTCTTGTTTTTTACCCTGAATTTGTATTAAAAGGATAATCTGCTTTCGATGAATTTTATTTTCTGGAGAATTATTCAGTCTATAAAATTAAGTTGGCCTGCCAACATACTGTACTTCTTTCATAACTATAAACTCTATCACGTGCCTATCTTCATGGGGCAAAAATTGAGGTAGATGGAAAAAGGAAAATAAACTGGCATTTTGTGTGAGTGGGAAAACCTTCTCTTTTTTAAATTAGATGTTATTTTTAAGACCACTTTAAATTTATAGAAAAATTGCAAAGATAGTTTTCCCAATTATTAACATCTTATACTTGTATGGTATATTTGTTTTGTTTGGTTTTGTTTTTAAGATTTTTTTATTTATTTGACAAAGAGAGAGAGATCACAAGTAGGCAGAGAGGCAGCCAGAGAGGGGGGGGGAAGCAGGCTCCCCACTGAGCAGAGAGCCCAATGCTGGGCTCTGTCCTAGGATCCTGAGATCATGACCTGAGCTGAAGGCAGAGGCTTTAACCCACTGAGCCACCCAGGCGCCCAGTATATTTGTTGAAATCAATCAACTACTATTAATACATTACTCTTAATCGGGGTCCATACTTTATTCAGATTACCTTAGTTTTTACCTAATGTCCTTTTTCTATTCCAGGATCTCATCCAATATTCTATTCAGTCATGCCTCCTTCAGGTCCTTCTTGGCTATGACTATTTCTCAGACTTTATTTGATCTTGAAGACTTTGACATTTTTGAGTAGTATGGGTAAGGTATTTTATAGATTATCCCTTAACTGGTATTTATCTGATTTTTTTTTCTCATGATTTTCCTGGGGTTATGGGTGTTTGGAAGAAAGAGCACAGAGATAAAGGGCCATTTTTTATCACATTATATCAAGGGTAGATAGTATCAACATGGAATATCACTGTTGATGATAATGGATCATCTGAGGAAATGTTTGTCAAGTCTTTCCACTGTAAAGGTTTCTCCCCCTCCATATCCATACTGTACTCATTTAGAAGAAGTAACCATACCTAACTCATACTTAAGGAATGGGAATTATGCTCCCCATCCTTGAGGGTGGAGTATCTACATAAATTACTTGGAACTCTCCTGCATGGAAGATTTGTCTCTTTCCCTCCATTTATTTATTTCCTCAATATTTTATTTATATCACTTAAATTCATGTATATTTAATTATTTTTAATTTTTTATTGTTGCAAAATACAGATAACAAATAAATTACTGTCTTAATCATTTTTAACTGTACAGTTCGGTGGTATTAAATGCATTCATAATGTTATGCAACTATCACCACCCTCAATCTCCTTAACTCTTTTTTCATTTTGTAAAACTGAAACTCTACCAATTAAACAGTGATACCTCTACCCCCTATCACTTCTGCCAGCACCTGATAATCATAATTCTACTTTTTGTCTCCATGATTTGTCCACTCTGAGTACCTCATATAAGTGGAATCCTGTAGCATTTGCCTTTTTATCGCCAGCTTATTCTACTTAGTTTAATGTACTCAAGTTTTACACATCTTGTAGCACATGTCAGAATTTCCTTTTTTTTTAAGGCTGAATAATATTCCATTGTATGCATAGACCAAATTTTGCTTAGCCGTTTATCCAGCCTTGGACACTTGGATTACTTCCATGTTTTAGCTATTGTGGACAATGCTGCTATGAACATAAGTGTACAAATATCTCTTTGAGATTCTGCTTTCAACGATTTTGTGTATATATCCAGATGTAGAATTTCTTGATCACATGGCAATTTTGTTAATTTTTTTAAGGAGCCAACATACTGTTTTCCATTAAGCTGTTTCATGTTACATTGCTCTTCACAGTGAAAAGGAGTTCCAAAATCCCCCACATCCTCACCAACATTTTTTGAAAGTAGGATTTATGGGTATGAGTTGGTAGTTTTATTTTGCATTTCTCTAAGGAGTGATGGTGAGCATCTTTTCTTATCTTTATTGGCCATTTGTGTCTCCTCTTATGGGAAAGTGTCTCTTTGAGTCCTAGCCCATTTTTAGGCAGGTGGTGGTAGTTGATGAGTTCTACAAGTCCTCTCCATTCTGGATATTAGTCCCTTATCAGAATATGGTTTGCAGACATTTTCTCCCATTCTGTTGGTTGCTTTTTTACTCTGTATTGATAGTGTCTTTTGATGCACAAAATTTCAAAATTTTTGTAAAGTCTAGTTTGTCTACTTTTGCTTTTGTTACCTGTGTCCTTGGTGTCATGCCTGAGAAATCATTATCAAATACAATGTTGTGAATCTGTGTCCTATGTTTCCTTCTGAGAGTTTTATAGTTTTATATCTTGCATTTAAATATTTGATCCATTTTTTAATTAATTGTTGTATATGGTGTTGGGCAAGGGTCCATCTCCATACTTAAACATGTGGATACCAGTTTTCCTAGCACCATGTGTTGAAAAGATGGCCTTTTCCTTATTGAGTGGTATTTACACCTTTGCCAGAAATCATCTGACCATTTTTTTAAAGATACTTCTCCAACTTATTGATTAATTGTAATGGATTTTGAGGAGACAAAACATAGGGCAGAGAGGTATGCAATAGGAAATAAATACAATTGTAAGCTGTTTGCTAATTCTTTTATAACCATAACAAATCAGTATAGAAAATGCCCTGTACAAAACAACACAACAAATGTTCAGAGACTGAGGTATTCCTTTAGGCAAAGCTGAAGATTTTAGGCTCTGGCATTTGGAATTTAGGCTACAGTCCTTGTTTGGGGATGGATCACTGGGTGTGTGGCATAGTCCATGCCTTTAATTAGAAATTAGAACTGTTCACTTTCTAATTTTTCCCATATGTGCACTTGCTTTTTTTTTTTTTTTAAAGATTTTATTTATTTATTTGACAGAGAGAGAGAGAGAGGGATCACAAGCAGGCAGAGAGAGAGGGGGAAGCAGGCTCCCCGCTGAGCAGAGAGCCCGATGTGGGGCTCGATCCCAGGACCCTGAGATGACCTGAGCTGAAGGCAGAGGCTTTAACCCACTGAGCCACCCAGGTGCCCCTGTGCACTTGCTTTTGAATGGCCATATCGCCAATGTCTACCAAAGGAGAAAAGGAAGAAAATGAAAGTGTGTTGGCGGGGGGCACTGGCACTTTAAGTCTCCTAGAGTCAGCTGGAGGGAGAGAGACTTGAAAAAGTAAGGGAGATACAAGAGTGGCCCATCTCTTCCTCTGCACCACTGGAATCAGAAGTAGCAATCATCGATTTAAGCACAGATCCCCAGTATTTGGAGGACAGGGCCTACCCTCGCACTTGCAGGGTGTGTGCAAGCTACTCCAGGAACACACGCACAGCTGTATCCCTTGGAGCTGAAGATGGGGAATGGTTAACTGCTACTGTGCTCCGATAGCTAAAATCATTAACTGCGATTTACCATCTAAGCCTTGCCCTGGAAATTGCAAGCCTTCAGTAGATTCCAGAGAAGTGAATCTCTCTGGTGCTTCCTGTTCTGCCCTCTTCCCAGAATCTTCCATGTATTTTTGTTTTATACTTTGAGCTATAGCCCAATACTACTTGATTTATTTTGTTGCTCAAGTTTTTCCAGATTTGTAAATTAAAGGCTCCTTCAGTTGGCTTCTGTGTCCCTTTGACATATTCCCATAATGCGGATTTTCTTTTCCTTTCTTTTTAGCACTTGTTTTTTGGCCTTTAAGATATTCCAGGCTCACCTTCTGTGCTTTCTCCCTGTCCTAGAGTCAACTATTTCTCCCTGGAGATATGTGTCCTTTTGTTGGAGAATGGTGTTAAGAACCAACATCTGGATGCTAAGTGTGGTCTCACTACTGGTGTGTTGTGTCTCTGCTCTCTTATATGATTGAAAGAACACTCCTTGCATATGCAAACAATCCATATGTGCCTTAAGGATGAGAAAATAACCCAATTCTGGGATTGTGAACATTTCTGAAGTGTGGTCTGCTTTCTGTACAAAGCTGATTACAGCCAAATTAATGCTCAGCATTGGGATTGGTCTCCTTAAATCCAGGGTGATGTATGGGTTTACTCTTTTCGTTCAGAATCTGCCCAAAGGATAACAAAGTACCTAATGCTAGAAATCAGCCTTACTCAGGATATCTCATATAAATACATTGGGATTTTCTATATACTTTTACCCATTTCTTCTTGTTCAGTACTAGCTTCCTATACACTGTTCTGAGTTTCCATTTATTACAGCATTCCCAATTTAACAACCCAGAGTATTGGCTTCTTTGACCCTTGAATATTTCCTCCACGCTTAGAACTTCGTACTCATAATTTGCAGCTTGGTTAGACCCCATTTCTTGCTATTAATCTTCTTTGCTTTACTCATCCTATGAATACCCCACTATTTCTTGAGTTCTTATCTCCTTTTGCTATGGTTTTTCCATGGTTTTGCCCTTCCACAGAGGTTACAGCCAGTATGATCCAGTGAAACAAGCCCAAGCTTGGAAACTTGGAGGACTTCCGTCAGGGTAAGCATATTCTGCAGTGGGTTTGCTTTTAGAACAACTGATCTTAACTGCATCCCAGATTAGAATGAGCCCTTCCCTAGAAAGCCCACCTTAAAGGGAAAGCTCTGAAAAATAGCTGGGAGTCTTCTTAAATTTTTATATTTTCATTCCGTCTTCAGGACAAACAAATATGATTTTATGAACCAGGGCCTTGGATCAGAAGAACAGTTTTCTCTTGGGTGTTCTTAAAACTTGAGCAGAGCATCAGAATAATTTTTTCCTTGCTTGTGTTTATAAACCTAACACACAAGTTTTGAAATCTCTGAATGTTTCTTAGCATTCCATTCTAATTTCAAATAAATAACAAATAGTGGATGGCTAGCCCTTTCCTGCCTTTTGTAAACAAGTATTCTATAAATGTCCACTGCCCTGAAAGCCTTTCTCAAATGTGCAGATGAGCACTGACATTCCTACAGGAGAAGTCTCTCATCACCTCTGAGATCTGGTCCTGCGTACATCTTCATTCGTGTTTTCCCCTGCTTCTCCATTGAGCATGTATTCTCCTTGAATACACACTCACCTCATTACCTCAGATATAACATGCATCTTCACATCTTTGTGTCGGTGCCATTCCCTCCTGCCAGCCTTCGGTGAAAAGCACTTCGAACTCAAACAGATTATGTTCACATACTCATTATACTATTTACTAAGTGGGAGATGTTGGGCAATCCTGGTAAATTCTATGAACCTCATTTTCTTTTTGCCACCCATCAAATTGGGAAAATAATATCAATATGATATTAAATTTTAATGAGGTCACATAAATTTGAACAGTGCTTGATATAGTTGAATTGTTTATAAATGTCCACTTTTTCTTCATCTGTTAACTCCCTTTTATCTTTCAGGGATTAGTGGAGGCCTCTCACTTTCCAAAAGCAAGTCTTCATTCCTTATGCCTCTCCCCATCAGCAGGCATTACCTGCCACTCCCATCAAACTATAAGCAACTCCCGTTGCTTATAGTTTGAAAGGTATCTGCTATTACAATGTATTTAATGTCATAGTAATTGTTACCTCACCAACTGTCAGTCTTGACTGGAAGGACTATGTCTTTCTTATCCCCAAATCCCCAGGGATATCCCTCTTCCTGACTGTAACTGTCATTCAAATATTCATTGGAATAATGGATATTAATTCTATTAGTCAGTCCATTTAAATAAGTTTGCATTTTTTGATTTAAGACGATATCCAAGTCTAATTAAGTACAAACAGCAATCAAATATCGTCATCTCAGCTCCCTGGCCCCCACCTGTCTGTCTTACTGATGTTTTCATTTCCCAGACCAGCTCTTAAACTTGGAATGAAGCTAAGGTTTCCTGCTTCATCAGGGGCACTACACACACATCAGCATAATGCCCCAGCAGCTGTTTGAGAGATTTCTTTTAACATTGCAATTCCTATAACTGGGAGATCTTCTCCTTGTGTTTGAAACACATGCAATTAAAACATCTGCATAATAGGTGCGTGTGGAATTTCTTGGATTTCAATCATATTTTTCTTTCAAGGACCTTTGTCTCAATCCCATTATAAGCTTTAGTTTCCAAGAAACAGACCACCAGGTCCAACAGAATTCTCAACTTCATAGGAAACAATACATTTGATCTCTGCCTACTTGTGCCTGTGTTATTCAGCCAATCCCAGCACATCAGGGATGCCTCGCCTACAGCTGGCCAGCCCCCGGGGGTTGTATTCATCTTCACCAAACAGCAAAGCAGTGCATGTGGTGCTGTGTTAGTTACTGGTTAGTAATTACGTCATTGTCATCACAGACACATGCGCTCAGTTCACTGAAGGCAGCTGTTCAAGGCTGCTGACCCACCAAATTCACCTGCTCTCTACTACTAAGTTATGTAGTAGTAGATGCTAGATGGCTCAGGTTCACATCCTGGCTCAGGCACTGAATTAGTTGCTTGAGATCCATCAGGTCATTGACACTCTCTCATTCTAATCCAGTTCTCAAAAGTGTGGTTTTGGTGTTCCTAGAGTCCCCGAGTTCTCTTCTGAGGATCCCCAGGTAAACTCAAAACTGTCTCCACACTAACACTGACACTATTTGCCAATTCACAGGTTTTTCCATGAATTCACAGTGGAGTTCCCAGAACCTACTTTACATGTGATGTTGCAGTAAGGCTGAAGGCAGACAGCAATGTCAGAATCCAGCTATTTTCTATTAAGCAGGGCATTAAAGAAGTTTACCCAAATGCAAAATAATGGCAGTCTTCCCACTACATTTTTTGTTTTGTAAAACATGCTAATTTTTACTAAAATAATATGTTCATGTGAAAGGGCTTCCTGATGATTTTTTCTTAGTTTCTAATGCACTACATCTTGGTAGTAATTACGAAGAGATATAGTAATGGCTTTAACCCACAAGGAGACCTTGTAGGGGTCCCCGATAACTTTGAAGAGTGTAAAGGGGTTCTGAGCTTTCATGTCTGCCAAAATAAGATGATGGTACTTATCTCCTGGGGTTCCTGTAAGGATTACCTAATATAAAGCACTCACACAATGTTTCATGAAAGATGGTGCTCATTAGAGTAAAAGATGATCTTATTCTCAGTAACATTCATTTTGGAAGGGTAAAAGATTTTGATTCCCATTGGAAATAACTTCTACCACCTCATGGATTCCTTCTGCTTCTGGAAATCATCTGTTGCCAGTGACAGCATGGGATGTAACAATTACCATAGTGCCCGAGTGCGTTTTCATTGTTGCTTATAGTTTGAAAGGTATCTGCTATTACAAACTACAGGAGGTAGGATGCAGTTTCATGTATGTGTTTAGAATTTCAATGGAGTTTTATTTCCAGTCCAAAAAGAGGAAAAGATAGCAAGTGCCAATTAGGTGTCTAAACACTAGAAATACAAACTGAAAATACCCAGTCCCTTCCTTTAAAGATCTTGTGATATAAGAGGGGAGATGGACATATTACCTGACTGTGTTAAAGCAGCATGATGGCTGAATTCAATGAAACATAAAGCAGACGTATGATGGGAACACAGAGAAGGGCCCCTGAGCCAGCATGAGAAGTGTTAGGGAAGGCTTCCTGGAGGAGGTGTTACCTGCCCTGAGCCCTGAGTGACTAGCAGAAGTTTTCCAGGTGTGGACATGCAAGTGAAGGGAAGGAGGAAAATAATATGGGAAAGGAGAGTCACATAATAGCTTGACGACCTTCTCCAAACACGAGATATTTGGGATGACTAAAGCGTAAAGGGGGAGGCAGCCAGTGGTAGGAAAATAGACTGGAGACCTAGAATAGAATGTGCAGGATCCTATAGGAACTTGAACTCAATCCTATATATACAGGGTCTTTATTAAAAAGTTTCCCTAGGAGACTTGTAGGGTGAGATTAATAGTTGAGAAAGTTTACTGTGTCCTCAAATGTTCTGTGAGAAAAAGCGTCTGCCTTTGCTACCTAAACAGCACAGTTATTGAGAGACTTGGCCATAGTTTTGTCAGGTCCTGTAGAGTTCACATCTCATTTCCCAGTTGTGTCAATTAGCTGCTTAAACACTAAAAGAAAGCACATACACACCACTTAATGATCCCATTTGAATGAAGTATAGAGGTAGGCCATTCAAGAACCCAACTGGCTTTTTCCCTTGGAAATGCCATCTTCAGCTGGTCGGTGGTCTCTCCCCTCAGGTCCGCAAGATGGCTGCTGTAGATATAAGCATCGTGTCCCCATACAACAGAGCCTCAAGCAGGAATGGTGTCTTTTCCTCATGAAACTATCTCTTTTATCACAAAGGCAAATAACTTCTGGAAGTCACCTAGGAGACGTTTTAGCTCTCTTGAACTTGGTTCTATTTTTACCCCTAGAACAATCATCATTTAGACAAATCATGATTTGTGAGGCTGGGTAAAGCCCCCCAAACCCCTAAACAGAATCAGGATTCTGGTAGCAAGAGAGAGAGGAGTAGATGGTAGAGAAATACCAATGTTCCCTGCCATGTCCTGCTAGCCTTGCTTAGCATAGGAAAACAGCTATTGACCCAACAGGGGACCTTCCTAATGCTTTTGAGTCTGATTCTAAAATCCTGACTGCTCTGTGTTACTTCTGGAACCTCCCTGGGCTTCACTGGATCCCTGATTAGATGGTAACACTTGTATCCTTGGCTCCCTCTGACTCACTTGTGCACGTGCAGATCCAGGCCCTCAGTTTCCTCCTCCCCAGGTCTGGCCTCCTTGTGTCTAATTCCTCTGGTGTCAGGCCTTTTCCGTCAGATCTTGAATTACTCTTTCTTTGTCTTCTCAGAGTCTTTACTGAGCCATAAAGAATGGCGCACACGTTTTAGCACAAGCTGTTTAATATACTTTGCAATGTATGCATGAGACTTGCCAAAACCCTCTAGCAGTTTTGGTTTTTTCCCTTTAGCTTAATCATTCCAGTCCTGATTCCAGTCTGTTCCTCCTTTGCCTAGTTGGATCTGGGAGAAAGCAAGCACCTGCAAGAAAATAATGGCTCTTGGTCTTTTTATCTATCTATCTATCTATCTATCTATCTATCTATCTATCTATCTATCTATCTGAGAGAGAGAGAGATCACAAGTAGGCAGAGAGGCAGGTGGGGGTGGGGGGAAGCAGGCTCCCTGCTGAGCAGAAAGCCAGATGCAAGGCTCGATCCCAGGACCCTGAGATCATGACCTGAGTTGAAGGCAGAGGCTTTATTTAACCCACTGAGCCACCCAGGTGCCCCTGTGGCTCCTGGTCTTTGATAGCACCACACAGCAGTTGTCCAGGAGTGGTCCTTAAACCGACAGCATCAGCATCACCAAGGCATAGGTGAGAAATGGAAACTCTTGGGCCCCACTCCAGACCTCCTGAACCAGACATTCTGCCGAGGGGGGCCAGCAATCTGCGTTTTATCAGCGTCCTCCAGGTGATTTGGATCCACGTTCGAGTTTGAGAGCCACAGGGATAGAAATACCAGAACTCTGGAGTTCAGAAGTGTGACCTCGGTTAAAGTCATAGACCTTCTGAGTCTCTGTTATAGTTAAGAGACAGATAGTTATTGATGATAAAATACTTACCTGATGGGAATTAAATAGGCCGCTATTTCTAGAGCAGTTTGCTTGATGTTTGTCACTTGCGAGGAATATAATGTCCTCACTTCTTCCTCCTCCCTGTCTTTCTGAATGTAACTTAATAGTAATTTTTTTGAATCACAATTTTTATGTTCATCCTAGCCTGGAAGGCATTTATTCCCATTACTCACCTGAAATGGTTGAGTTATACGTTGTACGTTAGGCTCCTCCTTGGAAAAAACGATACGTGTTAAGCAGTGAAGTTTTCCTTTCCTTTCTCAGCGTTTTGACTTTCCTCTCTTGTACTTGTGCTAGGACCCTCCAGTACCCAACTATTTTGCTTTAATACGCACTGGCTGTGCTCTGAGGAGGAAGCTACAGATGATTCTCCAAGTCGCCTGCTCTCTTCTCTCTCTCTTCTCTCGGTTGGGATTCATAGAGCTGGTATTTCATTTCCTGAAAGTCGCTTTTCTTCAGGTGCAGACGATGCCCGCATACACCGAGTTTCATGGCCCTGGGACTGTAACTGGGAAATATCACCATCTGTTCGTGTCCTGCCTGAGAAATGTGCTCAAGTTGATGCCGATAGTGGTTGCAAATGGCCTCAGTTACCGCGACTGTGTGGCTTCATTTTTTGGTGCACGAAGTCACAACGTGAAGTGGGTATGGTTTCCGGGACTATGCACATGCTTCTGTGTGAGTCCAAGCTCTGGCTCCTTTGAGTAGCACGTTGGCTCTTCTTAGCGTGGGTAATAGGTGTCGGTGTTTCGGAATGTTTCCGGCAGGAAAGACGGCCTGTTTTGTTTCCATCCCCGAAAAAGCCTCTTCTGAGAACTACCGCCCCAGAGCCAAAATCTCTGGAACTCCTTCTGTATGCAGATGCTGTTGTAGGTGCTTTTAAACCATCGCCTTGATTCCTTACAACACACCTTCAAAACAGATAGTAAGTACCCATTCTGTAGGTGAGAAAACTAAGGTTCAGAAGTATAAATAGGGACACCTGGTACTTGAGCATCTGATTCTGGATTTCAGCTCAGGTCATGATGTCAGGGTTGTGAGAATGAGGTTCCTGCTTGGAGCAGAGTCTGCTTGAGATTCTCTTCCTTTCCCTCTGGCCCTCCCTCCACTTGTACATTTATCTCTCAGATAAATAAATACATAAAATCTTAAAAAAAAAGTAGAATTGATATATTCAGAGTCACAGAACTATTAAACAGGAGCATTTCATTACTACCCAAATCTCTCTGATTCCAGTTTCTCTGCTGTTGTTATTTATTTTTTTAAAGATTTTATTTATTTATTTGAGAGAGAGAGAGTGAGAGAGCACACACAGAGGGAGAGGGAGAAGCAGACTCCCCACTGCGCAGGAAGCCAACGAGGGCGTTGATCTCAGGATCCAGAGACCATGACCTGAGCTGAGGGCAAACACTTCACAGACTGAGCCACCCAGGTGCCCCCTCTGCTGTTTTTAAAGTGACATGCTGGGGCGCCTGGGTGGCTCAGTCGTTAAGCGTCTGCCTTCTGCTCAGGTCATGATCCCGGAGTCCTGGGATCGAGCCTCACATCGAGCCCCACATGGGGCTCCTTGCTCAGCAGGAGGCCTGCTTCTTCCGCTACCGTTCCCTCTGCTTGTGTTCCCTCTCTCGCTGTGTTTCTCTCTGTCAAATAAATAAAATCTTTAGAAAAAAAAATAAAAAATAAAGTGACATGCTGACTAGGAAGGAAAATTATCAGGAATGTACAGTGAACCCTCAGAGACTAGAGAATTTGATCATATGGATTTTGGTGTAAGGTAACTGGATTCTGTGTGTGCACGTGTGTGTGTGTGTGTGTGTGTGTGTGTGTGTTTTATACTGGACTTGCTACCAGCTGAGAACTACTAGTTATGAAAAGACTTTGGGTTTCTGACTTTTAGCTTACACTTTTAGAATCATTGTATATCTAGTTAGCAGAACATGCTTTTATTCTTTTTTCATCCTTCACTACTCAATCACTTATTAGTCATCAACAGATATCGGGCACCTGCTAGGCATTGCATTAAGCACTGGGAATAAGGAGGCAAAATGCCTTTGAGTCTTTGACCTCCTCCATGTCTTAAAGAAGTTGTGTGTTTTACATTAAAGGCCATCACTCATTAGTTGTTTCAGAGGTTTAGAAGGCATCCTGTTCTATCTTTGCTCTGCCATGTGAACTGGATCTATGTCTCTCAATGACTTGACCTCCTGAGTTTGTTTGTTCACCTGTCAGATGGAACGTATAAATACTTATGATAACATCTTCTCAAAATGAAGATCAAATGACATAAGGTATGTTAGGGTGTCTTGCAATCTCCAAAGTATGATAAAATATTTAATGTTAATGTATTACAGATAACATTTTACTATTACTACAGTTATTATCACTGATATTTTTAAGAGATCATATAAATAAGTGAATGAGCCTATCTGCATTCATGAACTGTACATCCATTGGAATCTAGTACTCCACTGTCTTTACTCAGTACTGAAGGGTGATTGCATTTTCAGTTCTATTTCAAAGGTTTGGACTTAAATAATTCTCATCTGTAGTCCTGAAGATGCTCCAGTTGAAGCTGATTGAGAGGCATTTATGCAAGATCGGAGAGAGAGCATGTACTGGATAATCATGCCGACCGGCTTTCAAACCCTGCCTCAGTTTTTTTGCTGAAAGACTTGTGGCTCGAATCCAATGTTCCTTAATGAGAGGATTGTGACATCTAACTTGCTGAACTATTGTGATGATTAAATGAGATAGAAATATATGAAAATGATCGACGCATTCTACATCGTCCATATCTTTGTTTATTTGTTATTAGAGCTTTACAAAACATAGTCCTAGGAGGAGAGGATGGTGCATTTATTTTTTCTTTTTTAATCAGTAAATTTCCCTGTTTCAAGAAAGTTCAAGCAAATCCAAAAAATACAACTTAAATGTTGGTTTTCTTCATTCATAGGAAAGTTGTAGTTACTACCTAACCTAGCAAAAGTCAAGATTGATGAGTGCTTCCCTAACATCCACAAAAGAGACGTACCCTCTCTCTGCTTCCCATTCCCACTCTCCTCGGCGTATCTTTTCATGCTATCTTGTAATATCTGTCTGCTCACTGGATTATGAACTCCTGAGGATAGCAACTCTCTCCCAATGATCGCTATGTTCCTAATACATTCACAGCTACTGGCACGTGGCAGGCACTGACTACGTTTCTGTTGCATAAATGCATGATTGCTTCTAAATATATGAAAAGGTTCTTTATTATACAAGAGCAATTGTACTGGTTTTTCTTAAAATATTTTAATCCTAACTGTACATAAGTTGTGACTCGTAAAATTGATTTTTACATAACATAAAAGGATTCTCTAGTAAAGTTATATATAGATGCTTAATGAGCCCTCAAAAATATACCTTCTGCATTTCTATGTATAGATAACTTGAAAACATTTTAGGGTAGGACTTTTCAGTATTTTAACCTCAAGAGATACATTTTTACAAATAACTTTTTTGAGTGCATTTCAATTATTTTTTTGAGGGAGGTTTTTGTATTTTCATGTCTGAGTAAGGTGATCAGTCAATTAATTAGTTTGAAAATCACATCTGTGCTGAAGAGAGCTGGAGTTGTTTTCTTATAGAAATAGAGACCAAAAAAAAAAAAAAAGAAAGAAAGAAATAGAGACCAGATCAAGGGTGAGGCACTAGACATGTATAAAAATGAGAATTAATTTTCCAAAAACAATGTCAGGTCAGGCATTAGCTGACTACCCAACCCCTTGCAGGTGCTGCGAATATATATGCCGTGAGTTCTCTGCTACTGTGCCTTATCAGTATCAGTATTTAAAGATTTTTCTTTTCTTCATGGGGCAGAAACTGTATCACTGTGGTAATAACTCTAGTATAGGGGCAAAGGAGGGGTGTGAATCCACAATTGTGACACACTTTGCCTAGTTCCCATTTTTCCTAAGGTGGGTTTATCATTAGATTTTATAAGGGGAACAACATACAAAAAAAATCTTCAGGATGTGCTATGCTTGGTTCTAAAGAATGGGAACAGGACAAATGGGAATACAGAGGAATCAGATGACTAGTCTGAGGGAGGGGCCTACAGTCTGAAGAAACATGAGAGTTTTGAGATGCATCTTTTTTTTATTTTTTGAGATACATAGTGATGGTGGTGGTGGTTCCACAAAAACACACAAGTGATAAAGTTTGATGGAGCTAAACACACACATGAGTGCACATAAAACTGATAAAATCTGAAAAGGTTGGTGGATTATATCAATGTCAATTTCCTGGGTACATTGTTGTACTATAGTCATGCTAGATGTTAACATTATGGGGAAGCACTGGCAGAGGTTATATAGGATCTCTCTGTGTTATTTCTTACAACTGGACTTTATAATTATTTTTAAAAAAAGCTTCAAAAAGACGTTCTGTGGGTGGAAAACAGGAGTGTAAATATGGATCACTCATTAAAAAATAGTGAATTTTATAGGACAAAGAAGAGGGAAAAGATTAATTAAGCTATCTATTGATCCATCCATCCATCCATCCATTCATCCATCCATAATCCTAATTTTGTGAGTGCTATGATAATTTAGACAATGAGCAGAGTATCAGGAATAACACTGCACCTGCCTGGGAGAATGACACCTTTAGAAAGAGGCAAATATGTAGTTCTTCACACAGCAAAGCATGACTGGTTCAAAGATGGAAATGTGAGGGGTGATAAGGAGGTGCGCTGAAGAGAGTGGTCAGTACTTGCTGGAGAGTATTGCTTCCCAACCAAATGCCATGGATGGAAATCTCTTGAGGACAGACATCCCTTTGTACACATTGTTTCTCCCACAGTGTGTGACACCATGCATTCAGAAGGGATTCGACACATCTCTATTCCTTGCCATGATTTTCAGCCTCCTCCCCAAATCCTGTAACCTACTGTGCTTTCTTTTCAAATGCTTATTCGGTTTATTCTGCTGAAAGTATAAATGTGCATTCCTTTTTAAATTATACATTTCCATTCCATTTTATGTGTTTAAAAACCTGGTACATTGCGGAAGAATTCCAAATAGAATATGTAGATACTCCACCCTGAAGGAAGTAGAATGTAATTTCCCATTTCTTAAGTGTGGGTTGTGCATAGTGACTTTTTTCCAGTGAATACAGTGTGGGAAGGGGAGAAATAACCTACAGTGGAAAAACTTGACAAGTGCTACCTCAGCCAGGGGACCAAAGTCAACATCAGCAGTGATAAATCATATAGAAGGTAAATACTCTTAATATGTAATAAGAGCGACACTTTACCTCTGTAGTTTTTCCCTAAAATAAACCGTAACCCCAGTGTAGCCATGAGAAAAAAAACATCATACAAATCTCAGTTGAGGGACATTCCACAGAATACCTGAATAGTACTCTTCAAAATTGTCAAGACCATCAAAAACTAGGGAACCAGGAGAACCTCTCACACCAAAAGGAGCCTAAGACCCGTGATGACTAGTAGAGAAAACTAAGTAAGGAGTATGCAATAACTTTGTACTAACTTTGTCATTTTTCTGTAAATCCAAAATTAGTACAAATGAAAGTTTGATTAAAACAAAAACAAATGGCACATCCGTCCCATTCCTAACACAGTTGGAAAAGATGAAGGCAAGATTGAGTGGGTATGGAAGTATCAACTACCTATGGTTTTTACGTAAAGACTTAGAATGATACCCAAGCTACTTTATGGTTTGTTAGCTCCAGAGTCTTCAGGCCAAAATAATGCCAATTTAGTAAAATTGCCTAATACCTAGGCAATTTGAACCTAGCTTTAACAAAAAGGTCATAAGAAGGCTTTGACCATCAGCCTTGCAAGGATATTCCCTTACCTGGTACACTCTAAAACATTTATTTTCTACATATCTTCCCAGGGCACTTGCAAGCTAATCATATAATTGGTCAAGTTGTTGGTGTTTGGCAAAGGAATATTAAAAAGAGTAAAATAATTTCCCTTTAATGTCACCCATAATTTCCTAAAGGTTTAAATACTCAGAAACAACAACAACAACAAACCAGGACAGAGTCATCATGTGAGCTCTTAGAAAAATTCTAGCCCAGTGATTCTGGAAAAAATTACAGAACAGTAACATATGTGACTTCTCAACCCCCACCATGTGATTCTGCTAGAGCTTTGTATTCTTGACTTTTCTAAGATACCCTGCCATCGCGACACATTGCTATTTATGGGAGGGTGTCCTATTCATCAGGTATATTAGAGAAAGAAAAATGTGGAGAACCTTCCTTTTGATCTAATCTCCTCTTGATAGACAAGAGAAGGGAGACTGGGGTGTGGTTATAATTTTTTGAAGGTTATATTGACCGCTGGAAGGAGAACTAGAGTTTTCTAGGACTTCATCTGGTTCTCCTGTGTTTTCTTTTTATCTGTTTATTTTTTATTATTAACATAGAATGCATTATTTGTTTCAGGGATACGAGTTTGTGATTCATCAGTCTTACACAATTCACAGCGCTCACCATAACACATACCCTCCCCAATCTACCACCCAGCCGTCCCATCCCTCCCACCCTCCTGCAACCCTCAGTTTGTTTCCAGTGAAGAAGAGTCTCTCCTGTGTTTTCTTATCAAATGGCAATTTCAGCCTGTGCCCTGGAGGCATGCAATGGGTGGAGGTAGCTACTCTAAAATTCAGTGGCTGGGTGTCAATTTCACCTCCACCACTTCTTAGCTGTGGGAAGTAGAGCTTGTCACCACGCTTTTTAAGCCCCACTCTCCTCATTAGTTTAAAGTGGAAATAACTAATTTCATCCATATGGTTGTAGTGATGATTAAATGAAGTAGATGTAGTTATGAGACGCTCAACAAATGTTTCTTGTTTTCATTAGCGGCCACAGGGAATGATGGGTAATATTGGTGATTCAGATTCTAGACCCTTCACTTCTGCCTCAGCAAGAGCAGAACGATCTTTATCCTCTGTTTTATATATTTTATTAATTTTAAAAATGTTTTCTGCTGCTAATAGTAAGTTTGCAAAGTGCTGTTGTATCTTGCACTATTGAAACATTCCTAAGGGAGCCTGGGTGGCTCAGTTGGTTAAGGACTGCCTTGGCTCAAGTCATGATCCTGAGGTCCTGGGATGGAGTCTGACATCAGGCTCCCCCTTCGCCTCTCAGCAGGGAGCCTGCTTCTCCCTCTCCCTCTGCCTGCCACTCCACCTGCTTGTGTGCTCGCTCTCTCGCTGTCAAATAAATAAATAAATTTTTAAAAGGAAAGAAAAGAAAGAAATATTCCTACTAGTGTTGAGAGAAGGCATTCTGTTTCCTTTTGCTATATCTGCTGCTAAGGGATTCCTGAAAATGTTCGTCCATTCCCCTGTCTGTGTGAGTACCAGCACTACCACTGGGCCCACATTAAACCTTCTGAGATAGACCCTTATATTTGTGTATTACTAGTTTACATGTTGGCTTTCTTTTTTTTTTTTTAAGGATTTTATTTATTTATTTGACAGAGAGATCACAAGTAGGAAGAGAGGCAGGCAGAGAGATGGGGGGAAGCAGGCTCCCCTCCCGCTGAGAAGAGAGCCGGATGAGGGGCTCCATCCCAGGACCCTGAGATCATGACCTGAGCCAAAGGCAGAGGCTTTAACCCACTGAGCCGCCACCCAGGCACCCCTGGTTTTCCTTTTTTTTTTTTTTAATTTAATTTAATTTTTTCAGTGTTCCAGGATTCATTGGTTATGCACCACACCCAGTGCTCCATGCAATACGTACCCTCCTCAATACATTTTGGTTTTCTACTTCTGACCTCAGCCTTGAAAGATTCTCCTATTTGTGGCATTAGAAAGTACACAGGAACCACTGTCTGTATCAAGAAAGCCACAAATTATAGTCTTATAGAGGGGCTCTTGCTCCTAGAAGCTAAAGATGAATTAGCTCAGCACAGAGGAAATAGGATTAATTCAGATTAGATCAATATTTACTGCCAGACACCTGCCTTATTATTGCACTTGTCTCTCGGGTACCTGTGTACTTGTTCAATGCTTGCACTAGACTGTGAGGTTTATTGTTGCAGAATATGCCTCTCCCCTTACCCTCCCACACTCAGCGCAGAAGTAGCCGTTCACCAAGTGTTGATTCAATTACTGAACGATGGCACTGTCCCTCAATCTCGGAAGAAAAGTGAGACATGGATAGAAATGAATCATGGAGCAGCATGTATATGGGGCAAAACTTTAGTGCAGAGCTGATATCTGACCATTTTATCAGTTGTGGGTAGGTGGAAATATGTCCGGGAATCTTCTGAGAATAGATAATACCTGATCTGGACTTTAATAGCAATAATTGACCATAGGCAGATATCATCTCTGAAGGTTGTATTATTATTATTCACAGTTCTTCACTTTCCCTCTTCTCTGTAAGAGGCCTCGACATTCCTGCCCATTGCTATGTATCTTGTCTACCTCTTGTGGAAACAGCATCCCCATTCCATTGACTTTAGGCTTAGCCATATGACTTGAGTTGACCATGAACAGATGCAGCTATGCCCGTCTAAGCAAACTCATTAAGAGCAATATCATGGTTTAGTTAGTTGGTTGTGTTTTGTTTTGTTTTGCCTTTTTCCCTTTCTCTCTGTAGTGAGAATAGGTGTATCCACCATGGTATCTGCCTCCTCAGCCTGGGTATGGGGAATAGACATGGGGCAGAGCCACACAGAAGCAGGCAAAACCATGCAAAACTGCAGCTGACCAGATAAAAATGCAGCGTGGGTAAGAAATAATTTTTTTGTTGTTTTCATCAGCTCCCAAGATTTTGGTGTTTATTTTATAGAAAAATTCACTAACCCAAGCCCTATGAAGTACAGACTATTATTATTTTTCTTTACAGAAGATAAAGTAGAGTTAATCAGTAACTTTCCCAATCACACATTTGGTAAAAAGGGAGACTGAAGACTTAGAACAAGGTATGCCATATTGTATGTTTTTCTAGGTATAAGGGCAAATTTAAGGAAGAGCTTTGCACAAAGGCACAGAAACATGGAACACTTTATGATGTAAGCAAGCAATTTGGTGTTATTGGGTCAAAGGTTATAGAATGGATGAGCAACAGTGGGAGATGAAGCTAGGAAACAGAGAGGGGGTCGAGTTCATGAATGGCCTCTTATCCTAAAATGATTGACTTATAAATCATGAACCAATGTCTAACTTGATTAGATGGCATCTTGGGATGATATTTGCCTTAGTCTGCTTGGGCTACCATCACAGATTACCACAGGCTGGCTGGTTTAAACAACAAAAAATTATTTGCTCATGGTTCTGGAGTCAAGAAGTGACTCCAGTCCAAGATCAAAGTGCTGGGAAGTTTAGTTTTGGTGAGTCCCCTCTTCCTGGCTCATGGATGGCCACTGTCTCTGTGTTCTCACATGACTTTTGCCCTGTGCTTGTGTAGAGAGGGTGAGCCTGCCTGTGCACAAGCAAGAGAATGAGGGGAGGTGTTTTGTGTCTGTTCCTTTTCTTATAAGGTCACTTAGGACTCCACCCTTATGACCTCATTCAACTATAATTATTTCCTTACAGGTCCTATTTCCAAATAGTCACATTGGGAGTTAGGGCTTTAAAATGTGCATTTTGGGGGGGACACATTTTAGTCCATGGGAGTATATAAGTCCAGAGGAAATGTGTATATATATATATTTAAAGATTATTTGTTTGTTTACTTATTTATTTATTTTAAAGATAGAGAGAACAGGGGGAGGACCAGAGAAAGAGGGACAAGCAGACTTGACCCTGAGCGTGGAACCCATCAGGGCTTAGATCCCATGATCCGGAGATCATGACCTGAGCTGAAATCAAGAGTCAGAGGTTCAACTAACTTGAGCCACACAAGGCACCCCTCTGGGAAATATATTGTTGTTGTGAGTGTTTTGGAACTTTAAATAGTTTGTACTGATCTACATTAAATAAAGTGCTATCAATTTAGACTGCTAATAAAGCCATGGCTATATAAACTGTTTGTATGTTTTTATTCTACATCAGTAAACTGTATAGACATAAAAGAAAAGAGTTTTTGACCCAGGCCACATGGGTGGTTAATGCCAAGCAATGCTAAATAATAGTTTTGTGACTTCCATTGGGTTCCTATTCAGTAATTAATCCTGGTAGAGGAACAGAAATTTATTTGCACTTGAGATTTCTGCGAAGTGCTGACTCCTCTCAAAGCCCAAATGCCTTCCGGTGGCATCTCAGTCAACTTTGTTTCCTCTGGTAACTTGCTTCTGGAATTTCCAAATTTGCATAGCACCCACTTTATCCCACAGGTCACATTTCCATCCAGATTCCTGCCCTAGGTAATATTGCTTCCAGGGAGAGGAAATGAGCCATTATGTGCACCCAAGGAGATAACCCAGTAACTTATTGAAGCATGGGGAAAAAGACTAGAAAACATCGACCCAAGTTCCCCTAGTGACAAGTCAGCTTTTATTTATTTCTTCAATTCAAGCATCACACATTTCACAAAAAGTGCTAACATAGGAGCAAATATTATTCCTCTGCAACATTTCAAATTGAGGGGTGCCTGGGTGGCTCTGTTGGTGAAGCATCTGCCTTCAGCTAGGATCATGATCCCAGGATGCCGGGATCAAGCCCAGTGGAGAGCCTGCTTCTTTCTCTCCCTCTGCTGCACACCTCCCTCCTTGTGCACTCTCTCTCATTCTCTCTTTAAATTAAATAAATAATAATCTTTGAAAAACAAAACCCAAAACAAACAAACAAACAACAACAACAACAAAAATATTTGAAGTTGAATGAAAGGGCAACTCTGTTCCCAAATGTAAAAGACCATGAAAGTATAGCTGGGAATGTGCCGGCATATGGCCTTCTACCCAAACAGATAACCTTCAGGCATGTGGAATTTTTCTCCAAGGAAGTCCACATATTTGGCCAATGATGCAATTTAATCTGCAGACAAACTTTACAATTGCAAAGTTGCTGTGGCTCTAATCATTAAAATAGAGCTATCACTGAAGAAATTGATTTGAGAATGGGGGCTTTCTAAAAATTGTAGATAGGTTTCCCTATCCCATCTGATAAAGTAACAGGAAACATAAATAAATTCTCTTTATTGATTTAAGTATCTCAGTCTCATTTATACATATTTTTTAGTATAATTCTCATCAAATGTCAAATTTGCTTTGAATACACACTGTGGGCTAAGAAATATTCCTGGTACATGAAGGTCAAGAGTTGACTGATCCCCAAATCTGGAAGTCTAATTGTGGAAATAAGGTAGTGACCCTATTTAAGGCTACAAGTTCTACTTTTAAAGTTGATTCCTTTGGAATATTTTTTGACACAAGTTCTTATATTTTTCTCCTTTATTTAAGCACTCTCTGTAGGCTGGCACCTTATTTGCAGATTATGAACAATCCCAAGACCCTCCTGAAAGATCCCTTACTTGACATTCTGTTCTCTCTGAGACACCAGTCTATCCTACTCCTTGCCTTTATATATAAGATGCTTCACTAAACCATTGTCTCCATCTCCTGAACACCCATTACATTTATTTTCATCTGCAGTTGGGTTTTGCCTCCACTGAAACACCCTTATAAAAATGTCTTCATGTGGCTTTGTAATTGTCAGATTCGGTTTTTATCCCTTCTCTCAAACGGGCTTGATGCTGTTGGCGTTGGCTACTCTTCTCAATTCATTCCTTCTGTGGCTTAAACATCTCTTCTGATGGATTCTTTTCCTCTCTCTGACGTTCTTTGTAGGCTCCTTTGCTGGGTCTTCTTTTTTATTTCGATACGTTACATAGGGCTCTGTCTTGGCTTTCAATTTCCACGTCAGTCCCTGGCCTGACCCTTCTACTATACCTTGAAACTCAGCCAAATATGGACGTCTCCCAAATCTGTTTCCTCAGCCCAGATTCCTTCAGACTTGTATACCCAGCTGCACAGGAAATAGCTCCATTTAGGTGCTTCACAGCACCTGAAATCTGCTCAGTCAGATGGATGTCTGCTCTTGTTACTGCATTTTTGTCTGTGATGACTATCATCAAGATCCAATCAGGCACTTCACCAGAGATTCAGGAGTTCTCCCGGTGCTTTTCCTCTCTCTCATACACCTCTGTACTCAATCCAGGTGAACATTTAGCTCTGGAAATTCTGTTTAACAATTCTTAAATACTGGATATGATCATTTCTTGGCTCCCTATTGTTATAGCTTCTGTTGTAACTGGTATCTTTGTCTTTCTGGGTCTATGTCTCTCTGTCTCATTCTCTCTCTCTCTCTCTCTCTCTCTCTCTCACACACACACACACACACACGCACACACACATTTTTGCTCTCCCTTCCCTTTATCTGTCATAGGTTGACCTGTTCATTATACAAATCACTCTTCTGGTTAATCCCATTGAATGTCTCACTATTTACATGAATGACGTCATGCTTGAGCATGCCATGCAAAGCACACCATCATATGCCCCAAGCCCTGTCTCCAGCCTCTTCTCTTTCTTTGGTCCAATCCAATTGCTTATAGTATCTGCACATAAACATTTCTCATTCAATGCCTGTGCAAATATTGGTGTTTTCTTTCAGAAATGCTCTACCCCCTACCTCTTGGCTAATGCTTAAATTTCAAGGCACCTCATGGGTATATGTTACCTTCTCTGCATCACATTTTATGATCTCTTACTACTCCAGGTAGAATTGATCTTGTTCCTCCACAAGACCCTATGCATTTATCAGTATACTTCTAATATTGATCAAATGAATCTGCAGATGCCTTTCTTTTCTCCTGAGCTCTATTATGTCTTTTGTATATCTAAGCATGGTGCCTAGAACATACTAGAAGGTGTGTAATAAAAGTTGGTTGAGTCAATGATACTTAAAAAAAATAGAATTTCAAAGAAATTATTGGAGAGGGAGAAATAAATGCTCATGGGTTTCAGAAATGAGAGAAAGCGGAATTTTTGGCACCAGGAAAAAGTTCATGAAGGAAATACAGTTGTTTCAGGCCTACAGCAGATATAGGAGTCTAGAATGAGGGGGATATGAGACCCAGACTATTGTCTGTCATTCTGTTATTATTATATTATATATATATTATATTATATATATTCTATTATATCATTGCATAGATATAGCAGGAAGCAAAATAATTTCTGGCTGATGGAAATTTCTGTTTATATGAAGTTTTTCTCTATTCACTATTCTATATTTTTCTATATTTCTATATATTTCTATATTCTATTCTCTATTTTCTATTTTCTCTATATATTTGTATAATCACAGTTTTTCTGACCACTAGCAATAAAACTTCTGCAGCCTATTGCCCTAGATAATTTATTCTCTCTCTCTTAGACATTTCATCTCTAGTCTTTGCTACTAGAAATACTTTACTTATATTTGAATCCAAATTCTCATTGTTTCTTTCCAATGATTATTTATTGCTAAAAAAAACTCTACCTTTCTAAGGTACAGAAAAAGATGACTTGGTTTGTTTCTATATTTTATCTTTCCTCTGGATCCGTGAGATGATTATGGGAAGCCTCCATAATTATGGATAAGCAAAAAGTTGTCTTTGTTCCAAAGGTAATATGTAATACTTTGGAATCTAGTTGTTAGTTTGATTATGAGAATTCCAATGATGTAATATTTTTTCCTCATAAAAATAGCCACTGTTTAGCTTTGTGTAACACAGAACAATTTATAAACCATTTTGGTTTGCATTATTTTATTTCAGTCTCACAACAAAACTGGAAGGCAGTATTGACATTTTCTTTGTAGAGATGAGAAAACTGGAAATCAGGTTGATTTTCTTATTCAAAAGTATACAAGTGGCAAACAATAATACTGGGACTTGAATTCAGACCTTTTTTATTTAGTACTCCCTTTAGGATCATAGTCTCTTTATCCTCTTCTTTCTTTTCTAAAGCATTTTGCAATGAGGCTATGACATCTCAGTTCATTTAGGGTCAGTTTTAAAGAAAAATGAGAGTGAATGGTAGTTTACTAAAAGTATATACATCGACCATTTCAAGTTACTGATAATTCATATTTTTTTCCTAGCATTTTAATATAAAATAATACAATATAAAAAGCAGTGGATACTTTTGATTGAAATTCAAAGAAAATATTTCCTATCAACAGAAGAGGAAAATATTGCTCACTCCAGCATGAACACTAGATCCACCATGAGTTCTTGCCCATGCATTCATTCATTAGTTTCTGCATTTATTCATTTATTGGAGAATTAGCTTATACTAAAAAGCTACAATGAGCCAGACATGTATTAGCCTTGAATGGGCCACAGAGGTAACTCGATGATGAATCCTGTTCTTAGGGCTTAATTATATCTTCACAGGTTGAAGTTAATTTAGAATCACATAAAAAAATTATTACGTAGGAATAACTGTAGGAATATTTTGAGTATGTGATCCACCATATCACAAAGTCCTATTTTTGTGAGACCTCCTGAGAGAAATTTCAGAGGTCGGAACTGAGAAAAAATAACATTTTTCTTCAGAAAATATGTTGTTTCTTCTAACTTACTCTTTTCAAAGTAGGAGTGAATTTTGCCATTGTGTTTATACTTCTACCTTTAATTTATTAGTCTTAGAGTCACATAATTTGGGCCACTAACAGGCACTGAGGAGAACCTTTGGCTCATCTCCAGGAATTACATACTGTTCTTTGTTTTACATTTTCAATTGTAATCTTTGCTTAGTATCATATTTTCCTATTTTTACGTTGCCTCTATTTCCTTATTTTCTTTATATTGTGTTTTACTGTCAACATCTCTGTAAGCTATGTTTCAGTATTCTTCTGAAAAACCACAGGGTCGGTATTTAAAATAGAATGTGTGAGGGGGAAGAAAAAGAAGTTGGAGAGGGAAAGAAAAGAAAGAAGAAGAGAGAATTTTGAATTTAGAAAGAGCTTTCAAAATTAACCTAGCCAAAATTTGCCCCAATGCAGGAATCTTCTTCACAGTGTTCCTAAGTGATGTTCATCTGCTTTCCTCTTGTATATATTTATAGGTAAGAAAATCATTGCCCCCCTCCTTCTATGAGAGCCCACAGCATCGCGGGAGAGCTCTGATTATCTGTAAATTTATCCTTCTGTTATGTGAAATCAGCCTCTGAAAAAAATTTCATTTCCAACTTCAAAGCCTTGAGTTTTATTTAGATTCGAAAACACGGGGAAAAATAAACAGCATTTTCTGTTTTGTTTTTCTTTGAGATGACACGAAGCCCACAACCCAGTTGTAGAATAAGAGGTGTTAATAGGATCTGGAGGAAGGCACGCGGTTTGATATTCAGAAACAAAGACAGGCTTGCTGGGCTGTTTCCTCTATCAAATCTTCATTACCAGCCACACTGTGTCATTACTCACAAGCTTTAGCGTCAACATGCTGCTGTGTCATCTCTCCCTAGCCCCTCTTTCTAGAAATAAATGCTATTGATCAGCAGTGGCCATATCGAAAGCTGGCAGGAATGCATGAGCTTATTAAGTTTCTTTATTAAAGTTGAATAGAATCTGGAAAGAAGAGTTGATTCCCCCTGGATTTATGGTCATTTATATTTTTCCTTTGTAATCCTCCATTTGTAACATTTCATTACACACTGTCTAATGGGGTTTGGGGATATTTTTGTTTGGTAAAGGATTTTTGTCATGCTGCTTTTTCCCAATCATTAAAACCTCAGTAGAGGGTCTGTAGGGAAAGATACAAAGTGCAGCTGTGGATATCTACAGGCTTAACATGTGGTCAATTATATTTGCTCTAATTTATAAGGTGATTTGAGACTGAATTTTAGATCCAAAGAATTTAACTATAACATCCATCTCTTTGTGTCCTTATGTCCTGTCATCTTTTCCTCCCCAGCCCATGTCTCTCAAATTTCTTCATGGCTTTCTTTTCCTGTAGGTTTTTGGGGTTGTTTTTTTTGGTTTGTTTTTTTGTTGTTGTTGTTTTTTGTTTTTAAGATCAGTCCATTTCTTGAATTTTGGTAAAAGCTCCTGGTTTTTGTCTGCTTTCTTTGCCCTCTGCTCTCCCATCTTTCATCTTTCTTCTGTAGCTGAAGTGATCTTTCTAAAATACAAATCTGACCATATTACCCCCACTAGGTCCGTTCTCGAATGACCTGTCATTACATTTAAGATCAAATCCAAATACATTGCCAAACCCTTCAAAGACTTATAAAGCCTCCCTTTTTTGAGAATGCCTTGCCTGATTCTTTAGTTCTATATTTAGCAATCCATCTGAACCTGCTCACCACACACCTTACCTTCACCTTCAGCTTACACCACACCTTCAGCTTTGATAAATCTCTTACCATGTTCTTAAGTATCTTCTTGGCCATGCCCATGACAGCATATCCCTTCTTTATCCAACTAACTTGTGTTCACTCTCTGAGAGTCATCTGTCCCACCTGGGAGGTCCTTTCTGCTATAAGTGTGTCTCCCACGTGTGTCCACGGTACCAGTGCCTCTCGACCACAACACTTCACCACAGTCAATCACAATTATCCAGTTACTTCAGTTGCGACCACTAGTCCTAAGTGCCTTGAAGACAGAACCTCTGTCTTTATACTTCCTCTGTCTGTAGTTCTGGCTCTCTGTGTGAGAGAGAAATAGCATAAAGTAGCTATTTAATAGAGTTCTACTGAATGATTGAGTGAAGGAATGAATTAGTAAGACATGAAATCAAGTCACATGAAGTGAATAGTGTGGAACTGGTGGTGTCCATCAAATAATTCTCTGCTCAGAAAGCAAGGGTTGTGATGTCAGAAAACCCAAATCTAGATAGCATGTTCTATAGGTATGTGATGCTTAGAACTTTATGCCTAGGAAAGGACTTCAGAGATTGCCTAAGGTGTTCGAGTGACTCTAGTTCAACCTCTTGAGTTGATGGTTGCAGAAAACTAACTCCCGAAAAGATTCAGGTCTTCTTGGGGTCGCAGAATCACACCTTCGGAGCTAGAGCACAAGGTTTTTAATCACTGTTGATATATGACTTTAAAGAGCTAGTTACTTCTTTTTTACCAGAATTGCAATGGTATATGGTATGTGCTATCTTCCTAAAAATATATATTACTCAGCAACCCATATGGTTAGAGGCAGGAGTTCTAAAAGAAGACTGTTCAAACCACAGGGTTCTCTAAGTTTTCAAGTTTTACTGGGGAGAATTTCAACATTTCTCTGAAATATACTTTTGACTCATCATGAGTTAAGAATGCATTAACACCCCCACAAAATGTAACCAAGAAAATGTGTTTCACCTGGAGGTGTGTAGTCTAATTAAAAATGAATAAAACCTGAATATCTCAGTTTCTTCTTAATACTTATTTTCCTTTCTATTCTGAGGATAGTCCAATTATCTACTTAGGTCTTTCCATCGAGTGTTGAGTATCGGGAGATAGTTAAATTTCTCAGTTCCAGGGGGCCACAGGAATAATTTTGAGCAAGAATTCTCCTGTCTTGTTAATGATAATCAGAGGCATTACAGAACTTTTCAATATGTCTACTACTAAATAGGTGTTATGCATTACTTCTCAACAAGACTATACAGATTTACAGTAACGTCAGTTTGGCTGAAATGATTACAACTGGAAAGTTCATGCTGGTAGAAAACTATTATAGACAGTTACATGTTTTGTTGCCCAACAACGAACAGATATAAAAAGAGGTAATCGTCATAGAATAAATGTAGTTTATTTGGCAGACATTTGCCTTCTAAAAATGGTGTTCAAAAGAGCCAATAAACTAATGGTGCCCATAAATAATAAAAGGTTCTTTGGCTGTAACAAGGTTGATGCCCTGTGGTAGAGTGTAATCTCATTTCTTAGATCTAATATTCTGGAAGAAAGCCTGTGGGAGTGCATGAATTGAAGCCATCATTAGTTTTTGGCCCTACTTGGTGACCTAACTGAAACTTTTGTGAATTCACCAGATTCTTAGGCTTATGGGAGATAGTTGTTGTGGGCATTCATCTCTCTATCTTGCTGTGAATAGAAGTTATCACTAACACTACTGAAGAAACTTGGAGATTGAGCAGTATCCTAAATTGGGTCTCTCAGGGACCTTCGAGGTCAGAGATAACCTCTGTCAATATAATTATAGGATTTGAAGGACTGAGTAGGAACTCTCAAATCAGCAAACTAATGGAAAGTTCTGGAGCCCCTGCTAATATTTGAATGCTTGATGTCAAGCCTAGGAGGCCTGATATGAAAACTGGAGATGGGAGGGTTTCTAACTGCTATTAAATCTCACAGCTGCTTGGTGGTAGCTCCTCTGCTGGTTGTGAGTGGCCAAAAAACAGCAGCTCTCTTAATTAAAAAAAAAATATTCATTTATTTGTCAGGGAGAGAGAAAGAGAGAGAGCACAAGCAGGGGGAACAGCAGGCAGAGGGAGAAGCAGGCTCCCCACTGAGCAGAGAGCCCAATACAGGACTTGATCCCAGGACCCTGGGATCGTGACCTGAACTGGAGGCAGATGCTTAACCGACTGAGCCACCCAGGTGTCCCACAACAGCTTTCTTTATTTCTGTTGTGAACACAGTGATCTGTCAATCAACTAATTATCACTATACCCAACTATAATATAAAGAAAGGAGATATCATTGTAATATTTTTAATAGAAATCACACTATTCAAAAACACTGTTTATATGCTTATACATACTGCTTATATACTTATATACTAAGATACTGAGCTTTTGTCACTTCTATTGCTGATGCATGGAGAATATGAATCTTCCTAAAATGCAGTTTTCTATTAGGACTGTTTTACAGGAAAATAAAACTAGAATTGGAGTTATAACCTATATCTAACTTTGTTTCTTTTGCCAAATTGCCCTATGACCTTGGATAAGTCACTTTACCTTTCTAGCTGTCTTTCCTTATCTATAAAATTAGGGGGTTTGTTGTTAAAATGTGTTCTAAGGAGACTTATGGCTCCTTTAGAGCAGCCTGACGGCAAGGATGAGACCGCTTCTGTTGCAACCGGTGCTGATTATGATCTCTTAAAGAAATCAGCCATAATATCCCTTTTATATACGTTTCTGGCAAATTATTCAGCTACATTTGCGTCCTAAATGCTTTCAATTTAGTGGACAGTTTGAATGTCCAAATTTTACAGAAATGAATGATTTTCTTAAACCATATACATTTTTCTGCTAGGCTAAATTGTTAAGGCTTTTTAAAAGTTCTACCTCGGGTTATTTCCCTTCCTTCAGTGATTGATTGGCAATGGTTGAAAATAAAATTAGAAGGTGTCCCCCAACTGTGAAATGACTCATAAGGAAGGTTCAAAGTGTTCTCTTTTGAAAAGTTCTTTGATTAGAAGAGTGCTTTATTCCCTTAAAATATCTTGGATGAAATGTCCAACCCACTTAGAATGATCTAATATTAGAACTAGAAGGGACCTTAGTTTCACTTTTCTACAAGCATCTTTTTATGGATGTGAAATATGAGGTCCAGAAAAATTTTCCTGGCTAATATTCTGGAAGAAAGCCTGAGGGAATGCATGAAGGGGAAGGGGAGAAAACCAACTCTATAGTATTCTAAGTTTTTCACTAATATTTCTTATGTTTGTATAACATTTTAAGATTTACAAAGCACTTTCTTATATAATACTTAATTTCATAAGCATCATCAGCCAGTGAAGGAGGTAAAACAGTTATAAATGTTTTATATTGAAAAAATAATAATTAGCAAAGTCAAGAAGAGAACTGAGACCTTCTGCTTCAGACCAGTGTTATTTCTACTTACTGATCTGCCTTAACTTTTGACTTCAATTATTAAAAAAAAATAATAAAGATGAATAAGGTGCTGTAGTTATTTTTAACTATTTCACAGATTGCCACTCTAATAAAATTATCAATAGTGATATGAAAAAATTAGTTTATGAAGGAAGAGCCTGATCCTAAGCAGTGAAATGAAAGCTTAAATATCTTTGTATGCTTTTTTCCGTATTTGTTAACCAAATGGTAGGTAATAAGGAAGGAAGGCTGGGGCAACCATGGTCATAGAAGTCAAGAGTCTTGCATAAGCTGCTAGGCTTCATGAGGGGAAAGAGTTTGGCTCCACTCAGTGACCTAACTGAAACTTCTGTGAGTTCACCAGAGTCTTAGACCCATGAGAGAGAGTTTTTGCAGGCATGGTCATCTCTCCAGCTTACCAAGATACTTTGGAAACAAAACAGACATGACCCTTCCAACATCTTTCTAACCCTTGGCCAGAAGGTAATCAGAAAAAAAGTTATGAATTAATAAGTCATAAAAACATAAAGTCAGTAAATGGAATATGTAAAATAAAACTAAGTTTTCATTGGGCATAGATTATAGAGCTCTACAGTGAGCTATGGCATGCCAATATTAGATGTTCAGCGTGTATCATAGAAAGGGAAGAAGAAAGACAAATTGAATTGGGAAGAGAGCCCTCTAGTCAAATTGGAAGTCACCTTCGGTCTAGCACACATTCCAAAGCATGAGACGATAGCTAAGCAAATGAAAGAAGGAAAAGAAGCTACCACTCCAGTGGAGCATAGAGATGGCTCTTATCCCTGTCCTCTTCTACTTCACTCTGCCTTCATTTAGGCCATGATGTGAAAGCATTGGATTTCAGAATCACCTAATCATTCTAGAAAGGTTGTATTTCCCCCAAGACTAGACTGACTGAATTGATAAATTTATATGCCAAGTGATTGGAGCCATAAGACCCCCTTGTAAGTTCCAAAAGAGAGTCTAATAGGAGGAAGAAGATCACTTCAAATCTTATGCTCTTATGAATAAGGGGATGGTAGCCAAACTGTTGCAATTTACAAATTATTTTGTTTACTTTATTTGGCAACTTGAAGATAAAGCACATGAAGTAGTCAAGGAAAATATGGCTTTAATTTCCAGATGAATAACATGAGACTCAGGAACATCAAATGATTTCCCTGGGGCCATATGAATGTCAGGATGACATGAGACCAGACCTGGGTACTTTGATTCATAATTTATGAGTTTTTCCACTATCTAAGTGTCCTCTCATTTGAGACAGGATTTTTGTGTCGTAATCCATCCATGTATCATTCAAGCACTATACGTTATGCACTGCGTCAGGCATAAATAAGTCTTCATCCAATGGTGAGGAGTATACTGTATTTTAATTCGCCTGCCATTATATGGAAAAGATGTATAAAACTGTCTCCTCTCCTTCTTTTTCCTTAATTTCCTCTTAGACACATAACTCTTAGTGGATTGATTTGTCCATTTCTGGGCACAGGAGGGTATATAAGAATCAGAGACATATACTAGAGTGTTGACCTCATGAAGCCCAGAGCTGACCTGTTCTCCAGGGAGAATATAAACATACACAACTTCGTTGAAAATAGACTTAGTGGTAAAATACTATGGACTAAGAGGAAACATGTTGGGAAATTGGAAGGAAAATCCATGTATTTATTTCTACATTCTAATGTCAGCCTGTATGTAGAGTCCAGTCTTATACTCAATATTCTCCACAAGTGAGTAAAAATTGTTGCTTAGAAAATAATGTCATGGGGGCAGCTTGGTGGCGCAGTTGGTTAAGCATCCAGCTCTTGATTTCAGCTCAGGTCATGATCTCGGGATCATGAGATCAAGCCGTACATCGGGCTCAGTGCTCAGTGCATAGTCTGCTTGAGATTCTCTCTCTCCTTCTTCTGCCCCTTCCCCTGCTCTGGCATGTGCTATGAATAAATAAATAAATAAATAAATAAATAAATAAATAAATAAAATCTTAAAAAAAAATGTCATGATATCTACTGGACCATTTAGTAAATGGGTAGGTTTAATTTGCTTAAATGCTTTAATCTACCTCTTCAACTTTATCTTCTTGCTCTGAATGTCAATGCCCCGGCACATCTGCCATCCACACATTTTAAAAACACTCAGTGTATTGCTTCTTTTCAGTTTGAGGGAGAAGTAGGAAGTATAGCTTAAACCTCTGGCCCAAGCCATGTTTTCTAATCTGTCTTTTACTGGAAAGCCATAACTTAAGGGTGTTAGAATCCTTGTTATGATTACTAAATTAGTACTTTTTTAAACACTTGTTGAAAGATCAGGTGTATTCATATTAACTCAAGGTACTATATTAAAAAAAAAAAAAGAATTTAGACCCAAGACCCCACAGCAATTACTAAAGAGCAGAGATGGCCATAATCCCCCTATGTTTTATCTTATCAGTCTTCAGAGTTAGTAAAAAAAAAAAATGTCCCAAGTTATATGGGGAATTTAGAAATACATGTTAAATGGAAAGAGAAACAAAGCCAAAACTAGGAGAGCCAAGAGCTGAGAGAAATGATTCTATTCAAAGAGTAAATTTCATAATTGAAAATATATCATCTGAAAGAGTGTGTTTAAGTAAGTGTGATGGTAACTGGTACTTTTCTGTAAAGAGTCCAGTTTGATGTGTACAGAGGGTAGTCGCATGGTACTGGTACCCAGAGTCTAGAAATGAATGGTACTTGAAGTCATGGAAGGACATAAGGGAACAGTTCCGTATGGTCTCTCCTTGTTGAATTGCTAGAGAGATAGGGACAGGATCTAGAGCTGTAGGAGATACGAATAGCTTAAAATAGATAACGTGATAGGATCCAGATAGATGAGCTACAGTCTGGGTATGCCTTCAACATTTACAACAGTGAAATCAATTTCAGGAGCACAATGGTGCCTGGGTAGGCTTCATGAACTCTTATACTGTCATTTGCTTCATCTGTGACCATGATCTTCATTTTTCTCATCTCTGAACTGAATTTGCTATCCTATAAAACTGTTTTAAGGACCAGAGATGATGCATGAAAAACTTTGCACTTAGAGCAGGCTCTAAACAAATGGTAGCTACTCTTGTGTGATTGTTGATGTTACCACTTTTTTTTCTTATAATCATCATCTCATTTTCATCATTATTAAGTTCCCTACTTCCTTTTTCCAATTATGGCAGCTCTTCCTTCTGGCCTTCTAAGACTCAGAAAGTTACTCTAAATTGGTCCCCAGTTGCTCTTACCGCATCAAAGTCTTTGTCCCTGACTACCTTGAGGCTCTGTGTCATCAAAGAAATTCATCAAAATACCTCAGATGCTTTCTCTTCGAGAGAGGTGATAAGGTGCCAGTGGAAAGATTTATTTCTCCACAGGGAAGGACTAGTCATCACATGGTAGACCCAGAGGGGTAAACCCCGTCACAAGAAAGAAAAGGATGGTCACAAAACCCTTTTATTCCAGAGCCAGAGAAGTATATTATTTTTTTCTTCTCAACACTATCATGAAACCATGAGTGAGTCCAAAACAACACAAGAGAAACCCAAATGGGCATGCACATATTAGACCAGGCTTTTGAAATTTCAAGGCTATTTTGGTCAAAAGGGCTGAAAGAAAGCATTCTCCTTATTTAAGGGATATGAATTATAAAGGAATTTTTGAGTGTGGAGTGTGTTCTCAGTTCTGCCATTAACAACTGTGGTATGAAGGTGGATATAGGTTCCCAGAGAAGAAAGGTGGTGTATTTTCCTTTCTAGGGCCTTTCTTGCTCTTATAATTTTATATTTGATTTTGTGATTATCGTCTCTCTATTCAGTTAGACTGGATGCTCTTTGAGGACAAGGGTTTGTGACTATTTTTCCCCATCATATCTCCAAAGTCCTCTGTTTTAAACACTCTGTGATGTTGGTCCAAGCACTGGCTTCATCCTAGGTTCTGCTTTCGTAGAGATAAAAACCGAGTTGTTCTTGTTGTGAAAATTCAATGAGATTGTATCTGCAATGTTCCCTGGAACTTAATAAGTGCTATCAAATGTTCCTTTCCCCTTTTTCCTTCTCTTTTTTTGTTCTAAATAAAATTGTCCTAAAGTGATATGGTACAGCGTATACAACAGGTTTCCAAATATTACTGCGTTGAATTCCCCTAATGGTTCTGTAAGGTAGGCAGCAAAATTGATATAGTTCATATTTTATCATTTGAGAAATAGAGAGCCAACAGGTTTATGTGTAGCCAAGTCCCAGGCCAGAATTCTGTGACACGGATCTTCTAGCTCAAGGCTTTGTGTCCTTCCCACTGAAATACAGCCCTGCTTAACAGTAGTGCAGAAACCACAGTCTATATACTTTGTAATTAAGAAAATAACACTGTAGGTCCCTCTGAGCCTGAGTTTTCTCATGAAAGGTGAAAATTGAATTACCTGCTTCATAGATTATTAGTTGTGAGGATCAAATGCCTACATACAATAATGCAGATTCACATGGGTTTTGAAATAGTAGGTGTTCATATATTGTCAACTTCTTTCCTCTAATTTAGTTCTTACCTGGTTCATAGGGAAAATCTGCAATGGAACTGAAATAGATATATCCTAAAATGCCTTTGAAATAAGTCTGTTCAGAAACAATTGATTTTTGGAGGGAGAGAAATTGAAGGAGCTGGTCAAAAGAGAAGGCTGTGGGCTGAAATCCTGCCCCTGGCACTTAAAAACTTTGCAATTTTGTAAGACTTCCTAAACAGGAGACTCCATTTCTTTGTAATAAAAAAATGTATTAAAGTTTCTAGGTAGTTCCTGGCACAAACAGGAATTTTATAAATTGTATAAATGGTGCTTATTAGTATTGTCACCACTGCTGCTATGTATTACATCATCACTGGTATTGTCATTGTCATTGTTTTCAATACACAGAAGGAGCATTTATACAGTTTCTTTCAAAAGTTAGTGCATTAAGCAGTGGGCTAGTTTCCTACAAAGCACCAAAACTGGGCAGCCTAAAACAATAGAAAAGTATTGTCTCACACTTCTGTGGCTAGAAGTCTGAAATCAGGGCGTTGGTTTCCCTCTCCAGTAGCTTCAGGCAAGACTCTATCCTTGTCTCTTCTAGCTTCTGGTGTTGGCCGGTATTCCTTGTAGATGCATTGCTCCAGTCCTTGTATCTGTCAATGCCAATATGTCAATATGCTGTCAAATGCCTTTCATCTTGCTACATGTCTTTCCACCATCTTCCCTCTGTGCCTGTCTACATCTATGTCCAAATTCACCCTTTGAGGGCACCAGTCATGTTGTGTTAGGACCCAACCAAATGACCTCACCTTAACTAATTGCATTAGCAACAACCCTATTTCTAAATGAGGTCACATTTCGAGGCACCGAGGTTAGGACTTCAGGATATCTTTTGGGGGGCACAATTCAGCCCGTGAGAAGTACCCTTCTTGCTGTCTTCCAGTGACTTCAGGATTCACCTAGTCAGGTGATTTGAGTTATTCCAGCTAAAATTTAAACCTCTTCATATGATATCGATTTCTGTACTTAATGAAAATAAAACTGAATTTCTAGGGAGTTAATGACAATCAGAGTGCAGTTTTCAGACTGTCACAAACAGCTAGGTGAGGTCTCTGAACAACTGTGAACAAATAGGAGAACGCTGCAGATCTGTGTTCAAGAGAAACATCTTGTCCCATTTATACTTTAGCAGAAACAAAAGTTGCAATGAGCGAGTAGAAGAGTCAATACCTAACTATTCAACTGACACCCTCAGAGGAAGTGAGCCCAATAAAGAAAGTTGAGAAGAGACTCAGGATCTGAGAGCTTGAAGGTCGTCTAGAGACCCCTGAGTACAGCTCCTCATTTTAAATGAGTCCCATATCCTCCTGTTGCAGATATTCTGGGTCCATGAGATGAGGATGGGACAAGACAACCGGAAATGTCAAACAGGTTTAATGCTATAAATAAGAAAATAGTATGAGGAGACGACACTATACTCCACTCTGGGGCAAAAAGGAGGCTAAAAATGACTGTTTTTCCTATCACATTTCTACATGTCAGAGGGAGAGGGAGGTGATTATAAAACCAGGTGATCAGTAAAGAAATAGTTTTAGATGCAGGTGAGTTCATAATGCTTTGTCTTTTACTCATTCTGGTTGTAGGCATAAAAACAAAAATCAATCACCATCACCCCTTATATTTTTATAACCCTCACAGAATTTGAATGATCTGGGACACTCTGGTAGGCAGGATCACAGACCCCCACAGATCTCTGGATGCTAATCCCCGCAGCCTGTGAATATGCTGACAAAAGAGACTTTGCAGGTGTGGTTCAGGATCTTGAGATGGGGCGAATATCCTGGAATATATGAGAGTGGGACAGTGTGATGATAAGAGTCTTTACAAGAGGGAGGCAAGATGGTCAAAGTTAGAAAGAAAGATGTGATGTAAGAATCAGAGGTTGGAATCAGGAGTGCTGCTCTATGAAGAGGAGGGACCAGGGGGCAAGGAATGTAGATGACCTCTAGAAGCCTGGAAAGCAAGAAAATATATAGATTTTCCTTCAAAGACTCCAGAAGAGAGGCACGCCACTCACACTTTGATTTTGGTCTTCCAACTTCCACACCCTGGAAGAATATATTTGTGTTGTGATAAGCTACTAAGTTTGTGCTAATTTGCTTCAGCAGCCATAAGAAAGTAATACAGGATCATCTAGGGGAGGATGGCGCATTTTAAAGAAGAGTAAATGAAGGAACACAGGACTTAAGTGACTCAATTTCACATACTTATTAAATGACAAGGCAATGTCTTCATTTAATCTTGCTTTTATTTTGGTGAATCCACCACACATACGTACTGAGTACCAAAGACGCTCCCAGCCCTGCTGCCTGGGTTTCTCACTTTAGGGGCAGTGAGGGGTCTGAGCTGTACAGTGGATCTTGAAAGGCTTTTGAGTCATCGTGGAAATACACAGTAGGTGGGAAAATAGGAGCTCTCAGTTGGGGCTTCTTTTTGACAAAGGAAGAACAAGAGTCTGGGGCAGGACCCAGTATAAAAGAAGCAGGACTGGCGGGTCAAGCCTGGGTACGGGCTTCACAACAGACAGGACGGTAACTTTAGGGTTGCTGTCTGTCCTTCCTGGGTAGGGAAACTGGGGGATCAGGCGGGATACTCCATCCAGGAATTAAGGCAGCACATTTACCCTTTCCTTATGCTGTCTCAGGTACTCGTATCTGGTAGACAGAGTGTGGGAAATGAAGGAACCAAAAAACATGGCTCAGGAAAGAAATTAATTGCCCTTGGGCACGGTTTAGATTTGCTTGGAGAACTCAGATCCTCCTGGCTCCTAAACCAGTGCTCCGCTCCCCTCCCCCCAACTCCACAACCTCCAAACAAAAAGCACTCGGCACATGTAATTCAGAGGTTGTAATGGGTCTAGCCGAATTTCTGGCTTTTCCACTGAGTAGCTGTATCCCCCGACAAACGGTTGAAGTTTCCCAATCATTTTGCCATTGTGAAAGACAGGTGCGAATCTGTTGGAAATTGGAAGCTATTTTACCTGGTAGGAGTTAATTGTGCTAACCCTCCTGGGACATTGTGCTAACTCCCTTTATGAGAGGTGAGAATTTTATATATCTCTCTTTGAAATAGCATTATTCTTAGTAAATACCTCTGTAAAATTAAAATATTGCCTGTCATCAAGTAGGAATAATGGTAGCTAATATTTATTGGGTACTTATAGTATAAAAATTGCCAGATGCGTGTATAAGATTATATATATATCATCCTCATCATTGTACCTCACAACAGTTAAGCAAGGTAAGATGTATCATTCTGCATGTTTCATTGATAAGGAAACCGAGGCTTTCAAGGGAAAGGGGCCTGCATAATAAAGTCAGACTCTGGTGGAAAAAAGGGTTGCAACCAAGTTTCCCCAAATTGTGTACCTGATCCAGGGAATCATGCTATTACTTGAAAGTGAGAACCTCATTTTCTTTAATTTTGAAAGCCGAAGACATAGCTTAATTCAAGGCCCACAACAGATACTTAAACATGTTTATTGAATTTAGCTTTCACTTGGAACTCAGGCACTGGCTTTGTATCAAACAGGCGGTTGTGTCCATTGCAAAAGGCTGAGCCCAAGAAGCACATGAAAAGCCAACACAAGAAGCTCCAAAATGATTGTAAGGAAATGTAAGTTGAGTGCATCCTCTTGGGTTTGTCCTGTTGTGCAGATACTGAAACATGCGTACCAAAAGTATTGGGTGGGTAGCCCTGGGTTCTTCATTTCGAGAAGGCCACCAGGTAGCCCCCTCCAGCAGTCTCCAGTGCCATGGGACACCAGTATATAAGCACTTGACCCCCAACAGACATTTCCCCAGAAACACATTAACCACGTAAAGCAATTGGTCAATATCAATTGAGTAGAGATTGACATTTCTATATCAGAGACAGCATGGATCCTGCCTCTGGCACTACTCCACCTTCTTCTCGAGATGTCCTCGTACAACACCTATTACAGCCTTCTCCACCCCTGTCCAAAGATGGCATGACAGATCACACAAACAACTTTGGCTATTTGTCATAAGCAGTGACTTTATTGAGTAATTGGTTGATTGATGAATGAAAGTTCCGGTTCTAAGAATAAGCTGCTTGTAAAAGAAGAAACTATAGAAACAAATCACTGCACAAGGGACGTATGCACAAAGGATGTATGCTATTTTCTTAGCTTAGAATAAAGAGAGAAACTAAAAAATTTATAGAAATAATGTTTTGACCTATCTCAGAAGCCCTATTGGGGCCTTTTTTTTGACCCATTGAGAATAATATTTTTAGTAGGAAGAGTTTATAACCAGTAGCCCTGTGTGTAAAGACCGCCTTTTATTCATTGGACACAACAAAGAGTGTGCAGATAGACTAGCTGGCTACCTATCAGACACACTGGGATGAATTAAAAACACAAATTCTTATGAGCCATTCAAGACTTTCTTAACAGTGTTCAAGTGGGGCTTTGAAAATTTCTCCTCAATGATTCCAATGATGTAACTAAGTTGGGAACTGTTAAACCAGTGCCTTTTTTTTCACTCTGCCAGTGACTCTGCTGATGAGAGGCTATGATGTCCTGCCCCTTAGGCAGTCCATCTCTCAAAAAACAGGCAACAAAATAGAGACAGTACGTGTGTAGAGAGGGCTAGATCCCACTAACTGTGATATTTCACTCTTGAGCAGACTTTTACAGAGAAAAGACAAAGTTTGGCCTTTCTGTCCTTTAATCCTTACAGCTCTGTGGATTAGGCAGGACAGGGATCATTTGTTTGGGAAGAAAGAAAGCTGAAACTCAAAAAAGGTTGGAAACTTATCCAAGATTGTATAGGTTAGAAGTGATCCTAAGTAGGAACCAAACTCAGCTATCCTGACTCAAGTTGTTTTCTTCTATAGTTGGCTGTCACTGATTTGGCTATAATGTTAAACTTGTGCATAAACACAGAAGGATCAACAAACACCCTCTGGTCTGGATCATTTAGATGTACTTATATAGCGATCTGCCCTATAGCTAGGCTAGTGGAGCATGATTGGTATGCCTTTCTTAAATATACATTTTCCCCTCTAAAGTTTCTATATTTGAGTTTAGCTACGTACACAGTCATACATTAACTATATAATGTCTTGTAACAGCTTGTGTTAAATATTTATCAATATATATGACTCATCAGTAATCTTCTATCCTGCTAATTCTCTACCAATGCATGATATGGCTTCTCCTTTCCATTTTCAGAGCTCTGGCTTTTTCTTCTAAAATAATGGGATGATCTTTAGGACTCAGCTCTGATGTTCTATGGTTTTTGCTTTTACTGTTTGTTCTGTATGAAATGTCTTTTATCACTAACTTTGCCGGTACAGTTCCTATCCAGATGGTATAGCTCCAGATGTCAGCCATGGGATCTAGGATAGGCAAATATGCTACATTTTGCTCTTGCTCTTAATAATTAGGGCATATAATCTGTACTTTCTTATGTCTCTATTACTACCTTATTATAGCCATTTTTGTAAACATCTTCTCTATCCTGTTAAACTATGTGCATGGCTTATTCATCTGAGAGGTTCACGGTCCAAGCACAATGGAGGGCTACCATTTTTTTGAGGACTGTGAAATTGGAATTATCATTGTACCCAACTTCTAGACAAGGAAACCAAAGCACCAAGAAGTTAAGTACATTGCACAGAGTCACAAAACAATTAAACGGCAGTAGCAGAATCTACTCTTGTAACCACCATGCAATACCGTCCCATCCACCCTTACTGAAGGAAACTTATGAGCTCAACTAGGTCCAGTCTCCTTGATGCTTTGAAAGGAAGGAAGCAAGAAGAATCTGACTACGTGTTCTAACCAGGGCACAAGGTGAATCTATACCACCGATGGAGAAGGAATCAGCCAGGTGGAAATTGAGAGCACCTTGGCCAGGTTGGTGTGATTATTTACTTTTAGGAGCAACTGCCCTGTCAGTCCTTACAAATCCGGAAAAAAAGCTGCTTTGGGCAAATGCTAATAACCACAAATAAAGCCTCCATTGTCTCCTCCCTTCCTCATTTTTACCCTGTGTCTCAACTGGGACTTAGAAAAACAAAGAAGCAGACTCTGCGGGCCTGGGCCCATCTCCTGGGGCATGTCGAAAATGAAAGAGAAATCAGCAGCGCTGGATGGAATCACTTTCATACTTGTTTTATGACAATTGTGCCAGGTAGAATATTGAAACACAATGAGCCTTTGGGATCATTTTCAGAAACAGTTTTGAAGCTCACTTTTTAAAGAGAATGCTCTACTTTAGGGCAGCATTTGGCAAACTTTTTCTCTAGAAACAAATGGCAAATAGTTTAGACTTTGCAGGCCAAGAGGCCAAACTGAGGGTGTTACGTGGTTACTGACATGACCAGAAAAACGAGAGAAGAAGGCTTCTGCCCTGCGCCTCATCTGCCTGGTGTGGTCTGAGGCCATCTGGGCCCAGTGGCGGACAGACATTCTTCAGAGGAAGCATGAGTGGAGCAGGGAGGGTGTCCAGCTATGTTTGTAGCGGTGGGAGAGTGTTCCTTCACTTTGCACCTTTGCACCAGGCATGTCCCTTCCTGCTCCCAGAGAGCCTGGCCTTCCTAATTAAGGAAGCTGGCTAGAGACACAGCTACTCACTGAGATTCTAGACTGAGATTCTGCCACCCAGTACCCAATAGTTGCCAAACAGCAGAGACCCCAACCCATAGCGGGCAGCTGGTCCAGGATATGGCCAGTGGCTAAGCCAAGTTCTGGAGGGGGAATGGGGGAAATGGAACTGAGGATACCCTGGCTTGGTTTCCATGGATGCTAGTCCATTAGAACAGAGCCACGGGCTGTAAGAAACAGGCAAGCCCTGTTCTAGGGCATGGCTGAACGTGACATGATTATATTGAGGAGGCACAGTGAAAGTAAATAGAGACTAGGGAAAAATATTCCTACAAAGAAGCTAAGAAGACAGCCTGAGCTACACCTATATGAGTATAGTCCAAAAAGCAGAATTTGGAAGGTGTGAGCATATGAAGTAATTGTCATCATGGACAGTACCACAAAGGCCAAGGTTAGCTTCCTAGGCAGGGATTTGATAGTGACTAGGATCTCAGAAGCCAGTGTGACTCATAGCTTCCCCCTTCCCTATAAAACGGTTGTACACTGCTGCCCTTCACCATGTAACTTGTAGGGTTTTCCTGTGGGAACATTGCTTCTACCTCACTATCTGGCTTGGCCACTTGATTGGATTTGACAAATGAAGTTTAAGAACAAGTGACACAATGTTAGGTTGGAGCAGAAGGTTCACGAAACTTTGTGCCCTCTCTCAGTGGTTCTCTTATTCCTTCTGCCAAAAGAACATCTGTAATCCTTTGTCTGAGCTTTTGCATCAGCTACAGAGCCACACTGCCTCTCAGGCCACAGGTCATGAGGTCAAGAGATAACACTCCATTTTTATAAGCCACTGAGATTGGGCGATCACTTGTCACTGCAGCAAAGCAGATACACCGGTGAAAAGCAGAAATGCAGGATAGATGCTATTAGTGACGACACCAGGCTGAGGGTTGAGGCCAGGACTCCAGCTCCCATGAGGATAAAATAAGCCAGAACGTGAAATCTAGAAGCCCTAGTCCGGGATACATGACAGGATACCAAGACAAGAATTGAGATTTAGGAAAGAGTTTTTCTTCCCTGAGCCACAAGGTTATGGTTGGCAGTAGTAACCTGACCCCAGGCTGAGCTAGCTACTTTCTACCAGTAAGCAGACCAGGAGCTAGGGGATCAGAGACAAATAAGAATGACGAGGAGGGGGCATCATGTAGTTTCTATAGAGGACATCAGATCTCGAAGGACGAGTGGATGAGTAGGTTGAGGAGCTAACACATATAGCGGCACAGAAATGAGGATGGGTCAAGTTCCTTAAATCCTTGCTTAGCTGAGGCTGCTCTAAGAGCAAGTTCCTCAAAGGCTGTTTCATGAACCACTTGCACCAGAAGCAGCTTCTTAGAATTAGCAGGTCCTGTGTCCCCAGACCTACTGAATCAGAGTTTCTAGATCTGAAGCCTCAAAGTATCACAAACCAACTGACCCTCTGAGTGACTCTTTGCACACTCCATCTGAGACCCAATGGTATAACCCAATGAGTCTTGAACCAACAACGTATTGCATCATCTCAGCACCCTTTAAACATAAGCTGCCTGGGCCTTGCTCCAAATACTCTAATTTGATTGATCTGGTATAGGGCACAGGCACTGGCATGTTTTAGAAGCTCTCTAAATTTATTTTGATGTACAGTCAGTTCGAGAACCATTGGTACAGAGAAAGAAATCAATTCACACTTACTGCATATCCATCATGTGAAGACAACATCCAGGGCACTGTTGTAACTACAGTGACAAAATTGATGACTGTCTTTCTTAAAAGGACCTTACAATAGTAAATGCTGGTAGGAAAGTAGGGCCTCACAGAGCACAAATTTGAAGTCGTACGTTGAGTGAATGGATGAGGAGAAACATATCCAAGGAGGATGCACACTTTAGCCAAGCCTTCCAGGTCATTCTTGAACATGCTAACTGAAGTTTAGGAACCACTATATTGCAGAGAGTTGGGGAGCTAGCATAGAGTCATGGAGTAAAAGAGGAGACAAGCAGCCTGAGTGCAGGTGGGACTCAAGATTCCAGGAACCAGGCTGACTGGGATAGGACAATCTGGCTCTAAGAACACAGGGGGCTTCATTCTCCTGGCTTTGGGGGCCTGGAGCTTTCTGTGTTCTGGCTTCTAATAGAGAACATATCCTCAGAACATGTGTGAAGTTATCTTCCAGTTTTGGGTTTTGCTTATTGCATTTTCAGAATTGAATTTTTCAAGAGCAGTTGCCACAATACAATTTTGTGAACTTGTAGCACTGAACATTTCTAATTAGGTTGCTATAGCCCTTAGCCAAATTACTGCAAATGTCATCTCTCTGCTCTCTTTTTGATGCAAAAATGTAGGGCAGTCAGCAATATACACAATTTAATCTTAACGCAGGCAGACGCCGCTCAGGGTAACAGAAGGGTCTGTTTTCCATTAACCCAAAATTTGCTTAGTCAAGCAATTCCCTCATTACACAGCTTGCATCCAAAAGGATGTTTCTGTCTTTCAAGCAAGCTGCTACTTTAGCAATTAGCTGTCCATAAAAATGTGAGTAATTGCCCTATCTCTAGATGGTTGGTGGGTTGATCATGCCCACGGGCCAGCCTTGGCCATTTTGAGTCTCCTCTGTTGGCACAGACCCAAGCCGAAGGGATTTAGTGCATCATTAAAACACGTGACAGCCTTGGCAAGTGATTTTCTGGCTCTGTCATTGTTTCCTTCAGTGGAAATCAGTATTCATGTAAAGGTAACATTCATTTATGAATTCCAATTTGTCAGCCCCATGACCTAACTCCCTTGTTTTTATCCACCTAAGTCCCATCTTTTCACAGCTAGTTCCATTAATGTTTCCAATGGAAGGCTCATCCCTACACATCAGCCTAGACCAATTCATGTGCAAACAAAGCACAGTAAAACAAAAAGAACAATCGATCTAGTGGAATGTCATCAGCCTAGTCATCAGCCTTAAATACTCACCATATCTAAGGCATTGCACTAGACCTTTTATTATTATTTTTTAATTTTTAAAAATTTTTTAGAGAGGGAGAGAGAGGGAGAGAAGGGACAGAGGGAGAAGAAGAGAGAGAATCTTAAGCAGGCTCCATGCCCAGCGCAGAGCCCAACACACGGCTCCATCTCACGACCCTGAGATCATGACCTGAGCTGAAATCAAGAGTAGGATGCTTAACTAACTGAGCCATCCAGGTCCCCGGCATTAGGCCTTTTAGATCTTGATTAATTCTGACTACAGTTCAAAGAATGTGCATTATTATTCCCCATTAACAGATGAGAAAACTGAGTCAGTAAAAATAAGTAGCAATCTTAAGTGTCACACAGCTGAGTCATGAAATGGCTGGTTATACAACATCTTGATTCTATAGCTCTCTCAAACAGCCTCCATGGGCTTTGGAAATAGTCATCCTTTCAGACGTGGAATCCTCAGCCCCAGTCATGAATTGAGAGCTCTGTAGGTATATACCCCTAATGTGAGTGATGCACATGTGCACTTTTTTGGAGATGAAGCTGGTTTTTCAGGAATGATTTCCCTGGTCTTTGGGGTCTATTACCCAAGAATAATAATCTAAAATGAAGTTTATTTAAACTCACAATTTCTGTGAAGTGTCTATTTCAGATTCTTCATTGCTGAGATTATTCCATGAATTAGAGCCAGACCTGATCCTCTGTTGTCACCATGAGACCCTTTCTGTCCTGATCTAGGAGATGGAGAAGAAGCACATGTTTGTGGGAACTGAGATAATTTCATTCACAGAGTCAGTATTGCATAAAAGCAGATGATTCATATCTTTTCATTATCCATCATAACCTTGATTATGAACTGATTTTCCTGATCCATTTCTTTTTCCCATCTCAGGTTCTGATTGTATAAGATTTTTGTTTCATAAGCTCCTCTGTACTTTTGACCTCATTTCCTTCCCTGTTCGTCTAAAGTGATTGTAAGTTTCTCGCTTGCCAATCATTTGGTTTCTCTTTCTGGCTCTACAGGCTTCAGATAATTCATACCTGAATTGTCACTAGCTTAGGTTTTTACCTTCTACTTCAGCATCAACTAGAAATCTCACAAGTACTCTTAATGGTGCTTTCTTTTCACCGTTGACTTTCTTTTTTTTTTTTTTTTTTTTTTTT
>CM053610.1:108895818-108912677 GCA_028646535.1 Procyon lotor
TTTTTTTTTTTAAAGATTTTATTTTATTTGACAGCGAGAAACACAGCGAGAGAGGGGACACAAGCAGAGGGAATGGTAGCGGGAGAAGCAGGCTTCCCGCGGAGCAGGGAGCCCGATGCGGGGCTCGATCCCAGGACGCTGGGATCTGACCTGGGCCGAAGGCAGACGCTTAACGACTGAGCCACCCAGGCGCCCCTCACCGTTGACTTTCAACCAGAAGAGGGTCCTATGAATTTTTATTCCTAGATATCTTTGAAATTCTTTCCTTTTTCTCTATGACCTTTTCTACTTTTCGAGTTCTAGACCATCGTCACTAAACATCTAGGTTATGGAAATTCCTGCTAACTGCTTTCCACATCTTCATCTTGACATCCCCATATTCTATTTTCTCCTTTTCCACCAGAGTGATCTATCTAAAGTTCATGCTTCTCCTATTTAAAACCCTGCAGTGTATTGCGTGCATATTGCGTGGAGCACTGGGTGTGGTGTGTAAACAATGAATCTTGGAACACTGAAAATATAAAATTAAATTAAAAAAATAAAACCCTGCAGTGTAGCTTGAAATCAGGCAACATGATGCCCCCAGCGTTGTTTTTCTTTTTCAATGTCTCTGTGGCAATTTAGGGTCTTTTCTGGTTCCATACAAATTTTAGGATTGTTTGTTCTAGCACTTTGAAAAATGCCATTGGTATTTTGATTGGGATGGTGTTGAAAGTACAGATTGCTCTGGGCAGCATAGACATGTTAACACTGTTTATTCTTCTGATCCATGAGCATGGAATGTTTTTCATCTTTTTGTGTCTTCTTTAATTTCCTTCATAAATGTTCTGTAATTTCTAGAATATAGATCTTTATTTCTTTGGTTAGGTTTATTCCAAGGTATCTTAAGGTTTTTGGTGGTATTGCAAATGGAATCAATTCCCTAATTTCTCTTTCTACAGTTACACTGTTAGTGTATAGGAAAGCAACTGATATCTGTGCACTGATTTTGTATCCTGCCACATTACTGAATTGCTGTATGAGTTATAGTAGTTTGGGGGTGGGGATCTTTGGGTTTTCCACATAAAGCATCAGAAGAGAGAGAGTTTGGCTTCTTTGCCAATTTGAATGCCTTTTATTTCTTTTTGTTGTCTGATCGTTGTTGCTAGGACTTCCAGTACTGTGTTGAACAATAGTGGTGAGAGTGGGCATCTTTATCATGTTCCTGATCTTAAGGAAAGGCTCTCAACTTTTCCCCATTGAGAATATTCGCTGTGGGCTTTTCATAGATGGTGTTTTGAAATTGAGGAATGTTCCCTCTATCCCTACACTCTGAAGAGTTTTAATCAGGAAAGATGCTGTATTTTGTCAGATGTTTTTTCTGCATCAATTGAGAGGACCATGTTCTTCTTGTCTCTTCTTTTATTTATGTGTTTTATCGCATTGATTGATTTGTGAATATTGAACCACCTTTGTATTCCAGGGATAAATCCCACTTGGTCATGATGAATAATTCTCTTAATGTACTGTTGTGTCCCATTAGCTAGGATACTGTTGAGAATTGTGACATCCGTATTCATCAGGGATATTGGTCTGTAATCCTCCTTTTGGATGGAGGTGTTTGTCTGGTTTGGGGATCAAGGTCATGCTTCATCAAATGAGTTTGGAAGTTTTCCTTCTGTTTCTATTTTTTGAAACAGCTTCAGGAGAATAAGTATTATTTCTTCTTTGAATGTTTGGTAGAATTCCCCAGGGAATCCATCAGTCCCTGGACTCTTGTTTTTGGTGAGGTTTTTGATCACTGCTTCAATCTTGTTACTGGTTATTGGTCTATTCAGGTTGTCAGTTTCCCCCTTTTCCGGTCTTGGTAGTTTCCAGGTTTCCAGGAAGGCATCCATTTCTTTCAGGTTGCTTAATTTATTGGCATGTAGTTGTTGATAAACATATAGATCGATGGACCAGAATAGAGAGCCCAGATATGGATCCTCAAATCTATGGTCAACAAAGCAGGAAAAAATATCCAATGGAAAAAAGACAGTCTCTTCAATAAATGGTGCTGGGAAAATTGGACAGCTTTATACAGAAGAATGAAAGTTGACCAGTCTCTTACACCACACACAAAGATAAACTCTAAATGGATGAAAGACCTCAGTGTGAGACAGGAATCCATCAAAATCCTAGAGAAGAACATAGGCGTAACCTTTTTGACATCAGCCACAGCGACTTCTTTCAAAATACATCTCCAAAGGCAAGGGAAACAAAAGCAAAATGAACTTCTGAGACTTCATCAAGATAAAAAGCTTCTGCACAGCGAAGGAAATAGTCAACAAAACAAAGAGGCAACCCAGGGAGTGGGAGAAGATATTTGCAAATGACACTACAGATAAAGGGCTGGAATCCAAGATCTATGAAGAACTTCTCAAACTCAACACCCAAAAAACAAATAATCAAGTCAAAAAATGGGCTGAAGACATGAACAGACACTTCTCCAAGAAGACACTCAAATGGCTAACAAACATATGAAAAAATGTTCAACGTCATTAGCCATCAGGGAAATTCAAGTCACAACCACATTGAGATACCACCTTACATAAGTTAAAATGGCAAAAATTGACTAGACAAGAAATAAGAGGGGCACCTGGGTGGCTCAGTGGGTTAAAGCCTCTGCCTTCAGCTCACATCATGATCTAGGGTCCTGGGATTGAGCTCCACATTGGGCTCTTTGCTCAGCAGGAGCCTGCTTCCCCCCTCTTTCTCTGTCTGCCTCTCTGCCTACTTGTGATCTTTTTCTCTCTGTTAAATAAATAAAATCTTAAAAAAAAGAAGAAATAAGAAATGTTGGATTGCATTACTGGGTATTTACTCCAAAGATAGAGATGTAGTGAAAAGAAGGGCCATATGCACCCAATGTTCATAGCAGCAATGTCCACAATAGCCAAACTGTGGAAGGAGCTGAGATGCCTTTCAACAGAGGAATGGATAAAGAAGAAGTGGTCTATATATGCAATGGAGTATTACTCAGCCATCGGAAAGGATTAATACCCAATATTTGCATCAACATGGATGGAACTGGAGGAGATTTATGCTAAGTGAAATAAGTCAAGCAGAGAAAGTCAATTATCATATGGTTTCACTTATTTGTGGAACCTAAGGAATAACATGGAGGACATTAGAAGAAGGAAAGGGAAAATGAAGTGGGGGAATCAGAGGAGGAGATGAACCATAAGAGACTATGGGATCCGAGAATAAAACTGAGGGTTTTAGGGGTGGAGAGGATGGGTTAGCCCAGTGATGGGTATTAAGGAGGGCATGTGGGGCGCCTGGGTGGCTCAGTCATTAAGCGTCTGCCTTCGGCTCAGGTCATGATCCCAGGGTCCTGGGATGGAGCCCCGCATCAGGCTCCTTGCTCGGCAGGAAGCCTGCTTCTCCCGCTACCATTCCCTCTGCTTGTGTTCCCTCTCTCGCTGTGTTTCTGGCTATCAAATAAATAAAATCTTTAAAAAAAAAAAGGGCATGTATTTCATGGAGCACTGAGTATTATATGCAAACAATGAATCATGGAACACTACATCAAAACTAATGATGTACTGTATGTATGTATGTAATGATGTACTGTACTGTATGTAACATAACACAATAAAAAACACAAAAAAAAACACAATAAAAAAACAAACAACAAAAACAAAAACAAAAACAAAACCCTGCAATGGATATCCATGCTTTCAGGATAGTGTCTAAACCCCTTACAGTATTTGTATTTATCTTAAATATTTCAAACTGTATTCATCTTTCAAAACCCAATACAAATTTCCTCTCCAAGCCTATCAACTTCCTCCACCCCCAAGTATTACTATTATAACATTTCTTAAATTGGACCATAACTATTTATATAGAACCATTTCTCCCCACTCTGAATCTAGATCCCTTGACTAGGTAAGAATTGTGTCTAGTTAATCTCTATCTCCAACTACAGCACAGTGCCTGGCACTTAGTAGATATTTAATAAATGCTTGCTGGAGGAAAGAATGAATGAATTGGTCAGCGGGGGAAATAGAAGTCAGCATCACCATCCCCTTCTCTCCTGCTGGGTCAGAGTGTTTGCGCCTGTGTACATATAGGGTGGCAAGTGACTTACCCAGATATAAGGATGGAGGTTGCCATTGAAAAGTCAGTGAAACTGCCTAGCTTCTTTTAAAGCAGATACAAGCCAAAGTGATTCATTCAGCCTTTATGATTTAGAAAACTTTTATCCAAACCGTTTACGTATTAAACTCAAATTTGCATATGTCCTTAGCTTGTGGAAGAGGAGATGATGTTGCAGAATTATTCTGAAATAGGTTTTTGTGACTCCAATAGATGGAGGATAAAAGCAGGAGGGTTGATAATGTTGATATCTGAGAGAAAATGAAAATTTGCCCGTGGGTGGAGAGCAGGATCAATGAGTGATTTCCTCTCGTGTCTAATCGCGGTGTGTTCGGACAGAATGAAGTGGAGTAGAGGTTTTTGGAGGGGTCCTGGAACCCATCATTCCACCAGCTCCTTTCTGAACACCATCTGGTATGAGGCACTCTGCTAGGCTCTCAGGATAAAGAATTAAGATGTGCTCCTGCTCATGGTGTGCATGTGGGTGTGGGTGGGGGGAATACACAATAGGTAATTACAAGGCAATGTAGAACGTGCTGGACTAGAAAATGAACAAAATGCACTGGAAGTACCTTGGAGAATTTACTTTGTAAATTCTGATTCATCAGCCCCATGACCTAACTCCCTTGTTTTTATCCTACTGTTGTGTTTGTCTCTGCAGACCCCAGGAGAGCTCTGCAGAAGTGACATTGGCGTTGAATGTGGAAGGGTACTTCAGGGTAAATAGTATTCCAGCTAGAGAAAACAGCTGGTACAAGATTCCCAGAGTGTGACACAGCACGGTCAAGGAATGACACAGGGGTGATGGTGAATGGAAGCGTGACAAATGAGGAGGAAGATGACAGTCACTGGCACTTCATACATAGGGCACAGGGAGCCAGAGGGTTTGAAAGAGAGAATTGATTTGATCATACTAATATATCGTATATTCAGGGGCATTAAGACTTGAAGTTTATGTAATTTAGGGAGTTCTTTATAACTAAAGAATAGTTTATATTTGCATTTTATATTAATATAAAATTAAGCCCATGTTTGTGAAAGTAAGCGGCTCTATGTTCCTTAGCTATAAGGTAAATCCTTCTGTTTTATAGAAAGGGGACTTTGTTGATATAAAATGCCTTTACTCTCAAAGGAATTCCGAGGATAGAGAGGGATTTGCTTTGTCAGAAAGAAAACTGGTAGACCCATAAAACACAGAGACCCAGTTTAGAAGGACTGGGCTGGCTGCCTAGAGATGTCCTCTCTGCCTTTGGAAAGCTGTTTTTCTTTTAAGTGGGAGTGAAAAACTGTGTCTTCTGTCAATCCTATCACGTCTCCCCCATTTTGCCTCTTGCTGCTCCTGAAAGGGTACCAATTCACTGAGGGAGAAAGGTGGGAAAGCTAAAGGGAGGGAGGGCTTTTGCTTTTCAAGTTTGCCATATATCCTGTGTGTAAGTACACATAGTTGATATTTCAGTAAATTGTTTGGAGGAAAGTGTCATCAGAACTCATCTATACCACTGCTCTTCTCCCTGACAAGATCTGAAACAATTACTCTATAGGCCATTCCTTTCCCCTTCAAAGCATTTCTGGAAAGAGGATGAGGAGAAAAATTTGCAGAAAATCTTGGATTTTTTCTGCACGTCGTGCATTATATATTATATATTATATATTAGTCAGCTACTTTGGATTTTTGAGCACTCTGACACCTTTTGTGTCCCTACTGTGCGTAGCACATTATAGTATCTACAACATGATGCATGTTAAAGGAACAACCTGAAAAGATTTGAAACCTGGTCTTATCCCAACCCCCAAACTTAATCTTATCCCAACCCCCAAACTTAATCTTTTCCCATTAGGATTTTTATTTTCTCATGGGTATCACAGTTTTATTTTTTTATTTATTTTTTTAAAGATTTTATGTATTCATTTGACAGAAAGAGAGAGAGAACAAACAGGGGGAGTGAGAGAGGGAGAATCATCTACCTGCTGAGCAGGGAACAAGATGTGGGGCTTCATCCCAGGATCCTGGGATAGTGACCTGGGACCATGACATGAGTCTGATCATGATCAGACACTTAACCAGCTGAGCCACCCAGGCATCCCTGGGTATTACAGTTTAAAAATATATATATATTTGGGGCCATCAAGGGCATTGCTCAAGGGCACCCACAAAAAATTCCAGTTTGCTTTCAACAAATGCAGTTTTTAAAGACCTTGGGGTTTTGTCTGCTATTGCTTATTAGGAGTTATAAGAATGAGCACAAGCAATTTATCTTATTTCTGTCCTGACACTTCATGAGTCACAAGCCCTCATTGGAACCTCATCTCCCATGCAAGTGTGGCCCTCCTCATGCTGCACGCTGACCTGATTTGATGCGTGGCAACAACATTGTATCCCAACTACACAACATCATGTGGTTCTTTCACTAATTGGAATGCACCATATATTCCTATCATGAGTTCCTTGGTTTCTTGCCCAGCAGAGTTTATTCCTTCTGTTCTCACTCCCGAAAGTTTCCCTGCATTATTAATTATTCAAATATTATTCTGCTTCCAGAGCTAACTTTGGCACTTGCATGTGACTATGTCTCCAAGCACATTTGGGGTCTTCTTTGTATCATCTTATTTAAAGGTCTTGTCTTGTCTTCTGTTATTGCCTATGGCCTTTCTGAGAATATAATCAGTGTATGGCTAATCTTTATATCTCTCACAGCACAGGCACGGTGCTTGATCCGTTCTTATAACTGCTAGAAGGAATAGGTGGATACATTAGGTAGAATGATCTTTGACAAACCTTATTGCTACGGTGACATCTCCATACTGGAAGAATTCTGTTAGAGACGGCTAGCAATTTTATGAACTCTTCGACTTTCATATTCAATACTGGTTCTCAAAAGCTTTATATATCTCAGTGATAGGAGGAGAGCAGTTTCTGATAGAGTGATGTAGCCACACAGGCTATTTCACGTGTCTCTTCTCCAATAACAGGCAGATACAATCCCTCTTTTTTAAGGAAAGGGGAGGGGCGCCTGGGTGGCTCAGTCGTTGGGCGGCTGCCTTCGGCTCAGGTCATGATCCCAGCGTCCTGGGATCGAGCCCCGCATCGGGCTCCCTGCTCGGCAGGAAGCCTGCTTCTCCTGCTACCATTCCCTCTGCTTGTGTTCCCTCTCTCGCTGTGTTTCTCTCTGTCCAATAAATAAAATCTTTAAAAAAAAAAAATTAAGGAAAGGGGAGCCAACTTGCCAGAATAAAGAGATTAAACAAGTGAATGCAATGTGGTCACATTTCTATGCAATTCTGACACTTAAATTAGTGTCCTTCCCAGGATCAATATTCTTTCTCAATGACAGAGACAGTTAAGTGCCCTGTGGGAAACATCCTGTAGATCTGAAGAAGGAACTCATATGGATTCAAGGGATTAAAGGTTTGAAGAGTAGAGAAAAAGAGTGTCAGGGAAGGATCTGACAAAACAATCATTGATTGCAAAAGGGATAAAAGTTTAAGTTCACCTCCACAGTTTTTCATCTTTTTCTCCCCTCCCAACACCACCTTTCCCTCATAAAACAGGAATGCTGTAAGCATGGTGAATCTTCCTAAAGGCAAGGAAAAGGAATTTGACCAGTTTCCTCAATATGTACTTCTTGAGTGGGAGACTATGGCTACAAAACTGGTTAAAATTTTATCCAGTGAAGGCAGGAAGCAGATAGCTTTAGCTACCATCCTACAGAAACACTGTTGACGAGATGCTGTAAGACTATCTCCTTTGTAATGTTTGCATGCAGGAATTGTGCAGAAATACACACAGTCCACATACAGGAGATATGCATGAAATACAGCTGAGTTGGAGATCTCCACACATGAAATCGCATTTACAGGGATACAGAGTGTAGGAAAAGGGAGAGGGCTCTCCACTACCCAGTGTAGAAATAAAAGTGATGATGAGGAATCTGCAAGTGATCTTGTGAGAAACTTTTCATGAAGACTTTTACATGCCTGGGCTAATAGGTAGATCTTGAATGCTTCCTTAAAGGTAAAAAGACACACTGACAGTGATTTAATTGTTATTACATATTTTAGAGTGTCTCATGTTGGAAACAGGTTAGACCTCATCTGTGTGTTCACAGAACTAGAATCAATGAGAGGTAGAATCAGAATGTTCCTGCATGCAGAAGTTAATTAAATCAGGAAACATTTCCTGAACGCTGTAATGGACTAGGCATGAGGATACAAGACAAATAGGACAAAGTGAGCAGTCTAAATTAGTCTAAATAACTGAATGCCTGTGGCAACAATGTTGTGGGTTATATTGTATAGACTGATGGACTGTCTACATCAAGGCAACTTCCAGAAAACTTTCAGAAAAGACTTTTGTGGGTTTAGGTTTTTAGTTTGGATTTCTCCTCTTTTTTTTTTTTTTTCAGTGTTCCAATATTCACTGATTATGCACCACACCCAGTGCTTCATGCAATATATGCCCTCCTTAATACCCACAACTAGGCTCACCTAACCCCCCACCCAACTCCCCTCCAAAACCCTCTGTTTGTTTCTCAGAGTCCACAGTCTCTCATGCTTAATATCCCCCTCCGATTTCCCCCAATTCACTTTTCCTTTCCTTCTCCTAATGTCCTCCATGTTTTTCCTTATGCTCTACACATAAGTGACACCATATGATAATTGACTCTCTCTACTTGACTTATTTCACTCAGCATAAATCTCTTCCAGTCCCGTCCATGTTGATACAAAGTTTGGGTGTTCATCCTTTCTGATGGAAGCATAATATTCCATTGTGTATATGGACCATATCTTCTTTATCCATTTGTCTGTTGAAGGACATTTTGGCTCTTTCCACAGTTTGGCGATTGTGGCCATTGCTGCTATGAACATTGGGGTACATGTGGCCCTTCTTTCACTGTACTGTATCTTTGGGGTAAATACCCAGTAGTACAATTGCAGGGTCATAGGGTAGCTCTATTTTTAATTTCTTGTTTTCCAAAGTGGCTGTTTTCCACACTGTTTTCCAAAGTGGCTTACCAATTTGCATTCCCACCAACAATATAAGAAGGTTCCCCTTTCTCCACACCCTCTCCAACACTTGTTGTTTACTGTCTTATTGATTTTGGCCGTTCTAACTGGTGTAAGGTGGTATCTCAATGTGGTTTTGATTTGAATCTCCCAGATGGATAATGACGATGAACGTTTTTTCTTTTGAAAATGTCACAATGCTGAGATTGGGATTGAGGATGAGAGCAAAAGAAGAACAAATGTATTTGGCTTATGAAAGGACGATGAGTTTTAATTATCTACATGTGATGGTAAGACTTTCAGTAGGAAAGTTTGTTCAGGAGATAAGGGGATGGAGCTCTGGGAGTGTGAGACAGAGCATCAGACATCAGGGCTGGAAAGAAGGCATGGGAGGGACCAAGGTCCCCGGGGCTGTCCTGGATACCCATTACTGTTCTGCATAGCTCATCCATGAAAACTTGAAGGTCACATGCTAATCTGTGAGGGAGAATTAACAAATTCAGGAATATCTCAGTTTTCCAGCAGAGGCACTATATTAGTTTGCTTGGTCAGCTGTAACACAGTACCTTGAACCGGGGGGTGCTTCTCCAGCAGGAATGTGTTATCTCAGTCCTGGAGTCCAGAAGTCTGAGATGTGGATGTTGGTGGGCTTGGTTCCTCCTGATGTTGTGAAGGAGAACCTGCACCATACCTCTCTCCTAGCTGCTGGCGGTATGCTGGCATCTCTGGCTTGTATAAGCATCACGGAGATTTCTGCCTTCGTTGTCACAGGGTGTTCTCTCCCTGTGTTTGTCTTTCTCCAAATTTTTCCTGTTTATAAGGATGCCGGTCACTTTGGATTAGGGCTCAGTCTAATAACCTAATCTTAACTTGACAACCTCTATAGAGACCCTCCTTCCAAATAAGGTTACATTCTGAGGTGCTAGAGGTTAGGACTCCACATTTTCTTTAGTAGAACACAATACAACCCATACATAGCAGGTGCCTTATGAATAGTAAAGCATTAGTAAATTCAATCCAATTTTGTTGAAATTGTAGGCAGTTCTTAACAAAACAAACACTGCAAAAATAATGTGGAAATGGGAGAAGTGCATTTGAAAATGGTACAATTAGCATTTAAAGAGAGCTAAGTGTGGAGCATTTATGAAAACAGTTTTCTAAGATCGATAATGCATCATTGTTTCATTTTTCTTTCTTTACCTTTTGTTGAGGGACACAATTTTCTTATCAGTTGATTTCAGTTTAGCTAGTGTTCTGTGCAGACTTTGGAGAGGAAATAGTAATTGAAGTATCTACATCAATAATAACCCCTTCTTACGAAAATGAATGACAGTTGTTCACACCACCAGAAATTCACCCATCGAAGCTTGGTGTAGTGGACTTGGGCTGAAAATGCTAAGTTCTGGATTTTAGTACCAATGCTGGTGATCTCTGTATGCAAATCACTTGATAACTGTTGGTTACAGTGTTTTATCGAAATCAGAGGAGGTTGTATTCGATTTTATAAATATTCTAGAGGTCTCTCTTAGTCTGTGAGTCACTTCTGGCTTGTTATGCCATACATGGAAATAAAGTAGACAAAAGACCCAATGGAACACTGAACAATAGAAGATGAATGTAAATATCAATGATAATGGAAAAATAAATGTGAGTAAAAGTAAAGCACTAGAGAGGTTGGTCTGATTTAATGAAGAATTATTTGATCATTTGTTAACTAAACACAGTTGTTTGCAGAAATTTCAGGAAAACTCTGCTATATTCTTCAAGAGGAGAATAGATTGTTATTTTTCCATCTAAAACAATATTAAGGCACTTTTTTGAACCACGGGTTTATGAAATTGATTTAATGTATCATGACCAGAACTAGGAAGTAAATGGAATATAATATAGGTGAACAGGAAGAATAGAAAAGCAGGATACATTTTTTCTCATATGTATATATATGGAAGGGAGGGTAGGGTTCGGAAGGACAGTCTAGATGAAGCAAATCTAACTGTGAGTTGCACTGTGTGTATGTATGTATGTATGTATATGTATGTGTGTATATATATATATATATATATGAAATACATGTGTGTGTGTGTGTGTGTGTGTGTGTGTGCAATTGAGAATTGAATTGTAGTGTGCAGTGCATTTCTAACCATGGATGTTGATCAGAAGTTTAAAAGCTGCTGACTGTCTTAAATATCATTCACAGAGCACTGTTTATTCAGAGATTTGAAACCACTGAGAGTCAAGGGGAACCTAGAAAAAGATGATGAAATCAGAGAAAATCATTCAATTCTTATTTATTTGTTTGTTTGTTTGTTTGTTTATTTATTTATTTGACAGAGAGAGAGAGATCACAAGCAGGCAGAGAGAGAAGGGGAAGCAGGCTCACCGCTGAGCAGAGAACCCAATGCAGGGCTTGATTCCAGGACCCCGAGATCATGACCCGAGCCGAAAGCAGAGGCTTTAACCCACTGAGCCACCCAGGCGCCCCTCAATTCTCATTTTAGTTCCATTTTATTCTTTAAGGAAATTGATAAGCCTACCAGAAATAGGGGGGGAAAGTAAGTGCTTTATAGAGGAAAATTAAATCTTAGTTGGATAAGAAATGGTTTGAGAATGTACAATCATTTTAAATGAGCCCACTTCTCCAAACTTAGTTGTTATTACACGCCAGCATGGCTAATGTGACATTGCAGTAAACTTAGAAGGAAAACCTTTTTTAAATCGAAAATTCCAAACATTGAATAAAACAGCATAATAAATGCTCACATGCTTATTTTCCAGCTTCAACAATTACAACTCATAGTTGTAATTACACCTGCTTCATCTAGACCATCCTGGCCAACCCTACCCTCCCTTCCATTAATTTGAAGCACATTCCTGCCATCATCACCAAACCAACAGACATTAACAGTAATTACTACTGTTCATAAATACCCTATTAGTGTTCATATTTTCAGTAGACTTTTAGAAATTCAGGGACCACACTGAGATAACACTTTATACCCACTAGGATGGTTTAATAATAATAAAAAAAGAGATAATACTAAATGTTGGCAGGAATACAGGGAAATTGGAATTTTTATAGACTGTGGTTGAGAATTTAAAATGGCACAGCCACTTTGGAAAACAGTTTGACAATTGAACAAAATGTTAAACATAGAATTATCATATGATCCCATAATTCCACTCCTGGTTATATACCCAAGAGAAATGGATACATATGTCCACACTAAGACCTGTACCTAAATGTTTATAACATCCTTTATCATAATAGTCAAGGGTAGAAACAATCAAAATGCTTACCAGTTGATGAATGGATAAATAAAAGTGATATTTCCATGCAGTAGAGTATTATTTGGCAAAGAAAAGGAATAAAGTATAGACATAGGCTACACATAGATGATCCTTGAAAACATTATGCTAAGTGAAAAAAGCCAGTCATGAAAGACCACTTATTGTATGATTCCATTTTTATAAAATGTCCAGAATAGGCAAATTCATTGAGACAGGAAGTAGATTAGTGATAGTCAGGGGATGATGGGAGGGAGTAGAGAAATAGAAATAGAAATAGATTGCTAATAGCTATAGGAATCCTTTTAGTACCCCTAAATGTGTTCTAAATATGTTATGGTGGTGGTTACACAACCTTGTGAATATATTAGAAACTGCTGAATTATACATTTTAGGTAAATTATATGATATGTAAAACCATTGAAGTGTACATTTTTTTAAAGATTTTATTTGTTTATTTGACAGGGGGAGAGAAAGATCACAAGTAGGCAGAGAGGCAGGCAGAGAGAGGGGGAAGCAGGCTCCCTGCTGAGCAGAGAGCCCGATGTGGGGCTCAATCCCAGGACCCTGAGATCATGACCTGAGCCGAAGGCAGAGGCTTTAACCCACTGAGCCACCCAGGCGCCCCTGAAGTGCACATTTTCAATAGGTCATTGTTGTGGTGTGTGGATTATATGTCAGTAAATTTGTTATTTTATTTATTTTTTAAAAGGTTTATTTATTTGGGGGGGGCGACAACATGTGCAGGGGGAGGGGGAGAAGGAGAGGATCTCAAGCACATTTCTAGCTGAGTGCAGAGCCCAACATGGGGCTCAGTCTCACAACCCTGAGATCATGACCTGAGCCCAAACCAAGAGTCAGACACTTACTAACTGAACCACCCAGGCCCTAAAGTTATTCTTTAAAAAAAAAAAATGAGGGAGAGGAAAACATACCAATGGCCTAAAAATTCCAAAATCAATCATTACAAATTTAGGCTTACCTGAGTAAGTAGACATTCTTGAAAGAGGAAAAAAAATAAGGTAAAGAAACTATATATTGGAGGCTGTTTTTTGTTTGTTTTTTGGTGAGTTTTTGTTTGTTTGTTTTGGGTTTATGTCTTTCTTCTTTCTTTCTTTCCTCCCTCCCTCTCTCCCTCCCCCCCGCCTTCCTTCTTTTCTTTTCTTTTCTTTTCTTTTCTTTTCTTTTCTTTTCTTTTCTTTTCTCTTCTCTTCTCTTCTCTTCTCTTCTCTTCTCTTCTCTTCTCTTCTCTTCTCTTCTCTTCTCTTCTCTTCTCTTCTCTTCTCTTCTCCTTTCCTTTCCTTTCCTTTCCTTTCCTTTCCTTTCCTTTCCTTTCCTTTCCTTTCCTTTCCTTTCCTTTCCTTTCCTTTCCTTTCCTTTCCTTTCCTTTCTTTTCTCTTCTTTTCTTTTTTCTTTTCTTTTGTCTCTAGCAAGGGCTGTGAATTTGAACTTCTCACCTATTAGCATCCCCTCTGCAAAGTCCAGGGATAAATCTGGTCAAACTATCTTTAGGTTTCCTGTTAAGAGACAAGTTTTACTGCCATCATGGATCCCCGACCTTAACCAAATCACCTTGCTTTAGGGGATTCAGTCAGTCATGGCTGTTTGAGATTGTTGTAAAATACAGCTCATATGATTGACATAAAATGTCTTGAAAATCAGGGAATTGTGTTATTACCATTATTATCTGTGTTGTAGAAGCAGCAGAATCTGTTCAAGGGAAACCACATTTGATGTCTGACCAATAGAAACAAATGCTATGGATGTAGTTGGCTAGAGAGAGAAACTGTCCGGGGCAACCCATGGCTGACCTCAGACTGTCGCCCAGCTGTCCTTGCACCATTGCTGCAACTGTACAGGGTGGTGTGTATGTAGGAAACGTAATAAATCCTATTATTGTGGCTTATTCATATTCACACATATATTAATGGAAGAGGCCCTTAAGAAGGGCACATATATTCTTTTTTTTTTTTTTTTTTTAAGATTTTATTTATTTGACAGAGAGAAACACAGCGAGAGAGGGAGCACAAGCAGAGGGAATGGTAGCGGGAGAAGCAGGCTTCCCAAAGAGCAGGGAGCCCGATGCGGGGCGCGATCCCAGGACTCTGGGATCATGACCTGAGCCGAAGGCAGACGCTTAACGACTGAGCCACCCAGGCGCCCCAGGAAGGGCACATATATTCTTAAAGAGTAGGCAGATCTTCTTGAGCAGGGTAATACTTCAGCTGTCCTTCTGGACCTGTTTTTCGGTCCTGACCTCTAAATTACAAACAGTTCCAAAGAGTAAAGGGACCTTTTTCTTTCTTTCTTCTTTCCCCCTTCCTTTCTTCCTTCCTTCCTTCCTTCCTTCCTTCCTTCCTTCCTTCCTTCCTTCCTTCCTTCCTTCCTTCCTTCCTTCCTTCCTTCCTTCCTTCTCTCTCTCTCTCTCTCCCTTTCTTTCTTTCTTTCTTTCTTCTCTTTCTTCTCTTTCTTTCTTTCTTTCTTTCTTTCTTTCTTTCTTTCTTTCTTTCTTTCTTTCTTTCTTTTTCTTTCTTGCTGGAGTGGGGGTAATGAACAACCATAGCTTCTGCTTTAGCAGAGGTTATAGAAAACCTAAGTGCTTTTCACTCTGAGACTCCTTTGCATTCCTCTCTGCCTCCTTTTCTGGTGGAGGATTGTCTGGTCAGAATTTTTACACTTGCATTTTTAGGAGTGGCATCTGAAAATGGTGCATTCATGCCTCCACTGGGACTGGCCTTCTCCAATTGAGCTGTTGGCCTCCCAGGATCAAATTTTTGCATCATGCCACCTTGTAGCTGGAAGTGACTTAACAATAACATCTCTTGTAACCTGCATTTACAGAAGATATTAAAGGAAAGTGGAAAAGCTGTGCAGGGCTTACCTCCTCCTGCACTTTCTCTGGCCCCTGTGGCTGGGGGTGCACTTTCCTCCAAAGCCCTCTGTGCCCTGGCTCAATCCTGTTACTGCACTTACCGCATGGCTCAGTGATCCATCTGGCTTCTTGTTTTCTGTCCTCCAAAGCTCTGAGTTTCTTGAAGGCAAGTACTTTTTGTTGTCCTTATTTTAAACAAAGGCCAGAGCAAGGTACCTGCCACAGGCAAGAGTCCTTTTCAGACTAATCCTTATTTCAGGAGTGGTAACTGATAGACAAATTGTGTCCTGCACCATAGCTAAGAGAGTTTTATCCGAGTATCAGCAGCAAAGCTACGTGCAAAACAACAAAATGCATCTCTACTTTGCTTCTGTATCTCATGGCTGTTACCACACCATAAAACATTAGATCTTTTGGCTCCAAGATCTTTGGTCAGGAGGCAACAAATATTTGTGTCCTATTTTTGTGTCATGCAAATGTGCAAGTAAAGCAAACCAAACCAAAGCCAATTCCCTTGGGGAAAAATGGCTACACAACTCTTGGCCTTAAATGTGGCCTTTGTGTGTTTCAGTGTAAGCTTTTTTTTTTTTTCCTTCAGAAATGTTTTTAGAAACCAAATCTCGATCATCTTTTTATCCTGGCTTGACAACATTCCAGATGAACTGTCACTTTTGCTTCATAATTAAAAAATGAAATAGAGCTCTTTTCAGCTATTTTTCTCCAACTTGCCATTAGGAATGAACATAAGTCAGTGCCGATATATGGATTTATATTTCCTAGAAATAGTGATATTGATGGGCAAGAAGATATAAACCAACTTAAATTAAACTGGTTCTGCATATGAAATGGATGCCTGCTTAGGGAAGACTTTATTCCACCCGTAAACACCTAATAGAAATTGATGGTCTATGGGTTTTGCTAGTGGAAAGGCTTTTCGCTCCTGATTTTGAAGACCCAAGTGACTCTGAAAAAAAAATTGCTAAAAGTGACTTATTTTTCTGACACCATTTTGTGGTCACATATTCCCAATGGATGGTCTTGGGCATAGTGAACTATTCCCTATGCCTTGGTTTTATCATCTGTAAAAAAGATAAAAATGTTTCTCTTATGTCCTATCAGGCTCTTGGGAAGGTTAGAATGATAGGCAAGCTGCAGTTGTAACGCATGTGGGTTCATCCATAACACATTCTGGAATCTCATTTGTGATGGATGAGAAGAAGCAGGAATCAGAAACCAGCTCCAGAAACTGGCCTGGCTCTAAGGCGGGCTGGTGACTGGTGGCCAACAGTCACAATGACAGTATCCAGGGAGGCACAGAAGTGGAGTGTACTTTGAGTATACGTTAGATTTCAGGGGAACAAGTCAAGAATATGGTGCTCAGGATAAAGAACCTACTGGAAATGATGAGGCTCATGGATGGAACATGGCTGGGTGCCTGCACTGTTTCTTGTTGGTCTGTCTCTCTCTCTCTCTCTTTTTTTTTTTTTTTAATTTTATTTATTTGACAGAGAGAAACACAGTGAGAGAGGGAACACAAGCAGAGGGAATGGTAGCGGGAGAAGCAGGCTTCCCGCGG
>CM053610.1:108921647-109024809 GCA_028646535.1 Procyon lotor
CCTTTCTCCACATCCTCGCCAACATCTGTCATTTCCTGACTTGCTAATTTTAGCCATTCTGACTAGTGTGAGGTGGTATCTCACTGTGGTTTTGATTTGTATTTCTCTGATGTTGAGTGATGTGGAGCACTTTTTCATGTGTCTGTTGGCCATTTGGATGTCCTCTTTGCAGAAATGTCTGTTCATATCTTCTTCCCATTTCTTGATTGGATTATTTGTTCTTTGGGTGTTCAGTTTGAGAAGTTCTTTATAGATTTTGGATACTAGCCCTTTATCTGATATGTCATTTGCAAATATCTTCTCCCATTCTGTCAGTTGTCTTTTGGTTTTGTTGACTATTTCCTTTGCTGTGCAAAAGCTTTTGATCTTGATGAAGTCCCAATAGTTCATTTTTGCCCTTGCTTCCCTCCTTTTGGAATATTAAGTGTTCTGTGAGTAATACCTGAAAAGGTATCACAATCCTGTTCCTGCAAGAACATTTCCTCCAGTGCTCTGGCTCTTGTGAATTACCATGATTGCATCTCTGAGAAATGCCTTCATTCTTATAAACTCAATCTGAGAACATCTGAATTATGAGTTATCTACTTCCATCACCAAGGACATACTGGACCCAATGACAAAATTATCCTTAAGAGTATCCTTAAGACACAGGGAATGTCCAGCGAACAGCATGTTCTTACTTCCTGATTCTCCTAAAGACTGCCTCTCCCTGCTCACATTACCCAGACTTTTGAGTCACAAGGAACTCAAAGTTTAAAGTCTTCTGCGGGGCTTACAAACCCAAGTCAGGGGTAATCTGCCCACCAGCATGTCAACACCATCAGTGAATAAGGAACGTTGGGTAAAAGTCTAAAGGTACATTTGGTTAACGTAGTGCCTAGACTATTAAGTAATCCCTGCTTGGGTCTTCTCCCTAAGCAGAAACAGCTACGGATTTTATAATCTCAGAAAAAAAAAATTCAATGGAGGTATTTTCCTCAGGGAGCAGTTTTGTGTGCCTCGGTATGTAAAGCCAAAAAGAAGGTTAATTGCTGTGTATCAGGGCAGATTTTGCGGTCGCTGCTCAGGGGCTGGAATGCCCTCTCTTTCCCCAGTTTGCTGACAGGCACTTAAAACAGGCCATGGTGGGAGTTTCTACACTACAAAACCCTACAAATGCTACAAATTGGGACTTTTTTTTTTCCTTTTCCTGGAGAGCTGTTTTCAAATATTTACCAGCACATCACTGAATCTGGACTAACCTCTGCCCCTGGTATAGACCACAGGGGGATGGTCCCACTGGAGTGTGTGTTCTTAGAGGCCAAGGACGACAGAAAGCAAGTAGATCACAGAAATTCAAGTGCCATGCACTGGGTGGGAGGCCTCTTTGGGGTCATGGTGACACCCCAACATACGGTGACAAACCCCCTTCCCGAGCAGCCTAGCAGACTCTTGGGAGGTGCAGCAGGTAGCATCTGGGAGATCAGTCAGCAGGCAGCCAGGTCCAAGGTGAAAATTCCCGATTCAGTCTCCTAGGAGGTGGGTTTGGAGGGCATATGACAAAGGGAAGAGAAGCCTCAGGTTTTATGGCAACAAAGGCTCTAGTCTGGGCAGCAGAGGGAACCTCAGACGTAGGAGGTCAGTAGAGATCCTGTTACCAGAACAGCTGTCGTCTCTGGAGAACATTCTCTAAAGAAGTTCAGGTTCTGTTTCATGGTATATTGTAAGCTCCTTCCTCACCAGCTTCTGCAAAGTCTGCTGAATGGTCCCAGAAGACTGAGGCTTCCTTCCATCTGTTGAAACACAAATCACCTTGATTCGTCAATGCTTTCCCCAGACTGAGTTCCTCAGGGCGCAGTACCACTCCACTTGGTGACTAGTTTCCTCAGCACCTGGCGCAGAGTCAGTGCTCAGCAAATATCTGTAAAATGTAAGGTTATTCAAAAATGATTTGGTCTCATGAGAGAGGCAAGGGTCCATTGCCCCTTGTTTTTCCTGTTTGTCTTCTCTCCCCTGGAATATATGCCCATCAGAGTCAGACCCTTGATTGCCTCGTTTCCTACTCCAGCCTCAATGCCTAGAGGGAGGCCTGGCATGCAGTAGGTGCCCAATACTTATGTGTGGAATGCCCAGTGACCGGTCATGGGCCACAAGGTCAGAGCTGCAATAGGTAGTCTTAGGAGTTGAGACTGGTTTTGACATGGGGCATCAGAACTCCCTAAATCTTGTTGGCTTAGAAGCAGAGGAGACTTCAGACTATGCTGGGCATGCAGGGGTGGGGGGGTTAAGTGGGGGGTTCAATGGTCCATTCCTACATTAAAAGTAGGCCAATGGGTCCAGTAACAAGGTTAGTCTTACTGTATTAGTTCACAGCCTTGAGTGTGCATCAGAATCCCCTGGGGAGTATGTTAAAACAAATTCAGAGTTTCTTATCCAGTAAGTCTTGGGATAAGACCAAGCAAGTGTTTGTTTTTTAATAAGTTCCCATGTGGTGCTGATGTTTCTAGGGACCACACTTTGAGAACCACAGTGTTAGTACAATCAAGTGGAGGGCAGGGCGGCTGATAGGTGTTTTCAAGACAGTTTGGCCCAATTTATCAACAGAAACTGAAATCCGTTCTTTTTTTCCCCTTCCATCAAATTGTGCACCATTCTGAAAGAAACTTTTCAGGATGCATGGAAACAGGTGCCCACCCTCTTTAATAATATGAAAAACAGTCCCAAATGAAGTGCTACATTTGGTGCAATAAACTATCCTCCATGGGTAATCAGGTGCCGACAGTTCCACGAACCTCCCATAAATTTTGACATACCAGCCAAAACCCATTCTGCTTTCCCGACATTCGAAAGTTAGCATTTTATGGCCTCACCATAATAAGATCATCTTACTTTGGAGTCATTTATGTTGTGATTGCTTTAAGATTTCAAAGAGCTCTGGATTTCTACACCTCATTAAATTGGATTACATTAGGAAGCTAGGTTTTTTTGTTTTGTGTTGTTTTGTATTGTTTTTTGTTGTTGTTTTTTTGTTTTTGTTTTTGTTTTTTTACCAAAAAATGACCTTTCTTTGTTCCTTTATCCTATCCTGTAGTTTCCTGGCGTCTTGTGTTTGCAACTAGACACTACTGGACTGTAAGACACAGATGTTAGAACCTTCTAGAGGATGGCACGCAACTCTCCTCGTGTCTTAACCACATTCTGTTCTTCCTTTTCATCAGGTAAAAAGAGCCACAAGTCACCTGTGGTTTGGGTTTCAAGTCTGTGTAAGGATTGCTCAGGCCTGACCAATTGATCACATTATTGTTCTGCTTCCCTTTGGGGTAATTAAGAGAAAACAAATACTGTCCAGCCCCTCAGCATCTGACATACCCATACAGGGTGATAGGAGGAGGATGGAAAGAAAGAGGGCTTTCTCTCCCTCTTCCTTAGTTCCATCATCAATTTTTTTTCCAATAAGCTAATCATTCGTAATGCTTACCATGTGCCAGGAATTGAACTCAATGATTTATATGCACTGTTTAAAGACACTTATACATGAACACTATTAAGTAGAATTGCCTAAAGGGCTCAGAGCTAGTATGTGACTCCAAAGCCTGGAGATTTCCACTACATTATGATTCCAGGAAAAGAAGATTGTTTGGACCCCAGGGGTTTATGTATAAAAGATATGACAGGCGTGCCACCTGTGCTCTAAGGAAGTTCAAAGAAGGGAAATTCTCCCATTTCATCAATTTGAGATGCACATTGATTCACATTTTAGTATCTCTGAAATAATGATCTTCTAATTAACACTGCTTTAAAATTGCAGACGTGATGTGGTCATCATGACACAGTTATCCGTTCCTATGTGGGCATGAACTTGACCTTAGTCATTCATCTGCTATCACATGTAGCTCTAACTCAGTCCGAAAGCCTCTTTGGGTAAGTCCGAAACAAGACTTCTAAATGATAAGAAAGTAAGAGCTATCCCTTTAGAAGGTTAAAAACAAAAAAACAAAAATAAAAACAGAACCTTGTGTGTATGAATATACATATATGCATGTCTGCACACATATAAATACAAGCCTAACTGAATTTACACACATGTACACTGATGTGTGAAAGCACCTCGCTATTATCTTTCTGTGTTCCGCTCTGTCTGTCCATCACTCAGCTCTTTCCTTTCTGTTCTGTGCATTTCTCTCCGCTGCTCATTTCCGTGTGACTGTACTTTGGAAGTGGAAGTTACTTTTTACTCAATATTACTTTACTTATTAAAGAAAGCCCCAGGTCTGTCATTCATCATTTAAAATAAAGTGAGCTGAATTTGCATATAATGCCTCACGGAGATAGCAAATATACTAAAGATTCACTCACTCGAGCTGCTTTTTTCATAGTCTAAGCATTTTTTTTTTTCCGTGTTAGAGAGGGAGGCAAGGGCCGAGGGAGAGAGAGAATCTTAAGTAGGCTCTACGCCTAGCAGGTGAGCCCTACATGGAGCTTGGTCTTGCGACCCTGAGATCATGACTTGAGCCAAAATCAACAGTGAGATGTTTAACCGACTCAGCTACCCTGGTGCCCCCCATAGTCTAATTGAGATTTTTCGTTGTGTCCGACCTTCAGATTGGGTGTGGGTAGCTTCTGCCAGGATATGAAATGCTCTTGTCTTCCTGACTGTAGACGGGTTTGGTTAACCAGCCAGGAAACTCTCTGTGTCATTGCTGTGTGACACCCCCTAGGTCACTAGTCTCCCTGTGCATATTTGGGGTGAAAATATTGAAGAGGTTAACACAGTTTTCAGTATGCACCCATCAGAATAACTTGGTTTAATTTGTTGTCAAAATGCGGCAGACTTCCTGTTTCCTGGGGTTGGGGTGGTTCTGGGTGAATAGAGGGAGACGTTTCTCAGAAAGTAAGGTTTGCACAGCGATGGCTGTCCAGAGCCCAGCTGACCAGTTACCCACATAGCTGTGCTGGTCAGCAGATTGGCTGCACACGCGCCAACCCTTCCCAAATGCTTTGCTTGTGTCTAGTTGCTTGCTTTGTTTTTATTTTTGAGTGAGATCCTAACTGGGAAAAAAAGATATATAGAAGAACTATTATAGGGAGGCCTCCCAATGAAAAAAAGAGAAACAAAATCGCATTTGGAGATCACATGAAAGTTACTGACCACACCGGAAAAGGCAGATTGTTAAATAGGACGTGTTGACTTTGTGAAAGCTCATTCTCAGACCTGTGTGGCCACTATGATCAGGGAAGGCGCTAAATCCAGATGAATCCTAACACATACTTACTTCTCAAGTATGGGTCTGAGAAATGCACTGTAAAGTTTTATAGTGATTATACATTAGAATGATAGTATTTTGATACATTGGATTAAATAAGGTATGGGGGCACCTGGGTGGCTCAGTGGGTTAAAGCCTCTACCTTCGGCTCAGGTCATGATCTCAGGTCCTGGGATCGGGCCCCGCATCGGGCTCTCTGCTCAGCAAGGAGCCTGCTTCCCCTTCTCTCTCTGTCTGCCTTTCTGCCTACTTGTGATCTTTCTCTATCAAATAAATAAATAAAATCTTTAAATAAGGTATGTTCTCAACACCAATGTCAGTTGTTTTTAAGGCAGCAATTCAAAAATGTTAAATTCCATTTGTGGCTTGTATTATATTTTTGTTAGATAACACTGCCCTAGACAATGTGCAAGGCACTTAACTCCAAATATCCTGTAAAGTCAGCACTGTGATACTCATTTTAAAGACAAGTAAACTGAGGCACAGAAAGGTTGAGCAACTTGCCAGTCATCCAGCTTCTATCCAGAGTCTCCTGTGCATTTTGATGCTAAGCCTAGTGAATTTCCTTTTCCGGACCAGTAGCTTTTCCTTTGCAGCAAATGCTTCCCCAGTCACACTGGAATGTCCATCTGCGTTCGAGCAGCAATGGTGCAACCTCCCCAGTCTGGCAAGCCCTGGAGGATGGCAAGAGGTAATGAATCACAGCTTTCCCAGGAAAAGCTTTACCATCTTCAGAAGAGACACAGCAACCCACCGCACAGTTGGTGAGAATGACTTCATGGACATCCAAGAAGGAAAGAGAGACACATAAGTAATCTGAAATTGATCATGATGATGACACTGGGAGCAAAGTAAGGCTCATCATTCCAACATTTCCTAATGCCCTTCATTCATTAACTGCTGACTTGATCCAGCCTCTCTGTGTTCACATTTATAGGTAGGATGTTGTCTTACCTAGCTTGTCTGAATGATCCTCTCACACATTTACATGTTACATTCCCAAGGTAAAGGGAAAGTGGTGGGTAACCCTCTCCAAAGAGTCACTGTGCCTCTGAACCCCACAGAAGACTCTGATTCAATTTATTATTTCAGCAGATATGTGAGCATTCCCTTTCCCTATTTAGCATCCCTTCTGTGCTTAGTTCTGTAAAATAAACCAGGTTTCATGAAGGGGGTGGATGGCAGAGCGATGGATCTCAGGGAATGGGTAAGTCAGTCTTTCCTTAGTTACCTAATCTTTCTAAGCTTTTGTTTATTTGGCTATATGTGGGGAATAATAACTTCCCTTGCAGGGTTGTCATGAGGAGTGAAGATGATAATAAACCTCATTCACCAGCCACTGTGGCTAGAGCAATTGGGTGCTCAGTTGGTGATTTGATGATCTCTAGTATTTAAGCATATTACCATAGATGATACTACAATGAAATTGGTCTCATTTGTGTTGTGGGTGTCGAAGGGGAGAGGAGTGATAAGTACAGAACAGAGTGCCTCCCTATTTTTATAAATTGCTTTATAGGAATTAGTCACTCAGGACTCTTACCATTTCAAAGTGGTATGTGGAGAGCCTCTTCTTCCATTCAGGAGGTGTTGAGAGGTGGCATGGAGAGTGAGGAAATGGAAAATGCAGGGTTGGGTCTCTCTCTGTGATCTCTTTCTTGCTCTCTGTGATCTCTTTCTTGCTCTCAATTTTTTCATTTAATAGTTGGACAGGGTATAACTGAACAATCTTTTTTTTAAAGATTATTTATTTATTTATTTATTTATTTATTTATTTATCTGAGAGAGAGCACACAAGCAAGGGGAACAGCAAGGCAGAGGGAGAAGCAGGCTCCCCACAGAGCCTGATGGGGGACTTGATCCCAGGACCCTGAGATCATGACCTGAGCTGAAGGTAGGCGCTTAATGGACTGAGCCACCCACGTGTCCCATGACTGGACAATCTCTAATATCTTATTCTATGTTTCACAAAGCTTGGATTTGTCACCTATGCAGCAGAAATGTGTGTTCTGATATACGAGATAAAAACAATGGAGCTAGCATCTATAACAAAAGCTGCTGAAGAGAAGTGGTTTGAGGGAGACAGGAGATAAAATAGCATCAGGTGTCAGAAGGAGGGGTGACCACTTTCATGTGGGGATCTGGCAAGTTTTCTTAGAGAAGCTGGCATTTGAAATGTGTTTGGAGGATGGACTGGATTTCAAACATGGAGAACTCCAACCTGAGAAACATGTGAGCAGTGACATAGGAGTATGGAGGGGAGAGGGTCACTGCTGCAGTGACCAAAGCCTGGAGTACATTGCAGGATTTCACAGACTAGATGGGACTAGAAGCAATAGTGTGGCCAGACTTTTTGTTGACATGGGGATGAGATTTAGCAGCAGAAAAAGATAGGACAGGCGTGGAAGCTCGAGTGCTTGGCTGTTGATAATTCCGAGGACAATGAGCAGGTGGGGGGTGGCAAGAATCACTGAAAATGACTGATCTGTTGAATCTAACAACCAGGACAGATGGGATACTGGAAAAAAGACATTCTGTCAGGATTATCCCACCAAATGTTGCTATTTTGAATGACATTCTGAATATTTTATAGTGACTTCAGTTACATGTGCGCTTTCCCATTTCTTTCCCACGGTGTGCTCCCAAAACCTAGAGAAGCTGGGACACCCACACTCCTGTGTCCCACATCGGGCTGGGATCAACATGGTTGGGAGGCCTGGCCCAGCATGAGTCACCAAGAGCTGACGTCAGTGAAGCCTGCCCAGGCTCCCAGCCACACTTTGTTGGAGGACAGCATGGTACATGAATGAGTATGCTGGAGTCCTGCCATTGTCCAAATGACTTTATCCAAGCCCCACTTTCCATAGTGGGACCTGAATAGTTTTCATGGAAGAAAAATGACTGAAAGTTGCCAAGGAGCGATGAAGGGTTCAGCACCAAGTGGTGGGTCCTCAAAAATGCCATGGCCAGAGGAGCTCAGAGTTTCTCAAGTTCCCCAAAGTGGCCAGGCTGGCCTGCCTTTGTGCACTGGAGAGAGGGTGTGTGAGGCATTATTGGAGCTGTTCTTTGTCAGTTGAGCACATCTAGGCAAGGGCCCCAGCCTCCACTGCTCACACACACACCAAAGAAAACTGTCTGATGAGCTGGCCTCCAGAGGAGGGAGAGGGGAGCAGACACAGCTGGTGCAGAGCGCTCCCTAGTGCCCGAGTGTGGTGAGAAGAGAGCCCAGAACCTGGGCAGGTGGTGCTGCATAATTATCTTGTCAGTTTCTTCAGGGTCACGTGAGTTGTGCACACATCCCTGGAGGTAGTGTAGAGAAAGGACAGGTATCTAAGTGTCAAACCTGTTTTTGAATCCTGGTGCTACTATTACTTTCTGAGAGGCAAATTACTTAAATTGTGTATTCTTTATGCCAAGAATAATGCTACCTATGTTTCTGGATTGTTGTAATATCTTATGTAAAGAGTCTGGCACCTAATAGGTCATGAAGGTGGTTATGGTTTGGAAAAGTCACTTTGGAGAAATTCCTTGGTTAAATGCTGTGGAAAAAATTAAGGGAGAAAGAAGATAACTATTTTTCCAGGGTAGGTGGCATCCATTTTGTTTTTCCTTACTTCACCTTTGGTACAAATGGAGACAATTTACACCATTGAGTTATTTAAAGCAGTTCCTTGGCAGTTATTGAGTTTAAAATGCTTTCCTAATGGTTAAATAGTCAATACTGTTTTCCATGATGTGACTGCTGAGCACAACTCAGGAGACAAGCCTGGATCAGTTAAATCCATTATATGACTATCACTGGCATTCTTTTTCTGGAAAAACATGAGGGACATTCATAACTTCCTTGTGAGAGTCTGGAACAATGTTAATGATAGTTGAGTGTAGTTGTTTGCTTCTGTTAGTGCAATTAGCCTAACTGAATCTAACTGAATGTCCTATGCAGGAAACACCCCACCCCAACCCCCACCCCCACCCCCGCTGCATTCACTCTCATCCTCCCAAGGCTGCTAATTAAGGAAACCTGTGGCTTCATTCTACCAAGAGCAGGGCAAGCTGGAAGTTCTAGAGAGTAAATGCCCCAGAACTCCTCAACCAATAATAGACATGGAGTTGATGGATCTAACCTTTTGGTGATTTTAAATTGTGTTTTATACTGTCTCCTAGGGTCCCCGAGAAGACCTGCCCTTCAATTGCCCATAGTGTTTGCTGGTTTCTAAATCTTCTATTGGATTTCTTCCTTTGTCAGGCTTACTTCCTCATCCCTTCCCCAGTGTTTTCTAGGGTCATCTTCCAAACAATCTAATTGCTCTCAGAGGCTTATCTCAGAATCTGCCCTTAGGGGAACACACACCAAGTCACATTTTAGCTTCTTTTAGGTAATTGTACTGTTGAGTTTTGTAGTGTGAGACCTGGAGCCAACCTACATTTTTTACAAAGTATAGTGAATGGACATCTGATCTGAAGAGCTCCAAAGGGGCAGGACCCAAATCTTCTAGCAAGTGCAGGAGATGGTATTGGCCACAGTTGGTACCAAAATACCCAGTCAGGCATGAGGAACATAGCATTAGGAAAAAAAGGAATAGAAACTAAAACATGGAACTTGGGGGAAGAGGCACCCATGATCCTTATGATATGTAGGGTCTAGGAGTCCCACATGGTAGGGCCAGGCACTCAGGTTTATCAAGTATGTGACTGGGTCTTGGGGTAACAGTCATTAGAGGTAGGATGGTATAGTTTCATGGCCTGAACCTCCCTGACAGTTACAAATGGAGGTAATGAGTTGTATTAGTTAAGACTGACACTGAGCATTTTTGTCTATGTTGTTTCACTTAATTCTAATGAAAACAGAGGTGTTATCATCTCTGTTTTATAGGTGAAAAAAAAATGAAGTTTTGAGGTCATCTTCCCAGGAAGTGGAGCTAGGTCTTGATGACACCCAGTTCTGACCTATTCCATAGTTCATGCACTCTTTAGTGAAAATCCAGAGGGTCCAAACAGAATCTCCTAGACTTCAATTCTATGGGTACCAGGCTCAACAAGATTGGCCACAGGGTGACCAGGGGATTAAAGGGCTTATACTACATTTCACCATCAGATCCCATGTCCACGCAGAGGATTCACAGGACTGGCTAGGGAGTTGAGGGACATTTGTTCGCAAAAAGGGAGCATCATTTTTGGGTGCCAAAAGCCATAGAAGGTATAGGAAGAAGAAATACTCTTAATAGATGCGCATGCATTGCTCTTTATTGTTTGAATATTAGGGACGGTGCCCAAATTCACCCACCAGGATTCTATTGACAGGGAAGATACCATGATTCTTTTAGTCGTAAGAGTTTATTTTTTATTGTGAAGCATATAAAAAAATGTTTAGCTTATTAAGAATTGTGAAATGAACACCCATGAAACCTCTATCCAGGTCAAAACATTGACTATTACCAATATCTAGAAATCCACAATGGCCCCTCCCTTCCTGTACACTAGCCATATCTTTATCGTAACAGCATACTATGGTACTCAGTCCCTTTTTTTGTTTTTTAGTAATTGTAATTACTACTTCTTCATGCTCATAAAACATAGCTTAATTACTGCTTTGGGACTTTATATAAATGATTTATGCAGACTTTCCAGCCTTCTGTCCTGTTGTTCCACTATGAGCTGACTTTTATGAAGTTAACTACAGATTTCAGGAACTTTGAGGAAAGTGAGCCAATTGGTTGAGGTTACATCCCTGAAAGGACCTATGACCAGAGGACACATTATGTATCATGAGAATAGAGACTTAAAAGCTACTTGGGAGGCATGGACAATCATGGTCATGGTCACCGAGGAGGATTTATGTGGCTGTTTGTCTGTTAAGTGCATCGTGTTCCTCCTTCATAGGCCAGGTCATGTAATTAATGCCTGGATCAGCAACAGTTTCATGGAGAGTTGGGTTCTTCCACTGTCAGCAGTTTTCCTCCAGGAGAAACTGAAGGGTATTCTTTTTTTGTTCCTGGAACAAGATACACAGTTTTGACTTGGGGACCTTGGTTCACACTTTTTCCTTTCCAAAATTCCAGGTAATTGCTTCTGTCTCTAAAAAATACTCAGTCTTCAAGGTTCAGCTCAAATATCCCTTCTTAGGTGAAGACTTTCCACTGTCCTCTTCTTGAGGAAGAAATAATCTGAAATTCACTACCATGAGAAAGTATTTGGACCTAATTGTATTGCCAATAACACAGTTGCATAATTATGTTTACATGTAGATCTTTTCTACTCAACAGTAAGAAACCTGAAGAGAAGAATGATATCCCATTTATCTTCTCCCTTTTCAGTGACAAATGTATAGACATCCACTCACTTTTGTTGAATCAATCAGTCAATCAATCAATGAAGAAATAGATAAAGTCCTGTGGAGAGAAATTAATTAGTGTCAGAGACTCATCATGGCTTAAACTAGAAGGACAAGGCAAGGTTATAAATTATAATAGTCAAGCAGAGTTGGAGAAAGGATCAAGAAGTGATGTATGAGTGAGATCTAATGGGATGGGTGGTATAGATGCTTAATTCAAGAGCACAGGGAAAGTCACAGATGGAGTGATGAGAAGAGCATTGGTGAGCTGAGCATTGTTGATCTGGCCTAAGAGGAGGAAGATGCCCAAACTACCATGATCTCTTTCATACAACCTGTTTACATTTAAGAAATTCATAATCTCAATAAAAGGTATTATTTTCATAAATGGAATATATATAATTAAAGAGAGCACTTTGTGGATGAGGGGAACATACATGGCTGGTGGTTTTAGGAAACTTGGAAATTTCTATATGTTATTCACTTCTAAATAATTGGAGAAAAGCTTTCATAAAAGTATCACAAATGCTTTTATAACCAGATCTATATTAAGTTAAAACTTTTCAGTTAATCTTCCTGAAGACCTCAGGATCCTACATACTTAATCCATGCAACACATCCTGGTGAATGGTAATGTAACATTATGGTGCACTTGGAGGTACCCTGAAAATAAAATGCAGAGCTTCTGATGAAGCCTATTCTTGCTTGTGAAACAGAGTGTTCTTAGGATCAAATGCCCTTGCTGTCAAAAATCAGAGGTGAGCTCCCTTTTCACATGCCTGTTTTTCTCTTTCTTTCCATTATTAATAACTTTTTCCTCCTGTACTTCTAAGTGACACAGGGTAGATCATAATAATCACAAGGGATAGTGATGATAAATGTGGTAATGTTCATAAATATATGTTTCCTCCCACACAAAGGTACTGTACAAGTAGAGAATAGTTATAGTTATTGGTATGGAATCTGGCAATAAACTGTTGTAATTTGCACATTAGGATGCTATGAAATAAACAAGAGAAACCTTTTTTGAGTGAAGGTGAAGGGAGCAGTTGGTAAAGAAGTTTATTTATTTTCTGTGTAATGATTGTATTTCACAAATATTTAGAGATTTTCTAAAGGCAGGGAAAATGGGAATTGGAATCCTACATTTGGTGTTCCTCTTTCCAGTAGCTACTTTTCCCTGACACCCAAGTTCTCTCAAATATATATTTCATTCTTTCACATTCAGTGCATCTTTGGGTGTTCTTTCTGGATCATGGTCACCTCTCTCCTGCAGTCTTGGAACCTAGGAGGTCCCAGTCTATCCAGTGACTTGAGGGGAGGAGTGGGCCTAATTGTCTCTATCTCTGGGGCCTTCATTGTCAACATCTGGACTTTCAGTGGTAGGAACTTCTGTTCTTGAATTTTTACCTCACTTGGACACTACGACCTGTTTGGGGTAATGCTCTGTTTATGCATCATGCATCAATAATTTCAGTTGGAACATGAATTCAAACGAAACATTCCTGCAGGGTTTTGGAAACAAAGCGTGGATTTAGAGTCAATTTCATCAGCTCCTCACATCCTCTTGTTCATTAATTCATTAATTGTTTATTGATCAGTCACCATGTGAAAGACACTTCTTAAGGCACTGAGAATACCCCACTAGGTAAGAGTGTTGTCTTTGAATCTGATTTCAGATGTTGATACTGGGGCATTTGCTTATGACAATGGTTAATGTGGAAATGCAGAGAGAAACAAAGGTGGAAGGAACAGAAAATTCACTATTCATCTCAAATAGGATTTTCAGTACATATAACAAACAGTAAGACAATAGGCTTGAAAATAGTAAGCATTCAGGAAGCATTTACTGAATACATAATCTTTCTAAAAACAAATACGGCATTATTTTTGTGTGAACCTCAAACCTACCCACTTGCAAAAATCACAGCTTTCTTTCCTCTTCTCCATGTTGCCCTGCACTTCTCCATATTCTCCTGTCCTTCACTCCTGGAGTTTCTCTTCTTCTTCAACCGAAACCTCAGGCCATCTCTTTGCATATGGTATGCTCTTTCATTTTCATTCTCTCCTTAATTGTATTTTTCTTTCTCTTGTCCCTAGATTTTTTTTTCTAAAGATTTTATTTATTTATTTATTTATTTATTTATTTATTTATTTATTTATTTGACAGAGAGAAAGGCAGAGAGGCAGGCAGAGAGAGAGGGGGAAGCAGGCTCCCTGCTGAGCAAAGAGCCTGATGCGGGGCTCGATCCCAGGACCCTGAGATTATGACCTGAGCCAAAGGCAGAGGCTTTAACCACTGAGCCACCCAGGTGCCCTTCATCCCTAGATTTTGATAATACTCACCTCCCATACGGTTTTTAAGGGGATCCATAAATAGTCCCTCACATCAGAGTTACAACTTCTGATCCCTGTCAGTGCCCGTTGGGTGGAGCACAGATGTCTTAGCACTAAATCAGGTCCTTCACCATGTATCCCCTCCTGCAAATTTGGGCTCAGTTTTCATTGACATGCCCACTAGCCCCAACCAAGACCCTTATGTACACACGAATCTCTTCACCATTCCCTGACTGGCTCACACTTTACATCATAATTTTCATACCCCCGTTTCTTTATACAGACTCCTCTTGTCCTCTAGAATGCATTTACCTGTTCTATCCAAGAGATTTCTTTTTTAAAACTCACCTCAAAGAGGATCTCCAGGATGAAACTTTCTCTGATAATTCATTATAATTGGTAGCTCTCTCCTTTTTATCCAGTGAGTCCTTCTTTCTCTACTTCCTAGTGAACTTTGATGGCTCCTGCCATCCTGTTTGTGTTTCCCTTGATGTGTCAGGTCTCTCATACTTTGATGCCTGTGTTCCTTGGACTCCTTCTGCCTGGAAGTGTATCCCTTCACCCTTTATCCTTCCAAAGGACATCAAACACTCTTTGGATATTTAATAGTCAACTTCTTTATGGCACTTTAACTGATCTTCCCACTAACTGAGGTTGAATTAGTTCACCTTGTTCTATGTGTATTTTGTACTCATAATATAGTTTGTATGAACTTCTACTTTGAATCTATTACATCTTGGAGAAATTATATTTGTCCATTTGTACCCTATAAGACCGTAGGATCTTGAAGAAAAGAAGAGGATATAATGCATGTATACATTTATTCATCTAATATGTATATATTGAACATTTAGTGGATGCCAGCCATTGAACTAAGTGCCAAAGATACATTAGTAAGCAGGACAGGCATATTTCTTGACTTCATTATACTTTATACTGCTTTAGGAAAAGGAGGCAATGAACTAGTAATATAAGTCTGGTATCACAAATATATCATGGGTATGTGAAAGGATACATCAGGTGGCTTAAACAAGCTGGAGTGCAGGGACCTGATTACACAAACAAGGCTAAAGTACAGTGGCTGTCTTCTGAGAGTAGAAACCTGAATTCCTGAATTCTAAGGTAGAAGAGTTTCAGTGGATGGCAATATGCAGGCTGTGACTGTGGTTACAATGAAGAGGAGAAATTTTTCCCGATCTAGCACAGTTCCTGAAACATGGGCTATGAGCAATAAATATTAATTGAAGCAATTGAAAAAATGAAATTCTAAAAAAAAAAGAAAATATGAAATTCTTTCTTACCTGTTATTATCCTCTAGTCAATAGATTTTACCTCATTCTGAGGTTGACATTTTTTAGCTTCGTGTACTCTTTTTCATTATAGTACAGGATTTCATTCATGGATTTCAATGGATGCTCTCATTTTTATTACAGCAGCATATTCATGATATCTTGAGTGAATTATTCTATTTCAGTATCTCAGGATGACCACCATTTTGGAGCAAGAGACAGAGAGGTTGTGGGGAGTGGGATGAGCCAAGTTGACTGCCATGGCCTGACACATTCTCTCCTTAATTTTCTTCTCCCTGAATCTAGAATACTTTTCCTGTGCCATGGGAGTTTGAAAAGTTGCTTCCTTGCCTACTGAGATAAGCCTTGGAAAGGAACTCTGAGGAGATTAACAAAAGAAGGAGGATTAGTGGATTAGTGAAAGCCTGAACACAAGGTATAGATCCCCAGAAGACTCTTTCAGGAGAGAAGATGACTAATGGCTCACAGTTGCCTATGTCGTTGGACAGTGAGGCGAGAACTTTAGCTGAAAATATTTCACAATGTTTTCTTCCCTCTCAGTCCTAAGACCTGCTGATGAGCTTTAATTACAAGGGCCACACACTTCAACTTGGAGCCTGGTTAGAAGGAGAGATGCTGACAGTTAGTGTTTCACTGACAGGGTGGGTTTGTTTTCAGACTGGGGGATCCAAAGAGGAGAGGAAGTCTTTCAGGCCTTGTTGACCATGTACACTTACCCTATTTCAGGCCTCCATGGCACCCTGAAGAACAGGAATAGGTTCTGCTTCTGCTCAACCTTCTATCCTTTGCTCTTGATGGTTGAACACACAAATTCATTCAGTGGATAGATCCATGCACGTGCTAAATATCAACATTAACTCACAGAGGGATGGGATCTGAGATATATGATGACTCTGCACTCATAAGGAACCTACTCACCTCCAACCTTAACCGTGACTAGAGCGATCATCTACTATGTCATCTTAAGCCACGTGAGGGGCACCTGTGTGGCTCAGTTGGTTAAACAACTGCCTTTGGCTCAGGTCATGATCCTGAAGTCCTGGGATGGGTCCCGCATTGGGCTCCCTGCTCAGCAGGGTGTCTGCTTCTCCCTCTGATCTTTCCCTCACATGCTCTCTCTTTCTCTCAAATAAATAAATAAAAATAAAATCTTAAAGAAAAAAAAAAGCCATGTGAACTCCTTGACTCTGGCATGTAGGTAATTAGGGGCAATTTCTACCCCCAATAAGTCAAAAAACATTATAGTGAATGCAGTTCAATCTCCGGACTTGGGAAAAGTATTACCCTTTTCTGGGCCTTGGTTTTCATATTGATAAAATGAAGTTGCATTAAATGATCTCTTAAGTTTCTTTCAGCTGACAATTTTTTAAATAACGTAGAGCTGTCTTCTGTTTAAATGCACGAGAAGTTTATTAAATTATAAGAAGTTTATTAAAACTTAACTTACTCCCTAAAAATATAATCTTATCCAATTAAATATAAATTATAATATACAGTGTGTTGATAAATTTTTTTTTTTAAGATTTTATTTATTGGACAGAGAGAAACATAGCGAGAGAGGGAACACAAGCAGAGGGAATGGTAGCGGGAGAAACAGGCTTCCTGCCGAGCAAGGAGCCCGATGCGGGGCTCGATCCCAGGACCCTGGGATCATGACCTGAGCCGAAGGCAGACGCCCAATGACTGAGCCACCCAGGTGCCCCGATAAATTTTAACAAACTATGAAAATTATCCCTGAAAGTATCATCTTTGTTGATAACTTTTAATAACTCTTCTTTAGGCATTTGCAGACGTTCTTGTTCAGGTAAAGATAAAGGGCAAGGCTGTCTACATCCTGAGTCCCATTCAGGATTTCTTTCATAATCTGTTTTTAATTTTAGCCTCTTCTATGCATTGTTTTTTCAGTGTCTTTGTAGTTCTGTGTCAGATTTATTTATTTTTTTTATATCAAAAAACTTAAAAAAGTTATAGAGCATTCTCAACCTCTTTCCCTCTGTAGAAGGTTATAGGACCTACTTTGGGTGATCTTCAGCCATATTCTCCTTTTTGTTTGATCTATATTATATGTTACAGAAAAGAGAATAGAATCTACTTGCTGTATATTTCCCCATACTGCTCTAAGCAAACTTGTATTTACTATGGATGTCCTGGAAGAGAGCACAGTTGTAGGCAGTGTATGCTGGAGCTGGGATCCAATTGTGAAATTTTCAGGAATTTTGTGATGTGGTTATTAAACACAGCCTTTATTAAGAAGTAGCTTTTATGTGTATATATGTACATATATTAATGATGTATATAAAAAACAAAATTAAGAGACACTCAAGATTCATCACTTAAATATTTTATTACATTTACTTTTGTTTATGCTCATAAATATATGGATACTGCTGACCATCCCTTCTCAAATCTGCATTCATTGCTATCACGTTGGTACCTTGGAATTAGCCAAAGTGGGAATATTTACACTACGAAAATCAGCAAATGCTACAGATTAGCCCTCTCCCCTCCCCTCTTGGCCTGTTGATAAATATTTATCAGAACACCACTGCTTCTAGGTGATACATAAAGTCAGAGTTGAAAAGTCAGAGTAGCATTTGGGGAAATCCAGTGTTCATGTGGAAGCAGGGGCAAAGATGTAGAAGCAGCACTTTGTATGCTAGTGCAGATTCATAATTAAAAGGTAACTGGCAGGATAATTAAAAGGTAACCAAGAGAAACATTTTATGCTTTGGGCCAAGTACCATAATTAGGTTCAGCACATGCTTTACCAGCTAGAGTAGAGTATGAAGCAAGTATTGCATACTCTGAATGTAATGAAACTACGTTGTCCAAAGCTGGTGAATGTCTCTGATAGGCTTTGTTATGAAGATAGCTATTGTCTTTGTCAAAAAAATCAGACATATATGAATACAAGTAGTTTTATTAGTCCAGAATGCCTGAGGTTTAGATATAAAATACATCTCCCAACTTTTATTTAGATCCAGTTGATAGAAAATATTTGGCCCAAGTTACCTTTAATACTCTTGAGTTAAAAACTTGGTAGGTATCCAACAACACTCTTCTGTGAGTCATGGGCAAGGGAACTAGCATTTAGTAAGCATCAGCAATGTGCCGGACAAGTTGTTAGGCACATAATACAGGTGATTTCTTACCACCAGCACACTGTAAGAGGGAGAGTGAACAGGAAAGGGAAGGAATTAACATATACTGATTACAAACGTATACTGTTCATATATTGTCTTAAATCATTATGACAGTTTAAACGTGATACTATCATTAGTGTCATGAAATGGAGGCTCAGAATTATATAAGAAAACGTTCCGAGATGGTATTTCAAGCAGCAAGGCCAAGGTTTTTTAAACATAGACATATCTATGATCCTTTCATTCAACAGATGTTTCTTGGGTGCATATTCCTTGCCAGAAGATATCCTGGGTGCTGAAGAAAATGGTTAACATCATACTCTCTCTCTACTTAGAGAATTTATAGTATCCTATGGGAGGAAATTAAGTAAATAAGTTATTATCATTTGTGTAAATATTGTAGAGGACAACACATTCAGTTCATAAGGAATATATTCAACATCATCTTGGAGCTTAGTGCAGGGTCCTGGGATGAGTCTAGTTTAATACTTAAAGGACAAACAGGAATTAGGCAGGTCAGATGGAAAGGGGTGGGTGAAGAACATTCTAGATGGAGAGAATAAAATGCAAAGGGCTGGAGTCAAGAGGATCAAGGCAAGTGAATCATAGTAAGAGGTAATATTTCACTGATCACGTTCTCTTTTTTAATTATTATTTTTTATTAACATATAATGTATTATTTGCCCCACGGTACATGTCTGTGAATCATCAGGCTTACACATTTCACAGCACTTACCATAGCACATACCCTCCCCAATGTCCACAACCCAGCCACCCTATCCCTACCCCCCTGCCTCCCAGCCACCCTTAGTTCGTTTTGTGAGTCTAGGAGTCTCTTATGGTTTGTCTCCCTCCCCATCCCTTCCTGTTTCATTTCTCTCCCCCACCCCCCCCCCACAAACCTCCACCTTGCCTCTCAAATTCTTCATATCATTGAACACTTTCTTAAAGTGATTTATTTCTTCAAACCTTTTAAGAAACTTATGAATGGGCTTAGCTATCATAAATGAGATTGTTCTAGGTGGTGGAGTAACTAGATCATGAATTTTCCATACATTACGAGAAGTTTGATATTTTTTTTTAACTTGAGCCCTGTGTTCCAAACAAGGAAATAGAATGATCAGATTAATATTTTAGAAAGACCACTCTGGTTTTTTTTTTTTTTTCAAAGATTTCTATTTATTTATTTGTTTGTTTGTTTGTTTGTTTGTTTGAGAGAGAGAGTTAGAGAGATTAGAGAGAGAGAGAGGAAGAAGCAGGCTCACTGCTGAGTAGGGAGCCCAATGTGGGGCTCAATCCCAGAACCCTGGGAACATGACCTGAGCCAAAGGCAGACGTTTCACCAACTAAGCCACCCAGGTGCCCCTCTTTAACCTAATCTTTAGCAGCTCTTGGGCTCCAGTATACTATCTGCTTGGAATATTGTACCACCCAATGCTGCTCTTTCCTTTAGTGCCTCCCTTCACAGAATTTACCTAGTGAACTCCCAGTAGAGTTCCATCACCACAGAGGCTGAGGAAGAGGCAGTGGCTGGAAGAGTAGTTTTCAGGATTCACATTTCAGGAGTAGCTGTTAGAGGAGCTCAGAAGGAGATTCTTCAAAAGATCCACTTAAAAATCAAGCACAGAGTCAGCCATTAGTGATTACCAGGCCTAGAGATTGTGAGACAGATGGCGACATGAAAACCTGTCTGCCCTCCTTTGCTCTATTTGCTTCTCATTTTTCATCCCTAGAGGGGTCAGTCATAGCAGCTCTGAGTGGGGTGGGAAGTAAGAGAGGAAAAAAAATTAAAAATCACTAGATTCTTTGTCATCTTTATCTAGTTTAAGTTAAAGAGAAGAGAGGCTTTAAACTAGGTGTAATAAACTTTTCCAAGTTGTAATTAATATCTGGAAGAGAATGATTTTTTAAACAGAATTGAGACTATGTTGATAATTTAACCTGGAACCTTTCCATGAGTAATCATAAAATCTGTGGAACTGCTTGAATTTTTATAAGATAGTAGTTGAAAAAAATTCCTTACTGATTAAATTCATGAGAAAAGTAAGAAACAAACTATAGTTGTATATATATTATATCCTATCAATCATACATTTTCCAATTCCTAGAAATAGAAAGAATTTTTGAATACCAAACTCTGGGGTTGGCTTGAAACAGGGGAAACATGAAAGATGATAAATTCTTGGACATATAACATTATGGTAAAAGTTGAAACCTGAATTTTATTCAAGTGATTAGGTTGAAATAAAAAATGCAATGCATAATTCATATATGACTCACCAAAACTGGATTAAAGATTAATCCATAGAGATCACAAACTAGAGATGCAGTGATTGGAACACTGAGAAAGATGGAGAATTTGAAACTATTTACCTTTTAACACATCTTGCTTCAAACACTCAGAACAACCCACCATTCAGTTTCTTTCTTTCCTATCTTCATGCTGCATTTCAGGTCCTTTATGAGGGCAGGGGAGCTGGGGTAGGCAGGATGTAGCTTTGCATTGTCCTCTACTGGCGAGCCCATCTCCATCCTAACACAATCCCAAGCCCAGGCCCATTCTACTCCATGATAACTCAGCAAAATCTTCCTTTCTGTCCCCGCTTTGCAGCCCTTGCTCTTAGCCTTGCCCAACACAGTGACATTTGACTCATGCTATTCTCTTCAGGTGTTATATTTTTTCTCTTGCTGCTGAGATTTCATTCCTCAGGACTTCCATTTTTCTATTCTTGTAACACCTTGTTCTTACTTACAGTGAAGGAACTTGCCCCTTTGCATTATAAAGGGGACTTTCTGCTTATCCTCACCAGTTGTAGGTGTCTTAAGATGATAAAATGTGGGGAAGGGTTCAGCAGTCACAAGCACTCCCTCAGTATCAGGGACTACTCTAGACATCTTGCAAAGCATCTTATTTAATCTTCAAAGTAACCCTAGAGTGTCTATTATCATCTCCATTTTATAGAGAAGTTAAGCCCTCAGTAAGTTAATTAACTCATCCAAAGGGACACTAGTAGGAAAGATAGAAACTGAGTCTTTTCTGTCTCAAAATCTCTACCCTTTTCACTCTGTTGCCACATCTAGAGATCATGAGTTAAGAGTTTCTTTAATTTAGTTCTCAGACTTTATACTTTCTGGATGCTGCCTCTGGACCATTATCTCCTTCTATCTTTCTGAGTGTGTTTCCTCTCTACCTTTTCCAGTTATTTCTCTTTCCTTGGGACTTCTAATTTAATTTGATTTAATTTTTGAAGATTTTTAAAATTTATCTGACACATAGAGAGTTACAGTGAGCACAGCAGGGGAAGCAGCAGAGGGAGAAGGGAGAAGCCAGCTCCCCGCTAGAAAAGGAGCTGGACCTGGGGCTTGGTGCCAGGACCCTGAGATCATCACCAGAGCCAAAGGCAGATGCCTAACCAACCAAGCCACCCCTTCTTGGGACTTTTTAAAGATTTTACCATACACATGAATGTGTAAGGGGTTTATAATAGGGATTCACTATGAAGAATGCTGTGCACGCAGGGGCTGATGTGATGGTCTGAGTGATCAAGCATTATATAGTGAGTGGACACTGTAGTATCCGAGAGCAGAATCAAGGGGAGGGCACACATATTCCAGCCTCCATCTGAATGATACCAGGTGTTGGGCTGGTAGGACGGCCTCTGTACCTACCACACGGGTGAAGCCAGTCATCCAAGATGCTCATGGAGAACGAAAGCTATGTTAGGATAGACGCTGTTCCATTGGCCAGTGAAGGACGTCAGTCTACAGCTGCTTGACTCCTGGTCAATCATCCTTCCACTACTTAGGTGGAGGGGAGACAGTGGTAACTATTCAGCCTATGACCTTGTGCAGATTCTTCTCTCTGCAAATCACTTTTCCCTCTTGTATAGTGAAATTATGCAAAATTGGCTCTAGATTTGTTTTCTTGGCCAAAAAATGGAGGTCTTTTTAAATAAATGACTTCTTTTTTTTTTTTTTTTTACTGTGTTTTACTCTCAGGAAAACAGTATAATCTTCCAACTTTATAACACTATGTATTAAGATGGCGAATCTATTCATATTTTTAGTTGAAGAAACTCAGGCCTGGAGAGATAAGGTAGCTCCCAAAGTCACAGAACAAAGTAACAACAGAGCTGAGATATGACCCCAGGTCTCTTGACATTTAGTTTAATGTTCTTTCCATCACATCTCTGTTGATTAAAAAGAAAGGAGGGGACAAAGAAATAGTAAATGGAATCATCCTCGTTGAGTTTTTGACAAGGCTTATACTCTGTGGAGTTATTAAGAGGAAGCTCAACACCTGGGTTACTTTTGATCACTTGATGGCCCTAGTGACAAGGATTTGAAGAGTTCAACATGAAATTGGTTAGAAGAACAGTATCTCTCTTGACACAAATTAGAGCTTTGAACATTTCCAGCATTTACCTATGTTAGACACGTATATGAAAGACTCCAAGAAATCATGTACGAAAGCTGGTATTTTTGAAGTTCCTTCTGAATATTTGTAAAAAATGGTGACACTAAAGAATATGGCTTTTCAAATTAAAAAAGAAAAAGACAAAGAGCTTTGAAAAGAAGATAGAAGTACTTTTTACTCAACATAGAAAGAATCCATTAAAAATCTATTTCCTTATTTTCTCAGCATGCCTGATGTGCTAATGTTCATTTATTCAGTTTCAAATGAAGCTCAGAAAGTTGCCACTTTTACAAATCCACACACTGGAATCTTTAGACTTTTGTCCTTCAATCGACATTCAAGCAAGCATTAAGAGTTTCTCTGAGAGGTAAATACATTATTTGTGATCATGAATGCCCTCCAGTTTCCAGTCTTCAGTGGTCACCTTCCTGCTTAAAGTCTAATTGTGTTATCTGAACTTCTACTCTTTATGTCTGCAGATGCCCCATCTCTTAATGGATATCCCACCCTTAGCCTTCCTGAAATCACCAGTGTACTCCCATATCACCAAAGTCAATTTTTTGGTATAGTTAATATATTCAATGAAGAGCTATCTGCCCTATGATTAAACTGCGAAAATAACAAAAGTAACATAAAACAGGTGCCTTGTCACTAGGTCCCATGATTTATCTGCTTAAGTGCTCCCATTCCTGAATTGGTTTAGATCTCTGTTGCTAAAGATCTCTATAGCATTGTATACTTTCCTTTGTATTATAGTCCAGATCAATTGATTTTATTTTTTCTCACATCAGAGAATTTTTTCCTAATTGTTAATTGCTATGCTGATTTATACCTGTCTTTTGCAAATATAGGAAATCTTATTGTCAATGGGAGAAACCTTGTAATTGGGAATATATCTTCAATTTTCTGAGACTTTTCTATATCAACTTCAGCTCTTGTGGGCTTGATTGAGGCATCTCCTTGCTCATTCTACAGTTTTGGACTGTATCCCAAGAGCTTCCAATTTTGTCTACTTTTCTTCCCCTCTTAAATTAATTTTACACTCTGATTTTTTTCCTATAATATTTTTTTATAAATAGCCTGAGGGTCACTAGCTTTAATCAAGACTGGTTTGCTAATCTCAGTTCTATGGCTCTTTGTCAGTCAGGACCAAAAGAGAGAAAGGAGAAAGAAACAACACAGTAACTGGAATGGATATGTTTAATATAAATTTAGTATAAATATAATATAAATTATTTATATTAACTATTTATATATTTTTATATTTTTATTAACTATTTATATTAACTATTTATAACTAAAAGGAGGATAAGAATAAAGAAATAGGAAGAACTTTGAAAAATATTTCAGAGTTGAAGGAAAAAAATCATGGAAAGGGTAAGTTTGGAAGGGGATGTCCTCATCCTCTTCTTGTCCAAGACTAAGATGCAGAACTCACAGGGGAAGGAATGTGCAGCTCCCTGGATAGTACAGACCTTCTCTGGGTTTTTCTGGGTCATAACTGGTCAACAGTCAGTAGGCAGGTAGAAAACACCCTTCCTAGATGAGGGTAGAAATAAATATAATATAAATATAAATATAATATAAATTCTTTATATTAACTATAAGTTATTTATATTAACTATAAGTTCAGATAACACAATTAAACTTTAATTTTATATTTATAAAATATATAAATATAAATATTTATATATAATTTTATATTATATTATATATATTGTATATTTATATATTTATTAAATATATATTATATATTTATATATTTATTATTATATTATGGCTGTGAGGACTGTTTGCTTCATTCAATGTTGCTGGAAAAGATTTCAGCAAATATTTGACCTTCTGAAAGCCATAAAATCCTTATCCTCAGTCATTCTAGTTTGGCCCATGATGACCTGTTGTAATCAACTAACCAAATAGCATGGACTTTTTGTAGATTCATATAAGGTACTATTCTTGTTGCTGTTGAGGGCAAAGGATAAGTAAAGACATTAATTGACAAATGCATCAAAATCTCTCAGTCTTCAAAGTTTGTGCTCTTCCTGAAATACAAGGCTAGAATATGATTCTTTAAGTCAAGAACTTCACTCAAAGAGGATGGCTGACATTTATTTATGCTTCATTTCCTGTTATTGCAGAGGAGATACTGCCTCTGTGGGACTTTATCAGGAGCATTGATTGGACTGCTCTACCCATTTGGGCTTCTCCGTCCATTCTGGCTATCTCCCTATATCCCATTCTGGCCATACATGTTTTGCACCAAAGTTTCTGAAAATTCTTTCCCCTTTCATCTAATTTTTAATCTTCCTTCTGATTTCAGCACAAGTATCATTCTCTCTGGGAACACTTCCCTGACCTTCCTGACAAGGTCAAATGTTCTATTAACTATTCTCATAGTTTACATATGTATGTGTGTGTGTGTGTGTATGTGTATATATACATATATGCATATATATATATACACACACACATATGTATATATATTATTTACAGTTTATAGTTTACTTGTCAGAATTGCAGTTTTATATTTATAGCATACTGTTTTATTATTCTGTCTCCCCCACCCAACCATTTGCTTGAAGGCTATGGTGTGCTTACTTATCATTATATCTGGTGATGTAGTGGGTATTCATAAAGGGACTATCTATTCGCCTGTCTGTCTATATTTCTGCCTTTTTCTGGACCTGCTTCGTGATGACTCCTTCTTCAAAGTGTGCTGGCTTATCTGAATTATTGAATTACTTAGTTTGATTCTGTTACCTGGTTTCTCCTCTGTTGCTGAATCCAGTGCTGTCAGTGCTTATTCTTTCTCAAAGTTCAATCTCTGATCCATGTCATTTGTGGCCGTTCTTATGAAGATAAAGGCTCTTTGTCATACTCAAAATCGTGTTTTCTCTTCTTTGAGGCACCTGTTGCCAGAATTCTGAAGGGCTTGCATGTGGGACCCATTTCTAGCTTTCTTCTTTGCCTTCATTTAGAGTCTGGCTTCCCTGCCAGTCTCCGATCTTAGGGTAAGTTCCCTGTTTCCTCGCTTACAGTTGTAGTGCTACTGACCCCACACCCTCCTCCAAAGCATGACGTCAGACACAATCAGGAGTCCAGTCTCATAGGCCAAAATTCCACCTGCTTAGCACGTAGACATCGCATATCAAACTAAAATGAAGCTCCTGGGACTGGCATAAGCATTCCAGAGTTTCCAGAGCTCAGTCAGTGACTGAGAAGCAAGCAAGTCAATTTTTGATATTGTCAATTAACAATGACAAAAGCTTTAAGAGCATCTGAGGCGTTCATTCTTGAAAGGCTCTCTTTTCTGGTATTTTGTCGGGTTTTATAAGTAGAGGTTTTGATTATAAAAATGTAAGTATTCAGTTATACTTATTGAATGTGGAAGAGCTCTGGGAATTTTTCTTTTCTGTATACTCCATCAGTAGGCTAGCCATGACGTTGAAAAAAAAAATGAGAAAAACATAGCCTGAAGAATATTTAATGGCTAAATTTAAACCATAAGCCAAACAGATAAGTGTCTTTCAGCTATATGCCTATTTAGATTTCTATTTCTAGAAATAAACGTAGTTAGATAAAGAAATCTACAAGACTGCTCATTACATAGCATATAGTTTGATACAAGTGCTTAATTTTTTTAAAGGATTTATTTATTTATTCGAGAGACGAAGAGAAAGAGAGCATGAGTTGGGATAGGGCAGAGGGAGAGAATCTTGAACGGCTTCCCACTAAATGTGGAGTCTGATGCAGGGCTTGAACTCACAACCTTGAGATCATGACATGAGCCAAAACCAAGAGTCAGATGCTTAAGCAACTGAGCCACCCAGGTGCCCCTAAGTGCTCTTTTCTTTTCTTTTTCTTTTTTGTTTCAGTTTCCTCATCTATAAAATGAGAACATAACAGTACTGCTATATAAGGATGTTATGAAAAGAAGAAAGGAGTTCACATATTTAAGCACTTAGAACAATGCTTTCAATTTTCCTGTTTCCTTTCATTCAGTCTGGACTTTCCCAACAGGGTGTAGACTCATCAAATAGGTTCATTTTGGATTACCTCTGACCCTGGTAAGACGCCTGCATGTAAACAGCACACTGTCCTTGAGGAAAATGTGCACAAATGATCAATTAGAGGATTTCCAATGGATCTTCCCTGCTGTGGACATGAGCTTGTATTCTATTTTAGTTGGAGCATATGCTCTGTATTTCCTAGGCTTTCATTAGTGCTTTCAAACTCCCAGATGCCTGAGGAACATACAGGCGATCAGTTCCTTTCCTTTTGTGGGTGATTATGAAGTAAATACCTTTCAGTAAAAGAGCACTGGACAAGGATCCAGCAGATATGGCCATTAAGTTTCTGATCCTGCCTTTTTCAGAGCTTCTGTGTGAGACCAGGAGTTCATACCATGATTTTGCAGAAAGGTTTTGAGTATCAAATGTGATTAGTATATAGATTCACCTTGAAAATAACAAAGCTTTGATAAATTTGAAAGTTGGCATTAATGATTGGTAACACTGTTAACTTATCATTACAATAGAAAGCAGAAAACATATTACCAATTCTACATTGAGATGCCCATAATTTGGATCTTCTCCAAGTTGAGGTATAGAGTGTGATGGAAGGCTGTAGGTTCTTTATTCAAACTTCCTGTCACTAGAACATCCAAGCCATGGCTGCAGAGAAAGCATATGAACCAAGGTGTCCTGATCTTCCTAGGAGAGGTAGAAACAAAAAGAAATACTCACTGTGCATGGTCTGGAAGTAATTCTGATCACCATCCCTCTAGAGCCATTAAGCTGGAAGTTAAGGTCTGAAAGGTACTGCAGAATTTGGGGAAGTTAAAATGTTACTGTGATCCCAAAAGATCCCAAAGACAGAAAGAATCTGTTACTATTTGGGGTCCAATGGTAAGCTTGGATGACCTTTGAGGCCCTACCAACTCTTATATTCTTCAATGTCATTACTTTTAGAACTGTGAAATTAGAAGAGTGACAGCAACCCATACTTATATGCCACCTCAATACATGCCAGGTACTGATTTATGTATCACTTCTTTAGCCAGTGCAACAGCCCTGTGAGGCAGATGCTCCTGGGATCTCATTTATAAATGAGGAAGTACATGCACAGAGAAGAGAACTAATTTGTTGAAGGAGCAGAGTCATCAGCAGCATAGTGAGAATTTGAATCCAGGCAGATTGCCTCAGCTTCACCATCTTAATACCACTCCTCAAGACCTACACCAATCTTGAAGCCAAAACCAGAATCTTTCCATCAAAACTGATTTTATCTTCTTTTTCTACTTCTTTGCTCAAAGCTGATGCAGATTAGATCATCTTTTAAAAAGACCATCTCCTTAAGAACATGCTGCTTTTGGACTTTGTGCCATCACAATATCCAGCGTGTACCTTTCTAAATTAGCAGATTTATCCACTAATTCAACAGATAGTGAGCACTGGCTCTCTTGGTTACTGAGCTTGGAAGAAAGAAATGAAGAAGCGTGCTGATGTTTCTCAATGTGCACACATTCTATTATGGTAGAAAGGAAAAAGATTTGATCATAGTAGAAAATTAAAAGTGCCACAAAAAGGTATGTTTACAACATCACAAAGATCTCAAATCCAGAGCACTGTGCCTCCTAAGGGAGGTGAATTATGAGCAAATTAAAAAAGACCAAGACAACCCCAAAACATTTCTCCTGTTAGCAAGTATCTCTACTGTGGATATCTGTACCGCTGTGATGACACACTAGTTCCAGATCATTGGTCCTTAAGGCCCAAGGAAGTCCTCAAGTGAAATTATTGTACAAAAATTATAGCAAGTGTTCTTTAAAAGAGGCTCATCCCCAGTGGGACTTGCCAAAGGCAGCAAAAGCAAAAGGGAAGTATGTCCTGCATTTGTAATTCAAGATGAGTTTGAGATACTCTAGACCCCATGATTTACTATGAGGAATAGTGAAAGGATAGTGTTACTTAGATCAGATAGACCTTCACGTTGACTTCATACAGCTTCTGAAGAAGCGTGCTAGTGATTCAAACATTCTCTGTTTTAGGTCTTTTATTGATTGATTGATTTTTTTGTTTTTTGTTTGTTTTTGTTTTAGGTCTTTTAATGTACAGCAGCTAACTGCCCTGTAAAGTGTTCTTGGATATACTTAAGTTTTAAAAATGAGTACAAAATATTATGATTAGCCAATATGTTTCTCTCTGTAGCATCTACCTCTTGGCCTTTGGGTCATTTCAGAATGAAATAAGTACCTTTTTATTTTACTTTATTTTCCTTGTTTGTACTCCTACACCTTCTGAATCAATATTTAATTAACTTATAAATTTATGTATTCATTTAAAACATACATTTCTTTAAAACATGGTTATGAATGCCTATTGTAAAAGTCTATGTAGTTAGTATTGGTGGAGGGGGAAGCTGGGCCAAAGTTTGCTAATCCCAGGGAATTTAGTAGCCTTATAGATGATTCTGATTTTAAGGCAAGGAAAATAGAAAAAGATCAGTGTCAAAGGTGTTAGACAAAATGGAAAGGTCTGAATAGGATACTGTGGGTAGAAGTGAATAAGGAAAGACTCAGGGACTTCAGAAGGATAGAAAAGTTGGCCTTTCTAAGACCTGTACCGTCTTCATAGGTCTCTATGGAGTGAGTGAGGTGGAGTGACAGTCTTCTGTCCTCATCCCAGAAGTATATAAATATTCTAGCTCTGCTCTGGCTATAGCACTCATGGACCTATTCAGCTACCCTGCCCTCAATCACAGAAGACTCTAGACCAGATATATGTCTCATTTTAAAGTTTAATTTCAATATGTGGACCAAATATTTGATCTCTTGGCCATGTATTTCAGTTATAATTCACTTGGATCTAGAGCACGTTTGATGACAAGACAGTATGGAGGGAGGAAATGAAATTATATGTCTAGCATAGGCAGGGTACAAAATGGCTCTTGAAGTTCATTACTTCTCTTAAATCTCAATTTTGTAGTTGACAACTCAAAAGCCCTCTCCAGAGATCCATGCTCTAAAGCCAGAAAGCTCCAGTCCCAAACCTTATTCTGGGTTCTGCACAACTGACTTAGTGATATAGAAGAATATATATGGGAGTACATATAGAATACAGGAGTGTAAATTTACTTCAGATTCTCAATTTCCTTGAAAAATAAAGAAATGACATTATTTTAATATTGATTCTCAATATTTAGTAGTTTCTTAATTGATAACTATTTCTAGTTATCATGATATGGTTGATGAGTGGGTGACTGTGTTTGGTACTTACTATAAGATATTTTAATTTAAAAAGTTACATGTAGTTCTATTATTCCTTGATAGAACTAAGACTACAAAGGTTTTGGTTCCTTCAATTGCTTCTATCTCTCTAAGGAATTGCTACTACACTCCCCTCCCCCTCTCTTTCTCAATTTGGCATTTTCACAACTGGACTGCAGGTAGGAATTAGGGTTTTGAAATACTGCATCCACAACTTGTTCATAACACAATTCAGCAGGAGCAAGGAAAGGTCAGATGATTTAAGGCTTGTAATCTGGGTACCTAAGCACTCTAAATTGAATCCCCTAAATTGTACAGGTCCTCCTTTATTACCTATTAAGGCTTGGCAGCAATGAGGCTTAGAATGATATATTTTAAGGCTTAGGGGCTTCTGAGGCACTTGGGTGGCTTAGTCAGTTGACTGTCTGCTTTAAGCTCAGGTCATGATCCCAGGGTCCTGGGATCGAGCCCTGCATTGGGCTCCCTGCTCGGCAGGAGGCCTGCTTCTCCCTCTCCCACTCCCCCTGCTTGTGTTCCCTCTCTCGCTGTGTCTCTCTCTGTCAAATAAATAAATAAAATCTTAAAAAAAAAAAAAAAGGCTTAGGGGCTTCTATAGTGAAAGGTCTAGCAATCCACAGAAGAAGTGAGTGTCTTATCTAGAAGTGAGTGGAATGATAAGCCACCTTAATGTTCCATGCCATGAGCAGCACAGGTGCAGTGACCACAGAAGGCCATGTCAACTGGAAAGTTTTGCTGAATCTGCCTTCTTTATCCCACCCTCATGGTCACTGTCATCAATGAAGGCTTTTCCTTTCTCTCTTAGAAGGGTGGAGTGTACCAGTCATTCTCATTAGTACTTCTCTCCTCGATTTACTTTCTGTGTCACTTCAAATATTTTGAAATACATTCCTCATGATTCTCTCACCTTCTTAAAGCCATTGAATGGTTATTACCTTCACAATAGAGCTCAATCACCTTAGTAGAACATTCTAGTCTTTATGTTTTATGTCCTAATGAGCTCTCAGGTTTCTCTCGCCAAGTCCCTTTCCACATCCTCATTCTAGCCATGCTGAAATAGCACTCTAACACTCCAACATCTTTAGGTCTCTGTGGTTTACATATGTTGTATCCCAGTAACTTGAAAAGCTTTGCTCCCCTTTTCCTTACCTAAAACCTATGGATCTTAACAAAAAAAAGAAGGAGAAGGGGGAGACGGAGATGAAGACGAAGACGAAGACAAAGACGAAGAAGAAAAGATCCTTTCAAAAGTCTTTTTATTATAAGTTGGATTTTTAAAAAGATATTTATTTATTTATTTATTTGAGAGTGAGAGAGAGAGTGGTGGGGAGAGGGAGAGGAAGAGAGAGAGAATCTCAAGCAGACTCCCCAGTGCAGAGCTCAATCCCACGACCCTCAGATCATGATTGGAACCAAAATCAAGAGTTGGGCACTTAGCCAACTGAGCTACCCAGGCACCCCTAAATTGGATGTTTTCTACTTGGTTTCTATAACTCCTTGAGCATGACTACATAACTGCATCCATCTCATCATATTATACTCCACCTACCTATACTTCTGTCTTCCCTGATGACCTATAAGCTCTTTAAGGGCAGGGACTGTTCTTTATTAATTTTATCCCCTAATGTTTTATGTAGCAACTGGCACATTAAAAGCACTTCATAAAAATTGGTTGAATGAGTGAATAAATTTTTGAATGAATAAGATAGTTATCTTCCAATGTGTAAAAAGCTGATTCAGATAATAGCATTTTATTGCAATAATCCCGTCAAGGAAGCCTTGAATGCCAGGATGATATTCACCTAATATCCTTGGTTCACCAGAGTGTTCAGAACACCCAAGACAGATGATGTTGTCTGGACAAGTCTTTGATCTACATCTGTTCATTAAAAGATGTTTTGACCAGGTATGGAATTATAGTTAGGTCTCTTCTTCTTTTTTTTTTTTTCTTTTTATTTAAATTTTATGGAATTATAGTTAGGTCTCTTATTCTTCTTTTTTTTTTTCTTTTTATTTAAATTTTACTTAGCTAACATGCAGTGCAATATTGGTTTCTGGAGTAGAATTCAGTGTTTCATCACTTACATGCAATACCCAGTACTCATCCCAGCAAGTGCCCTCCTTCATACCCTCACCCATCTAGCCCATTCCTCCAACCCTCTTCCTTCCCTCAACCCTCATTTTGTTCTCTATTCTTAAGAATTTCTTATGGTTTGTTTCCATCTGTCCCCCCCCAATATGTTCATCTATTTTCTTTCTTAAATTCCACATAGGAATGAGATTATATGGTATTTGTCTTTATCTGACTGACTTATTTCACTTAGGATAATACACTCTAGCTCCACTTATGTTGTTGCAATGGCAAGCTTTCATTATTTTTGAGGGCTGAGTAATATTCCACTATATATATACCACATCTTTATCCATTTATCAGTCAGTAGACTTCTGGGGTCTCTCCATAGTTTGGCTATTGTTGATAATGTTGTTATCAACATCAGGTACATATACGCCTTTGGATCTGTATTTTTGTATCCTTTAGGTAAATACCAGGTAGTGCAATTGCTGGGGTGTAGGATAGTTCTATTTTTAACTTTTTGAGGAATTTTCATACTGTCCTCTAGAGTGGCTGCCCCAGTTCGCATTCCCATCAAGAGTGTAAGAGGGTTCCCCTTTTCTCTGCATCCTTGCCTGTTGTTTTTGTGTTGTTAATTTTAGCCATTCTGACAGGTGTGAGGTGGTATCTCACCATGGTTTTGATTTTTATTTCCATGATGATGAGTGATGTTGAGCATTTTTTCATGTGTCTGTTAGCCATCTGGATGTCTTCTTTGAAAGGGTGTCTATTCATGTCTTCTGCCCATTTCTTAACTGGATTATTTATTTTTGGGGTGTTGAGTTTGATAAGTTCTTTGTAGATTTTGGATACTAACCTTTTATCAGAACGTTGTTTGCAAATATCTTCTCCCATTCCATAGGCTGCCTTTTAGTTTTGTTGATTGTTTTCTTTGCTGTACAGAATTCTGCTTTTTATCTTGATGAAATCCCAATAGTTCGATTTTGCTTTTGTTTCCCTTGCCTCCAGCAATGTGTCTAGTAGGAAGCTACTATGCTTGAGGTCAAAGAGGTTTCTGCCTGTGTTCTCTAGGATTTTGTTGGATTCCTGTCTAACATTTAGGTCTTCTATCCATTTTGAATTAATTTTTGTGTATGGTGTAAGAAAGTGGTCCAGTTTCATTCTTTTGCATGTTGTTGTCCCAATTTCCCCAACAACATTTGTTGAGGAAACTGTCTTTTTCCCATTAAATATTCTTTCCTACTTTTTCAAAGATCAGTTGGCCCTACAGTTGTGGGTCCAGTTCTGGGTTCTCTACTCTCTTCTGTTGATCTGTGTGTCTGTTTTTGCATCAGTACCATACTGTCTTGATGACTACAGCTTTGTAATAGAGGTTGAAATCCAGACTTGTGATGCTTCCAGTTTTGTTTTTCTTTATTCAAGATTGCTTTGGCTATTCTGCATCTTTTGTGGTTCCATACAAATTTTAGAATTGTTTGTTCTAGTTCTGTGAAAAATGCATTGGTGATTTGATAAGGATTGCATTTACTTTGGTTAGTATAGACATTTTAACAATGTTTGTTCTTCTAATCCATGAGCATGGGATTCTTTTCCATTTCTTTGTTTGTCTTTCTTCAGTTTCTTTCATACGTGTTCTATTTTTTTCAGAGTGTAGATCTTTACCTCTTTAGTTAGGCTTATTCCTAGGTATCTTCTTATTTTGGGTACAATTGCAAATGGGATTGATTCCTTGATTTGTTTTTCTGCTGCTTCATTATTGGTGTATAGAAATGCAATGGATTTCTGCACATTGATTTTATATCCTGTGACTGCTGAATTCATATATTAGTTTCTTTCAGCATCTTAGAAGTATCATTTCGCTCTCCTCCTGTTGAATAATTTTTGTGTCATTCTTATCTTTCTTTTCCTGTACAGAAACAAAGCTGTTTTTAAGATTTTATCCTTATTGCTGGTTTTCAAGTTGACTATGATGTGCTTTGGTGTTTGGTTTTTTTTTTTTCGTGTTTCTTCTGTGGAATTCATTAAACTTCTTGGATCTGTGGTTATATGATTTTTATCAAATATCGGTAACTTTCAGCCCTTGTTTCTTCATATGTTTTTCTGCCCTTTTCCCTTTCTGGGGCCCAATTAAACATTTCAGACCACTTGACATTTTCCCATAGCTTATTGAAGCTGAACTTATTATTTGTGCTCTTTTTTCTCTTAGCACTTTTTTCTTAGTACTTTATTTTTAATGATTATTTTTTCCACATTTTAGAGTTTCCTAGTCTCTTCATTTGGCATATTTAATCTCCTATAAATCCTATCCTATTAATTTTTTTTAATTTCAGATATTGTATTTTTATTTCTTAAGGTTTCATTTCATTCTTTTGTATATCTTTCCATTATGTTCATGCTTTTGCTTTAGAAAAAGCATGTAGTTGGACTCAAGTCATATCAGGCTCATTGAGGGATGATATACGCCTGCTTATAACACTTTATCTTAATCAAGTACCCTTTTGGTTCTAAATATGTATTTTAAAATAATGTAAACACTTCTTGGAAAAAATGTGTAGCACTGCCTTACTGTATCATATTATTCACATACTTTATCACTTTGTCTCTCAATCAAATATAGAACACTGATATTCTGTTGTAGGGACAATACATCTTTTATTTATGCATCTACTTTATTGTCACATCAAAAATGTCTGAGTGCATCTGCTTCTTTGGGGTAAATACCCAGTAGTGCGATGGCAGGGTCATAGGGTAGCTCTATTTTTAATTTCTTGAGGAATCTCCACACTGTTTTCCAAAGTGGCTGCACCAGCTTGCAATCCCACCAACTTCTCCACACCCTCTCCAAATTTGTTATTTATTGTCCTGTTAATTTTGGCCATTAGCAATGGCCACAATTGCCAAACTATGGAAAGAACCAAGATGCCCTTCAACAGATGAATGGATAAAGAAGATATGGTCCATATATACAATGGAATATTATGCCTCCATTAGGAAAGGACGAATATCCAACTTTTGTATCAACATGGATGGGACTGGAAGAGATTATGCAGAGTGAAATAAGTCAAGCAGAGAGAGCCAGTTACCTTATGGTTTCATTTACGTGCTGAGCATAAAGAAAAACATGGAGGGCATTGCGAGAAGGAAGGGAAAGGCGAATGGGGGGAAATCAGAGGGGGAGATGAACCATGAGAGACTGTGGACTCTAAGCAACAAACTGAGGGTTTGGGAGGGGTGGGGGTGGGAGGTTGGGTGAGCCTGGTGGTGGGTATTGAAGAGGGCATGTATTGCATGGAGCACTGGGTGTGGTGCATGAACAATAAATCTTGTAACACTGAAAAAATAAAATAAACATATTTGGGGAAAAAAAACATCTGAGTGGATGTCTGAGTGGATCAGTTGGTTAATTGTCTGACTTTGGTTCAGGTCATGATTTCAGGGTCCTGGGATTGAGTCCTAAATCAGGCTCTGTGCTCAGCAGGGAGTCTGCTTCTCTCCCTCTCCCTTTCTTTTCCCTACTCAAGCTCTCTCTCTCTCTCTCAAATTGATAAATAAAATCTTTTAAAAAATTAATCACTGTCATTATACATGCCCCCTCTTTTCTTTTGTGTGTGTGTTTAACATTACATTTATAACAAGGAACATGTTGGTGGGTTTTTTGGTTAGTTTGTTTTCCTTTGTTCATGTTGTCCTAACTTCTTATCATCATTTCAGTGATCTTTCCATTAGATAGCATTCTCTCTCCAGAGATGGGTCGTATTGTGAGTTGTTTGTACAATCAAGGATCTATTTATTGAAAATTTTATTTGGAGCTGTCTGAAGCTTTATAACAAAAGTGCAAATTCAGAAAAAAGAAAACAATACTCTGAAAGCCCATATAAATTTAATATATGAAAGGAACTCCCATTCAAAATTATTGATTCATTGTTGGCACAAATTCTACTACTAACCTTATTTTCTAGGTTTCCTAAGGCATATCACATTTAAAGTACAAAATGTGAAAAGGATTGATAATTGTGTCATCTTTACTGAGTATTATTGATTAATTGGTACAGATGAAGCCCTGTAGTAAATTCTGAAGCTACAGAAATGTAGAACACATGATCTGGCCTTCAAATATCAACATAAAGTTAGGACACTTGCCTTATACCGCAATATACATAGCAGTAGTAAGTATAACATGCAGAATATCAAAAGAAAATTACAGAAGAACATTTCCAGGTTTTACAAGGTGACAGAGTTTAAGTCTGAAAGTGAAGAGTGGAATAGAGAACAAAAATGAGCAAAAACAGATACAACACATGTTGCTATAGTAGATCATATTGTTTTCCATACATAGAAAAACAGCATGGCCTCAATTGTGTCACCTCAGTTGATTGTAAAGATGTCATCATAAGATTTACATGCAGATATTGACTAGCTGACACTAACAAAGCACAAAGAAAATAAATTCCGTAGTAGCAGTGACCTAGTGTAGTGGTTTACGAGGATGTAAAGAAAAATCATACCACTTGGGGTGAAGCCCCAGCTTTGTTAGTTGCAAACTTGGACCAGTTTTTAACCTGTGTCTTGTTTCTTCATCTGAAAAGGAGCTGGTCAGAAAACCTTCATCATCAGGTTGTTGTAAAGATTAAATTAAAAAGATGTGTAAAGCACATAAAATAATGCATCTATCTGATACATAGATAATTTCCAGCACATTCTGTTTAGTAATAATAATAAAAACAAGTGTGTTGATAATACTTATCTATATACCAGGCATACTTCTAATGTTTTTTACATCTATTAACTCATTCAATCTTCATCAACCCTAGGAGGGAGATGCCGCTCTTATCCCCATTTTCCATTTATGAAAATCAAATCACAAGGATATAAATAGCTTGCTCATGGACCTACCTATGTAGGTAGTAGAGCCATGATTTTACCCAAGTGCTTTGTCCCTAGAGCACTTTGTAGTGTTGCTACGACAATATCATGTGAAGAAGTACAAATAAATATTAGAATCACCTTTTCATCAGAGGATTCAAGCAAAAGGCATCCAGTGAGGAGGCTGAACTAAATAATCTGTGTGGTTGCTAATGTTTAGGTAGGAAAATATACCACTGAAGAATTTATACTCTCAGAAAATGCTTAAATGTGAAATGTAACTTAAAAAAGTTATATCTATAATTCTGTGTATGACTTATATGTAATTTTATACACACATTTACATGAAATTTTTCATTCTCCATCTATAGAGAACAAAGTTGCCCACCAATCCAGGAGGTACTTTAGTGAATTATTTTAACACAAAGGATCTAACGTCAGAGCAATCTGGGTTTGAGATCTAGCTGGGCCACCTATTTGCATGATGTCATTGTAAAATAGGGGAAATGACAATGTATATATGATAAGATTATTACAAGGAGTCACAATCTGTTAAGAAGTATCCAGCATAGCACATGGCAAGTTAAGCATTATTACTGTTTTGTAATGAGATGTTAATTTATAAAGCACAAAAGCAAACACACACACAAGAATCTTTATCAATGGCAATCATTTTGTTAATGAAAATGATTCTTTTAATATTTTTAATTGTATAAAACCCATAGAGTAAAGCAGACAAAGAACAAATGCACAATCTAATGATTTATCACGGACAAACTGTGGCCAAGAAACAGAAAGTTTTTAGGCTAAAAAATTCTTTTTGAGTACAATTTATGGAAGGTGGAATCACTTTTTGGGTCATTTTCAGGTAATACAAACCATCCCATCTGGTTTAATTTTTTTTTTAAAGATTTTATTTATTTATTTGACAGAGGGAAAGATCACAAGGAGGCAGAGAGGCAGGTAAAGAGAGAAGGAGAAGCAGGCTCCCTGCTGAACAGAGAGCCCGATGCGGGGCTTGATCCCAGGACCCTGAGATCATGACCTGAGCTAAAGGCAGAGGCTTTAACCCACAGAGCCACCCAGGTGCCCCCATCCCATCTGGTTTAATCAAGAGTTTGAACTTTTCTAAATGTGGCATATTCAGTGACTCTGATGGGGGAATGGTGGAAGAAAGAAGGAAAGAGGTTGCTTGAAAGTTTCTTCCTGATTGGTGGAGTTAGCTGTTTCAGTCTTCCTAAGCTTGTCAGGTATTGGCTTACCCTTTCTCACACAGAAGCATGTTTGTTGGTATTCGGAAACCTGCCCCCCCTCACTGGGAATCACATATGCCTTAATGCTGGCAGATTCATTTCCTTCCATCTGTCCACTTACAACTCCTTCTGTAGCTTCTACACATTCAGCATATTCTTCATGCTGAGGCTCCGGCAGCCCTCCAGATGCTCTGGAGGATCTCTTCTACTCGTTGGACAGAGCACAGCTAGCTCGTGTCTAACATTCTTACTCCCTTGGATTTGACAAACTCAGGGCTTAGGAGAGTTCCACTGCGGCCACTTGGTCTATCATAAGCCTAGCTTGTGCACTATCCCCACTTGGATCTTTCTGCCTCTGTCTATAGGTCAAACTATCCATTCTACTTCCCAAACTGCAGGGACAGGCATGTGGTCTGGGTGGTGCCTTGAAAGTTCTTTCCCCTAGGCTCAAAGAGGAGTAGGCCCTCCTTCCCTTCCCTTCAATGCTAATCTCTCTAAAGGTCTATTTTCCTGCTCTTAGCTTCTCTAACCTTCTTTAGAGGCTGGATGTGGGTGGTCAGTACAGAATGACACACTGTCATTCCCCACCCCCAGGCCATTTGCACATCTTATATGTACCAGACTCAGAGCGAAGCCTGAAACATCATTTTCTCATTTTACCTTCACAACCAACCTTGATCCAATAATTGCCAGTTTTGTAGAGGAATATGAAATATCCAACTGTACAAAGAGACAAACTAAGCAGATACAATTTGAATCCACATCTTTCCTGCTAGCACTGAGCCACCTTTCTTCCCATTCTTTTCTGTTAACTCTCATTTACTCCTGCATTTGCATTCTTGTCACCCACCTGGCAATGTCACGTAGTCTGACCCTTATCTTATAGGTCATCTTGTTGAGGAACAAACTAGTTAGTGGAAGGGCTGGGCCTTGGACTCAGGCAGGGCCCTTGATTTCTAGTTTAGGGACCATTCTGTTAGACCACACTGGCTTGATGATCCTTTCCACAGGAGACAATTCTTCTATCCAAACACCCTGCATCACTCAGTTACATGGTTTTTATACCAAGGTATTAATAGCTGATACAAAAATACAACAAAATATTTAAGGTTGTGGGCTCTCAAGGACTCTCATTCTTTGTGCACTTTGAGACCACACATAAAAACCTTGGATCACACAAAAAAGGCAACTTGATAGGGCCCCAGACACAGTAGTGGGATCATAATGGCTGGTCCTGGAGTCAGGTATGTTAGTTTTCCAAGGCTGTCAAAGTTCAGACCCAGATGTTGCATACACGCCATGTGCTTGGGAACACATGGCATTAAATACAGGAAAATGTCATCTGTTATGATCAAAGGAAGTGAGTAGATGTGAGAGAAAACCCAAAGATTCTTTTGCCATGCAAATTCTGGAATAAGGCAATGTATGGGAGCAAAATCAAGGGAAGTCCAAAAGATCCAAGAAAACTACTTGGAGGAACGACTGGTGGAAAAGGCTCAGTCTCTTGACTGGAAGCCACTGGAGAACATGGAGAATTCAATCTGCCTGGTTTAAGGGTATTGGGTAGAAGCCAATGACAGTTTTCCCATATTTGTTTCATCTCTTGAATGAGGTATGTTTTCAAATAAATTGACTCTCAGAAATATAATTTTAATGACAAGATGGTAACTTGACTGTGGTCTTCAGTGAAATTCCACAGATCTCATCAAGGTGTGATTGCAAATAAATTGTGATCATACTAGGTGAGAACCATCTTGAGATTAGAATCACCTTGCCTATTTCAGCTCAGTTGAATTTATATGGGAGATATACCAGGGATTGTCAATTCTTTACATGTCTTTACATTTATATCCTCTTTAGGATGGGCTAGATACACTTGAAGTCACATAGTAGACATGGTAATTGTCAGATGTGTGTCCCCACATAGAGAAGAAAACTGCAAAATAGCATGTTGGGGATGACAAGCACATTAATTCACAGGTTAAGCTATTTCTGCTGCAGACCTCAGCATCCTTTATCTTGGAATTATTTGCATGAGAAAAAACAAAAGCATGAATGGGACATAGTGATATTTTCAGATCAAGATTCCTACCTTGGGGGCACCTGGGTGACATTTGGTTAAATGTCTGCCTCTTGGTTTTGGCTCGGGTCATGATGTCAGGGTTGTGACATCGAGCCCCGACCCCCATGGCTCAGTGTGAGGTCTGCTTGGTTTCTCTCTCCCTCTGCCACTGCCCCTCACTCTTTCTCTTTCTCTCTAAAATAAATAAATAAATCTTAAAAAGAAAAGAAAAGATTCTTACCTTGAAATTATGTGTGTGTGTGTGTGTGTGTGTGTGAGAGAGAGAGAGAGAGAGAGAGAGAGAGAGAGAGAATGTCCTGTGTGTGTGTGATGGCATGGAGTGGGGAATGGTAAGAGATCCATAGCTGTGAGAAAAGCTTTGAACTGAAAATAAAGAAGTCTGAGTTCCAGATGGTAACGTGCTCCCACCCCCACCTCACCTCTGTGACCATGAAACAATCACTTTCCGTTTTTCACATTTTCATCTTATCAGTAAAATGAAAGACTTGAGCACGTTGATCCCTGTGATCCCTTCTAATTTCTAAGTCCTATGGCTATAGTCAGTGGTGAAGAGCCAAGAGAGTGAGTTTAACGCACATACAGAAGGCTAGAACTGGTTTAGGTATCACAATGGATTCTTGAATCCTTAAGTTACATTTTTTAAACAAATTAAAGGATGTTTTGGTCATTGCTACTCTCATTTGAAATCCTAATCCAGAAAGCCGTTTCATTTGGAGAGCAATCTTGATATTTCAGGTCAAGTCTAAAATTGTTATGGAATCATTTTTTTTAATGCCAAAATGTAACAGAGCTTTCCATGTGAGGCTATTGCCAAAGAAATTCTAACTTAAAGACATCTCACCCAATGGGTGCATTTTAACTTCTTCATATCCTTTCAAAAACTTGAGTTTGCTTTTAGTGTCTTGCAAAATTAACTTTATGTTCCTGTTAATAACTATAAAGACTTTTGAATGTCATTTTCTAGATAAACTAATGTAAGTTAGAGCTCAGTCCCAGGAATATGTTTGTAATACTAAAACAAAATGATATATCACGTTGCAAGTTAATATATAGCTTACCTTAAAATATTAAAAAATCTGTTTACCTAAAGAAACGTTATTTTGATGGGGAGGTAGATAATCAAGTATTGTTAAGGAATGCTCTGTTGTATTTCTCCTTTTCCCCTCTACTTCATCTTTTCCTTTTCCTTTGATTTCTCTTTTTTAATTAAAAAACCATATACATGGTTTTATTGAGGCATAATTGACACACAATCAACTACACATACTAACGTAAATGATTAGACCAGTTTTGACAAATGTGTGTCTGTGAAGTCACCACCACAATCACCATAGTGAACATATTCATAAACCCCCTTTGAAATCTTCTCTCTCTCAGCCCCCTGCTTTTTCCATCCAATAGGATGGATCTACTTTCTGGCACTATGGATTAGTTTGCATTTTTCTAAAGTTTTATGGAAATGGAATCATACTGTCTGTGTTGTTTTGTCTAGCTTCTTTCGCTCAACATAATTATTTTGAGATTCATCTGTTTTTGTGTGTATCAGTAGTTCATTGCTTTTCATTACTGAGTAGTATGACATACTACTGTATGGACATACCCATAATTTGTTTAACCATTCATCTGTTGATGGACACTTGAGTCTTCTCTAGGTTTTGTCTATTACAAATTAAACTGCTGTCAACATTTGTGTGTACATTTTTGTATAGACATATGTTTTCATTTGTCTTGGGTAAATGCCTAGCCGTGGGATGGCTGGAGTCTATGATAGATATACATTTCACTTTTTAAAACACTGTGAGTACAGGCAATTTCATGTTTTTCATTTCAATCTGGATGTTTTAAAATTTGTGTTATCTTTTTGCCTTATTTCACTAGTTGAGAAATTCCTCTTTTTTCTGATCAATCTGGTCTACAATTTTATTGGTCTCAAAAATTCAGCTTTTGGTTTCATTTATCTTTCTTTGTTCTTATTCTATTTTCTTTCTCATTTCCATTTTGATCATTATTATTTCCTTCTTTATTTTCTTTATTTTGTGTTTAGTTCACTTTTATTTAGTTAGTTCCTTAAGATAGAAATTGAAGCCAGAGATTGGAGGTCTTTCCTCTTTTTTTAATATAGGTATTTATTACCATTAATACCCCCTCCTTTCCTTTGATATATGCTGAGAAATAAAAATAATCCTGTAAAAACAATGAATAGTAAAGAATTAAAATGTTTCCTTATAGTGGGAGAATAATCATGGCAGTTAGCTCATCTTGGGAACCTTCTTGACCTAAATTCCTGAAGTTAGTTGCAATAGATCTGATTCTCAGATAAAGCTTAATCTGCATTCAAAAGTATTGTACTTCTTTAAGTTGGACAAAATCCCAGGGACAAATACAGCAAGATTAAACACCAGAGTAGAAAGCACATCTAATTAAAAAGTAGGTCTTTGTACATATTCATATAATTTTCCCTAATCAAGTATTTTTAAAAATATAATTTTCACTTTTTATTTACCTATATTTCACTAATTTTACATGATTTTTTAAAAAAAATCAATAGACGCTAAAAGCAAGATGATATTTCCACTAAATTCAACTATACAAGGGTAATTGTCCTGAAAATCCCTGAAGGAAGTCCAATACATTTGTCTCATATATGTCATTCTCTTAAAAGGACTATTAATCGTAACTTTTACTCAACATTTCCCATTTTGAATTTGTCAATTAAATGCAGTGTTACTAGAGAACACTAGGGTTACTTATCCAGAATCACGATAACCCATAAAGTAATTTAGAAGAGAGAGGGAGACTCGTGGATTGATGAATTAGAACATTATACAAATGACACTCAAACTGATTGTCACCCTGCCATTAAAACATCACACCAAATAATCACCATCCTGAGCACCGGAAATAGTCTTTACTCTTCACTTATCCGTTTGTTTTCCTCCAGGGATGAGACCCTCACCATCACCACCTCTGGTCAGCTGTGAAGATTGGAGCTTTCCCCCTTTTCATCTTGAAGCTTCATTTTTCCTTACTGTGATAGAAATAATACTAATTTTTACTGCTCCACAGACTTATTTTGAGGCTGAATTTAAGCAATAACTGAGAGAGCCCACTGGAATTTGTACAAAAAAGACACCTACGAAGAAGGATTGAATGTTTGAAATGAATTCAGTACTACCACAGGCTTATCTTACCGCTTAAAATTCCTCAGGTATTTTTTTTATTAACCCGAATGTGTTATGTTACAGAAACTTAACTTCGATTAGCCTTTCTGACCAACTCCTGATTTAAGGTACAACCAGGAAGGAAATGTCACCCAGAAACATTACATGAACAGACAAGAAAAACGGGGGAAATGTGTCCTTCTGTTTGTTTTGGAACTATGGTATAACCCATTTAAAGCACTTGGTCAATTTTTAAACATTCTTACATAAAGTATGAACAAATAGCCTCTGATGGGACAGTCTATGAAGATGTTTGCCTTGTCACTTCCTCCATTATGTCCATATCCTCCTTCCTCTGGCTGTTTCCAGAAACAAAATATAAGTTCATATAATAAGAGAACAGTGATCATACCAGCCTTCTATTAGAAAATAGCCCATGTTTCTCAGCTGGGCTTCTTTTGACTGAGATTCTTCTGAGAGAATTTGGAGGTGGACTCCCAGGATATAGAATGATAATCATTTGTCATTTACAATTAAGTTAGTATTGTTTTGCCAGAACTGAGAAGAGCTCACACATTTGCTGGGCACATCAGGAGTGGGGAGGAAGCCTCCAAAAAACAACTTCTTCCCAGACATGTTATGACAGTTTCATGGGCGGGTTCTCATGGACACTAAAAAACAAAATTTCTGAAAGCCTTTGAAAACAGGCATTCGCCCCTTTCAGACCAGTATAAGTCATCGGTTCCTTGACGACATAAAGACACAACACCAGACTTTTCATTCTGAGTCAGATGGAAGCATTGCATCCTTTTTTGAATCTGAGGCCACAGGATTTTACTTCTACCAATTATAAGATCATTATGTTTATGTTCATTAGGTTCATCATGTTAGGAATTCCTTTCTTATTGTCAGTGTAATTATTTTGGTCTGTATTTATGGATGCCAAGGAAATCCCTAAAAAATATGGACTCTTAAGCATTTTAGAAATACCAACTTATCTAAAAATCCTTATAATCAAGAGACCAAGGTTCATTCCCCCTTCCTTTTATCACTGAAGAACAAGGACAGCTTTTTCACTCATTGCAGTGCTAGCAGGAAATCTGCTAACAGCAACTGCTTCTTAAGTTATTTATCACCAAAAAATCTTCTGTTGCTGTGGTGGGTACATACCAGTTGGTTAGGAGGGTGGAATATTTTCTCCGACATGAAAAAAAGCCCATTTAGGACACAGAATATGTATAATGATATCAGAACATACAGTATAACAGACCTACCAACATCCTGGTGATGTGACCCTTAGCTGGGAGTCTTGAATCAGATGATCAAGTCTCCTCTTAATATGCTGTGTGACCTTGGGCAAGCTACTTGATATTGCTGAGTCTCAATATTGGCATTTGCAAGCACCAACCAATGCCATTGGTGTCCTGCGTGAAAGATCAGCTGCTTTGCCTTCAGGATGAACACATTCTGAAATGATGATGTATCTTCCAGAGCTCCCCAGGATACTGCTAGGATGGCACCTGAAGTCTCAACCTTGCTTGTTGTCTCCGCTTTCCCATCTTTCTTCTCTCACTTCCTCACTAATCGCCTCAGGGAGTGATTTCTTAAAAGCCATTCGCACAGGAACTCTCATCTCAGGATCTATATCTTCAGAACCCTACCAACCTCCTGTAACCAGCCGCTCAAGGTTAAATAAATATTTGATCAATGTAGACTTATTGTTCTTTTACTGTTTTGGTAGTGCTTTAATTGCCTAAATAGGTTCATATAATGACACCTTCAGTCTATATACTTGTGTCAGTGAGGTGGGTGTTTTGGACCCTTAAGGTCTGGATTCAAGTGATAAATGTTATTATTTCACTTTATAATTTTAGTTCTTTCATGACAACTATAACTTGTAGTAGGAAGGAGTTATTATTGCATTTTATAGAAGATAAAGTAAAAGCTCAGACAGGACACATCATGTAAGTGGAATCATGCAGTATTTGTCTTTCTGTGATTGGAATTTATTCTACATAGCATAATGTTTCCAAAATTCATCTATGTCATTGCAGTTTTTCTTCTTTCCTCTTTCCTTTTTTTTTTTTTGTGGCTGAATAATATTCCTTTGAATACACACACACACACACACACACACACACACACACACACCGTATTTTCTTGAGGTATCTAAAAGAGTCAAATTCACTGAAGCAGAAACTGAAATGGCGGTAGACAAGGTCTAAAGGGAGAAGGGATGGGGTACTTTTTGTTTATTGAGTGTGAAGTTTCACTTAGGTAAGAGGAATCCATTCTAGAGTAGCTACAATACTATACTGTACACTTAAAAGTTTGTTGAGAATAGATCTCATATTATCTCTTGTTACTACAATTAAAAATCAATAAGGGACACATCATTGTGTATATGTCTAGAGAACTTTGTTACATCGTTGGAACACAAGGGTTCCAATTCTGAGCTCAGAGCCCTCTAAGCTGCCAACAAAGCTGTAGGTAAATGTTGTCCTTGAAACCTTTTGATTCCCTGGATTCCCTTGTGCTTGGCACTGCCTCTACTAAACCCTCAATATCATATTTAATTCTGAGAACTTTCCAAATGGCAACTAAGATATTAGCTGCTACGGATTCAGAGAGCATTGATAATTTAAGAGAGTGCTTTAAAATATCTAAAGCCTTAACGTTCAAAGGAATCAAAGCTGAAATAATACTGAACAAACTCTTTACTCAAGTTCTTCTAAAATCATACTATATATGTAATTTAAGGACATAGAAACTGTATTTTTAACAAAAAAAATCCCACAAAATGTTATGGATCTTCATGTGGAAATAGAGACTCATTCATCATCTTTTAAAGAAGACCATTTGACATTCTCTTTCATGACAAAAGCATTAAGATTTTGTTTGGTCTCCAAATAGATTTGTTACTGAACATCAGCTTCTCTGAAGAAAAACTGACATTTCTTAAGAAGCCAATTTGCAAAATTAAGGAAATATTCATAAGAGAAGAGTAGGAGTGAGTCAGTTAAGGTTCAAGGGAAATTTTCTTTAACTAGAGTCTCACAGCAGGAGTAAAACACCCAAGGGGTTGAGGTTCTAGCAGAAAAATGCAACCATCTCAGACTGAAAGAGTAGAAAAGTTATTCTTAGAATAACCCAGAGGTATGGAATAGGTAATGAGCACCTTTCTTCTCCTTTGTAACTGACAACTGACTGTCTTCCTAATCAGCATAGGTATTAAGAATAAGATAGAGGCTTTACCAGCAACATTAGCTCTACTATTAGAGTGTGAACAGTTACTTGGGGAAGCTAACTTCTAAGGCTCACTCTTGGTCCCATTGTCTGCAAGTTCTGTTTTCTCTGAGTGGGCCTGTAACCTAGGAATTTGCATTTGTAATACCCATGGATTCTGTTCCTGTGTTCCTCACATCAAAGAACACAATTGATGCTGACTTCCAGTTAGGGAATGAATAAGTCATGGGTGTGAAAGACACAGCATAGAGGATATGGTCAATGGTATTATAATAGCATTGGTTGGTGACCAATGGTAGCTACACTTGTGGCAAGCATAGCATGAAATACAGAGTTGCCGAATCCCTATATTATACACCTGAAACTAATCTAGCATGGTGTGTCAACTATACTGCTGTAAAAAATAATTTTTAAAAGCCACAGTTGGTGAAATCAGAGGCCAGTATTGCAAGAGGAACTCCGTACAGTGGAGCCATATGATGTTTTTATTGTTATTTTTTTCCACTTAGTATGTTGTCATGACTTAAATATTTGCCCAAAGGAGACAGATGTGACAGCAAATAGAAGTGTGTGTGGTGAGAGAACTATATTTTTTCTGAGGAACAGTTGAGTTAAATGAAGATGCATAGAGACTCATAGATACAGAGAACAGATTGGTGATTACCAGAGGAAAAGGGGGTTGGGGAAGTTAGTATAAAGGAAAAAGGGATCAATTGTATAGTGAAGGATAGTAAGTAGACTTATTGTGGTGTGTATAAATTATTTGTAGAGCATATAAATATTGAACTATTATGTTATAACCTAAGACTAATATAATCATATATAAATATTGCTGTGATTAAAAAAGATTCTGAATAAATTCTGTATGCCACTAAATACTTTATTTAAATGAACTCCCATTGAAGAGAGGTTAGTTTTTGCTTTTTTTTTTCATATCTTCAAGGAAACAATTGAGGATGAATGAGTAGCAGTGATGAGTAGACTCCTCAGAGAAGTGGAATTCTAATGGAGTTGTCCCAAGGTAAACTGCCTCAAATAAAGTGAGATCCAAATTTGCAGGGATTTGAAAACATTGAATGGCCAACCAACTGGCAAGATGAAGATACAAAGCCCACAGATAATTCTTGTTAGTTCACCACATATGCTTCCTTCAAAACAGCAAGACTGTGGACCTTCCCCAAACAGAAGAATAGCACCCTCCTACCTACATCCCCAAAGAGCCTACCACATGAAGTTTGCCTTTTCTTTTTCTCTCTATTATTATTGTGTCTTTTTCTAAATTCATGGAGGGATAGTGATGTCTAGAAGTGCAACAGGCTCAGAGCTAAAAATTAGTTTATGTGGTAGTGCAGTATAAATTAATACTCATGTAATATACAAATCAAGATGGAAACACCTAAAAGGACTTCAATATTTATTTTTGTTATGAATGTAGAGAAAATAATACTCTTACATCTTCTGGTATAAATATGTCTTGCTTTATCTTCTATTAAGTAATCTCAAAGACATTATTAAAATCTAAAATGATATGCTCTGTGACCCAGCAATACTATATTCCTTGAAATGTATCTTCTAGAAACCAAAGGATCAATAAGCAAAGATCTATGTACAAGGGAATTGCTTGCATTATTATCTATATAGGAAAATATAAGGAAAAGTGCCTATCAGGGAAGAACTGGTTATACAAATTATGACATCAACACCATGAAATAAAGCCATAGAAAGACTGAATTAGAGAATTACATCTGTTTCCTGGGAAGAATGTTTACAAGGTATTGAGAAAACCAAGATGAAGAAGATATAGGTACCATCTTTTAATTTTTTTTTAAAGATTTTATTTATTTGACAGAGAGAAACACAGCGAGAGAGGGAACACAAGCAGAGGGAATGGTAGTGGGAGAAGCAGGCTTCCTGCCGAGCAAAGAGCCTGATGCAGGGCTCGATCCCAAGACTCTGGGATCATGACCTGAGCTGAAGGCAGACGCTTAACGACTGAGCCAGCCAGGCGACCCCCATCTTTTAATTTTTTAAAACATGATTCAAACATATATTTGTTTAAAGATTTATTTGATAGAGAGATAAAGAGAGAGAACAAGAATGAGGGGCACAGGGAGACAGAGAATCTCAAGCAGACTCCTCCCTGGGTGTGAAGCATGATGTGGGTCTTGATCTCACCACCCAGAGATCATGACCTGAGCTGAAACCAAGAGTCAGAGGCTTAAATGATTGTACCACCCAGACACCCCATGATTCAAATATATTTCAAAATAAATTTAGGTGTATGTATTTGTTTATATGTGTTTATATACATGTATGTATTTGGTATGTGTATGTATAGTATGTGGAGAAGTATATATATGTGAAAGGTGTAGATGGTACACAAGTTTTACTTCAAAGGACACCGATATGGATGAGAGGAATCAGGAAGGTAGGAGGCAAGTTATTAAGTAAAACAAACAGAAAAAACACAAGTCTGCATTAAATAAATAGGATATATAGTTCCATAATTGTGCACTGTGGAAAATTATACACGTGTAAAGAAAACTGTGTAACATCTTTTCCTGAGAGATGGGGAAAATCCTATTTACATAGTTTATTAGGTTTTAAAATTTAAATGACAAATCCTGTTCGGGTGAAAAGTCAGCAACTGATAGAGCCAGATTCGGCTCACTGGCACATTTGCTTGCTTCTTTATCTACAACCTTTCTCATTCCAGCTCTGATTTAACGCAACATGCAATGAAAAATATAAATAATATGAAAAATAATAGAGGAAATTACAGGATGGGGAATTTAGATGCATTTTTTACAATTTTTTTATAAGCAGTAACAAAAACCTTACGCTGGGTATCTGACAAGTCACTCATGACTGAAGGGTTTATGCATCCAAGCAAAACGTCATCAATATTCTTATTGAGTTGAGTCTCTTGATGAATTTACCTCATTTATCTCTATGACAGAGCAAAGTGATTTCTTTCACTTGGACAAACATTAAGGCATTGTTGGGTATTGTCAAACTCAGTAAGTCAATGGTAATTTCAGGGGAGAAAAAAGTATTTTAATTGAATTCTAGCATAGGACCTACAGGAAAAGGTCTACAGGATACGAGTTTAATTGCTTCAACCTTTCCATCTTCAGTTTTGTTTAATTTAACACTTCAATGAATTACCCAGTGGTAACACAGTGCCATGGACATATCTAGCTCCTTCTAGATCATTTACAGTTTTCACTAAATACCACAAATTAAGGAGTTCAATGTGGGTCAGGATGTATTATTTCTGAAAACATCTATATGGATCCTGACACTCCACGTATCACTAAATCTATCAAGTAATAATTGTTTCCCCAGAGCTGATAGACATGAGAACATTTTTAAGTGGCTTTTCTTATACTGATGTGCCTTTAGCCTAAAAATTTCAGACTGAAATGAACAATTTCTTAAGGCAGTGAGTATGTACCTTCACCTCAATTCCACCTAGTTTCCAATTATTGGAACAGACCTGCAAGCTCTCCCTTAGAAAAAGACCTGTCTGGCTTTCACTGTAACCTGTTCCTGCAGAAGTTCATAACTCAACTGCAAAAATCCTCTCAAGGTGAAACATGTCATGTAGTCTTCCAGTCCCAGATGTATATTTTAAAAGCACAGTTCTTCAGATTTGGATAGAAGACATTTAATTTAAAAAAAAAAAAGGCAAAAACAAACAAAAAAAAATGTAAGTCTTATAGGTAAGAGGCAAGTCATACGTCCCCAGTTGAGAAAAAAATAGGTCAAATAGTAACTTAAAATACAAAACACTGGCTTTCCTTATAACTTTAATATTTCCTTTCTTCCTTCCCTCCATCCTTCCTTCCTCCTTTTTTCCATCTTCCCTGCCTGCCTCTTGCCTTCTTGCCTGCCTGCCTTCTTTCCTTCCTTCCTTCATTCTTCCCTTGGTCCTCCCTTTCTTCCTTTCTGACATTTACAGAGCATTTTTAGAGTTCCTAGTATATGTTGGGTCCTAAACTAGTTATTGAGTATATTAGTTTCCTATTACTACTGTCAAAAATTGCTACAAACTTAGTGGCCTAAAACAACACACATTTTTTTTTCTTTAGTGGTTCTAGTATCCAACAATCCAAACTGAATCTTAGTTTCATTAAGGCGTCTGAAGGGCTATGCTCACTATTCTCCAGGGGAGAATCCATTTTCGGTCACCTCTTCCAGCTTCTGATGGCTGCCAATGTTGCTTGGTTCATGGTCACGTCACTCCAGTGTTTCCCCCTGTTGTAAAACTGCTTTTTCCCCTTCCATGTCTATTTTCCTTCTGCCTTTCTCTTATAAAGACAGTTAGGATTGCATCTGGGCCCACCTTAATTATTCAGAATAATTTTCTAGTCTCAGAATCCTTAACTTCGTCACCCACAAAGTCCCTTTTGCCATTGAAGGTAACTTTCAGAGGTTTCAGGAATTAGGAACTGGCTACTTTTGGGGGCCAATATTTAGTCTACTGTACTGGAGATATGTAAATATATGCCATGAACCTATCCTCAAAAAAGCTCACATGAGAGTCATGTAAACAGATTACCAATATCTTAGAAAGTATAACATTACACATTGACTCTGAGAGCACAGTGTCTTCCTATTAGAAAGTGATTAAGAATTAATGACTTCCCAACTGTTAATTTCAGTTTCAGCCCAAATAGAAATTAATGCCTGCTTAACTATGAAAAAAATACTAAAACCAAATGCAAAGGGGTATGTCCTTTTATTCCTGTGGCAGGCTCACTATGAACCCAAAGGTATCTAAGTCCTAATCTTATTCTGTGTATGTTACTTTATATGGCCATGGGGACTTTGTAGATGTGAGTAAATTCAAGGATTTTGAAATGGAGATATTATCCTGGATCATCTGAGTGGACCCTAAATATAGTCACAAAGGTTCCTATTAGGGGGAGGCAGAGGGAGATTTAAAGACAGTTGAGAAGAAGGTGAAGTGCTAATGGAAGCCGAAAAAGATTTGGAGGTGCTAAGCCACTGGCTCTGGAGTTGGAGGAGGGTGGTCCAGACCCAAGGAATACAAGGAATTCAGCTCTAGAAACTGGACAAGGCAAGGAAAGCAATTCTTCCTTAGAGCCTGTGGAGAGTACAGCCCTGAAGACACCTTTACTTTGGCCCGGGGAAATTGATTTTGGTCTTCTGACACGCAGAACTATAAAGGAATAAGCATGTGTTGTTTTAAGCCACGCAATTGTTGTCGATTGCAATAGGAAAACAATATTATGTTTAGAGGCTCTGAATGTTTTCTGCAATTGGACGTAGTAGAAAGAACACTGGTCTGAGAGATCAGAGACACAATCCTAAAACTGCTAAGTGCTCACTAACTACGGACTAAAGACAGCTACTTTCTTCTAAAGCCCAGGTCCCCTGTCTGTACATGGGGAGACATGACTCCCTTTATGTTCTAATGTTATTTACCTTAAAATAATCTCTACATTTAGCCATCTACACATTACAAATATCGAGATATCAGCCAAGAAATATCAAATGAAGAACATGACATTGATAAATACATGTGTTCTTGAATTAGATTCTGGACCAGGAATAGGACCTGAGATCGTGTGTTCAGAGTAGAACATGTTATCTCATTATTGTATTTTTTTTTTCTGAATTAGAATCCAATTCAGGAATCCACATTGCATCCAGCTTCCATGTCTCACTAGTCTTTTCTAATCCAGAACAGTGCCTCAGCAATTCTTTGTTTTTCATTGCTTGCCCCTTTTAAAAAGAGTCCTGCCCCGTTGTTTTGCAGTGTGTTGCTCAGATGGGGTTGGCTGAGGTTTCCCTGGGATTGCACTCAAGTTATGCATTTTTGGCAGGAATCCCACAGACATTGTGTCTTTCTTTCACCCACCTTTCATTGAGTGAGGGTTATTGGAAGTCTTTGTATTTATTTGCAGTTCTGTTGAAGTCTTAATGAAAAGTTGCAAGTTGAAAAAATTAAGCAGTAGGACATCAACGGGCAAATTGATGTAGCTTCAGATATCTAGCAAATCATGTAAAAAGTTGAAAGAGTTAATGCTCCTCTCAAAAGGTCTACCTATCAGGATCATAAAATCTTGGAGATAAAAACATGGAATATATTTAAGAGTCACAATGTCATGGGTCAGAGCCAGGGTTCTGATCCGACCACACCTGCCGATCCAATCTCTGCTACTCTGTGATCTTGGGCAATAGGGAGTAGTAATAATGACAGTCAACATTTATTGAGAATTACTATGCTCCAGGTGTTGTTTCAAGAGATGTACATTATTCCCTTAATCTTTACAACAACCATATGTATTTTATACAGTTTTTACTTCTATTTTGTAGATGAGACAACTGTCACCCAAAGAGGTTAAGTCCCTTCCTCAGGATCACACACCTAGGAAGTATTGGAGCCAAATTCAAGCTTATTCTGTATCCAGGCCCTACACTTGTCACTACTGTATTTCCCTCCTGCTCTAAAATTGTTAACCACAGTTTTCTCATCTGGAAAACAGACATGATAATCCCACCTGTGTTTAACATATCTGTGATTTCATTGAAGGAGGCATTTAAATTTATGACTCATGAGAGGCATATATAAATGTTAGTCTCATTATTCCATAGTATTTATTGTACCTTGATTTTATTGGTGGGTGTTGGAGGAAGAACGTCAGAGAATTTAAGTAATTGCCCAGGCTAACATTGTGAAAAAATGCAGATTAAAACCTTAAGCTGCTCATTCTGTCCTTCTTTCCATTATATACTACCTCTCCTAGAAAGTGATAACTACACTAAAAATCAAGGGGAGATCCTATCATAATGATCTAGTATAGCCATAGGTATAAATTAAAGACAAAATTTACCCATAAACTCATTAGAGATCACTCATAGCAACCACTTTGGTTGGAGCACTAGAAACCCTTTGGTTCCAGGAACAGATGTAGAACACACACTAGTAGTCTTGCTGCTGGAGGACTGTTGCCTGGTTGATCACTCACGAACCCTCCCTGTCTGGGGAGCTTGGAACTCAGCAGCCCCACTTAAGAAAGTGGTGAGACTCAACACTCCACGCTATGGTTAGAGACTAATAACGGTCTCACGACTAGAAGGAATTAGTGACCTCACACAAGGCACTTCCACTCTCTGGTCTCAGGTTCCATAGGCACAAAGTAAGGAAGTTGGGAAAACTTTTAAGAAAAATTCTACTATTCATTAAAGCTTAGTAATTTTAGAAATTCTGAAATGCTTGATTATTAATTTTCCCATTAGTTCAGTTTTTAGAGCAGGCATTTTAGAAATCAATCAACTAATAATTAATTTTTGTGCTTAGTACAGTGTTAAATATTCATGCACTTCATAAATTAGAGTTTTGGACCAAGAGTCTGGTGTTTTAAACATGCTTTCCTTGTGCTCCCTTGTCATTTGGCTGATTTTTCATTGCATTGTGCATACTCAGGCTTTACCTGACTGCTTGCTAAAACATCCAAATCAGTTGCAGAGTCTTAAATGACCTTGTGCTAACCTTGTTTACCATAGGTGAAAGTATGCCTGTAGAAACTCTATACTTTTAACATACTCTGTTAACTTCCCCGTATATATCAAGGGGCACAAGAAATTTACATCAGTATTTAGTAAAGAATCATTTTTTATTTCGATTGCTTTTATATGCAAAGGTATTCTAACGACCTCAGGAAGAATGCATTTGCTATGAACTTTTCCACCATATGCCACACATTTTAGCACCAAGATGAAAAAGGAAAAGAAAAAAAAAAAGCCAGTGTAGGACTGATGAGACTATGGGGCTGAAGACCCCAACCTCTATGTTCACAGTTGTATTAGCTAGAAAGCAAGGTCAAAGTAATGAGACCACAATTCCAAATGAATTGAACTGATTATTGCATTTTAATGCATTGGGCTGTCATTCAGCAAACTAACTTGGTAAATAGTCCAAACAATTAGTCTATAATATGCGTGTAAAGTTGTATTTTATTCTTAGAAAATTTCCTGGTGAAAAGTTAAACTGAGATGAATTTTCTTCCATGTGGTAAACTTGCTGCTTTCATTAATGAAAATTTTCAGTGATATTTTTATTTTTATAAACTGGGGCCTAGTCACTAATAGGCTTTCTGAGGCTTGTGCCCTTATTTGGTAAAGAATATAAATTCTCACTTTTTAACACAGAATCATTGATGTCTATTCCATGTCGAGAATGTTCTAGTAGGTCTAGGCCCCAGGGAGGAGTAAGGGATAAGTTTAGAGGACAGGCAGCAGCCAAGTCCCATTCTTGTTGTCACCCAACTAGGAGGAGAAGGTCATTGAATACAAAGTAGACTGTGGGGGCGCCTGGGTGGCTCAGTGGGTTAAAGCCTCTGCTTTAACCGCATTAGGCTCTCTGCTCAGCAGAAGGCCTGCTTCCCCCTCTCTCTGCCTGCCTCTCTGCCTACTTGTGATCTCTCTCTCTCTGTCAAAAAAATAAAGTCTTAAAAAAAAACCAAAAAACAAAGTAGACTGTGTTGTGTGACTTGAGAGGTTTACGGAATATTTTAAGACTTCAGAGGAAGATAAAACTGTTTTAGGTAGCAGATCAGAAAAAACTTTGCTAGGGGGTCAATAATTGAGCTGGATCTTAGACAGTATCTGACATATTGAAGAACTCAAGACAAGAACACTTGGGTGCTTATGGCTAGCTTAAAAAGAGGTAAACACAAAATTTGGTTTGAAAATTGGGGATAGTTCAGTTTATTAAAACAGAGCTAAAGAGGAATTATAGGGAGAAAAGGTTAAATAAGTACGTGGGAGGCAGTACCCAGGAGGCAAATGGTTATAAAACATGAGCTCTAACCACATTTTATTCTCACCCCACTGACAGCTATGTTTGTCATTATCCAGTTGGAAATATTTATTTGACAGAAAAGGTAGGAGGCAGCAGGTGTCGAAGCAGGGAGGAAATAGACAACATGGGCAAGACATACCATTTGGGCTCCCTCGATTTTTCCCCCTGGAGCACACTTCTTAATAAAACACAGGGAAACAGGAATGTCTTTTTAATACTCTTGTAGGTAAAAAGAGTATTAAGAGAGAGAAAAAAAAAGCAAGTTCTGGAATAGTGATTACTTGCAAACCAATGTCAATGGGATTGCTTGGAGTGTTGAGTTTTTCTTTTTGAAAGATGCCCAATGAAAGGAAAAGTCAGAATGCAATTTCCAGAGAATAGGTTTTGTGAACTCTGTCATCACTTCATTTTGCCTCTATGCAAAGAAAATTGTGTCTTATGTTCCAAGTCACAGTACATTTGTCCTGAGATAGTTTCACACCATAGCCACCACCACCAATTTTCTGTCAAAATGTTTACATTATCTATGGGTCTATTTCAGAAACTGACAAAAATCGTTAGGCTGAAGGAAAGGAATTTCAATAAGCTTACTAGATACTTTGGCTTCCTTACCAGGTTTAAATGCTGCTTGCAAATTACAAAGCATTGCATTATTATGGCAATTCTATAATTTGGAAGATCTGTTTGAAAATATCAAATTTAATTGTTTTGTTCTTGAAGTGTTTGGAAAAGTTGACTTTGAGGAATGCTGATTTGAGCGTTAGCCTTCATTAAAGTGGAGAAGTTCCTAGGTAAGACAAAAAGCTATCGCTTCCCTCTCTTTTCCCTCACTTTGGTGGTAAGGCCATCCACGTTTATGTTGTTTTTGCTCTGGGGAGTGATTTATTTCAGGGTAACTCGTGATATGTTTTTCATTATTAAAATGAGTACTTTTTAACCTTAGGCTATGGCAGATGGGTGCATAAATATGAAACAGAAACTCAGCCAAAGATTGACTTGTTTGCTTTTAATCCTTCCTCCCAACACACACACAATTTTTTTTTTAATTAAAATCTCAAGAACTCCAATTTGGATAAATAAAATTTCTGAGTTCTAAAGCCCAGTGTTTAATTTTGGCAATGATCATGAACTGTTGAATTTATTCAAGGATGTTACTTACCTGGGTGTCTATCTAATTCCAATGCTTGGGTGCCATTTATGTGCAAATTGTTATAATCCTGGACATATATCTTTACTTAGCAATACCAGGTGGGATTCTTCCATTTGGGAAATTATAAGCACACTCAGAAATAACTAAAAGCAGTCTCTATGTTTATGTAGGAGATTGGTTTATGTGTGTAATATCTTTAACTGGTTTTGCAATCATGATTGTATGTTTCTTATAGAAGGAACCATGTGATATTTGGATAATCTAGAAGTCAACTGTGTGAAATAACAAGTCTTGGTTTATAAAAAAGAGTATTAACTGAGGACAGCTAAAGTCACATTATAAAATAGTGACACCCATGTTTTGAAACACTCATTTAAGCAGAGATCCATAGGACAAATGAGCACATACATGGGAACCACAGAAATGTAGTTCTAGTTTTAAAATTGTATTCCTCTTTTCTAGGCTAATTAGCAGTAGGTGGAGCAGCATTTCTTGTCTGGATTTGGTCTAGCTCTTACACTGTTGCCACGTTGTTGGGGTTATCCTTGACTCTGATCCACATGATCTCTTCTCTTGTCACATTCTGCCCCACACCATATGAGTAGAGCTGCTGGTACGACATGCTAATTCCCAAGAGTCCTCTGACTCTGTGATTGCTTCAGGTTCAGGAATTAGCATATGAAGGTGTTCTGCTGTTGATGAACTTCTGCTGCTCTGGATCTCTGATTCAATACTGAATTTCCGGTGTAGTGAGTCTTGATAGAAGTCTCCTTGAATACATTTGAATAACTGTAAAGGTTCTCTGCTCTGTGGGCTCTGGCTGGAATGTAATATGCCCATGGCACTACAGGAGGAAAGAGATGATCTTCTAAGTACTCCGTGTATGGCTCCTCTTTGTCTTTCGGAAGCCTTTTCCTTTCTGCTTACCTCCTTAGCTGCCCTCACCTGAGTCAGGACGGCTCTGCATGGGGCCAAGGGGTGGAGCTGCCAAATTTCACAAGTAAGATCACCTGGGAGAGGCAGAGACAAGAGTTCATTTTGGGGCGTGCCTGAGCTATTAGATATCCAACTGGAGATGTTGAGTACAAATTAGATATCTGAGTCTGGAGAGAAGAGAACATTTGTAGTTGAATTGTAAGTGGAATATCAATATTTGAAGATGAAAGCCATGAAACTGGTTGAGGACACCAAAGGGGTAAGTATAGTTAGGAGAACCCAAAGTTCTTCGGCTAACAATAGCATGTGAGGTTTTGAATATGTATAACTAAGTGAATTCCTTGTGTATTAAAACCTATAGAAGTTTGTGTATTCACATTGGACGAAACCCTTATTTGGGGATTTTTTTATTGGAAAAATTGGAAAAACAGAGGATTAACTTTATCTGGATTTGCTGTATATGTTGAGACAGGTGGTAATAATTACCTTATCGCAGTGTTTTGTGCAGGGGGTGGGGCACAGGAGTGAGTCCTTAGTACACCTGAGCCTGCGTGATAATGAGCTGGACTTTAACAGGTTTCTATTGAGTATCTGGTGCTTATTCATATTCTATGGGAAAGGAAGGCTGGCTTCACTAACTGGGACTTTTAAGTAATTTTTCTGTTTTTGAAGCACCAAAATCATCTTTCTTATATTATTCATTCAGTAGCTTTTTCTCCATCTGAAGGGAAATGCCTTGGCAAGTGTGAATGTGCTTCTATTTTCTTTCTTGTTAATTCTTTTCACATGATAAATTGCAGAGAACTGTACTGAAATCCCTTGAAATTGAAAAGTCAGCCTACATGAATGCTTAGGAGCAAAGGTTTTAAACATAATAAGTCCACAGACACTCAGCTGAGAGAATTTTCAGAAACATTCACAGTAGATTGCTACCTTTTATGGGTACATATGGATTAATTTGCATACTTTTCAATACTTCTTGCTTAGGTGGTCAATCTGAGTTATTTAAAAGGATTGCATAACTTACCAGGATTACTTGAAATATTTGTTATTTTTTGAAGTTAAGGTCATTCATAAGGTAACCCTGCTTTTAAAATGCAACGAGTGAGAATAAAGAAATACTTTGGGATTTCTCCTTATTTCCGTCTGTACCAAGATGAACTATGTGTACTTCTGACCTGACCTTCATGCTCTCTGTGTGCTCCCTGGTCAGAAGAGAGATACTCAATATATTTATTGTTTGTATTATTATTTTAGATTTTATTTATTTATTTGAGAAAGAGCATAGAGGGAGAGTGAAAGGGGAAAGCAGGCTCCCCACTGAGCAGGGAGCCCAATGCAGGACACTATCTGAGGTCTTTAGATCATGACCTGAGCTGAAGGCAGACACTTAACCAACTGAGCCACCCAGGCACCCTATTATTATTATTTTTTTATTTTTAAATGCATATATATTCATAAAACACTTAAAAGAACTCTCAAACTATTTTAGCATTTCAGAAACCAAAAGCCTTTTCAATTCACAATATATTTTCACAGGATAATTTAAAATATCAAAATTCTTTCGATTTCTCAGCTATCAGGAATCCAAGTAGTACATTTATATGTGTGCACGTGCTTACTAAAAATCACAACCAAAACAAAATAACTTACACTAGTGAACATATATTAGGAAAAGAATATTCACACACTCAAGGAATTGCCCCTGAAATGATTAATTATGGAGAGAAAAAACACTTTTACAATGAAGAGATCTGGCCAATACTACATTAACTGGAGTCTGAAACTTCATATTATTAATAGTGGGCAAACGCACATTGGATCCCTCCTGATGAACCGTTCTGGAAGGCATATAGCAGCATCCCCTGGGGAGCACCCTTGCTGAATATATTTGAAATCTAAACCTAAGGGACCATCAGACAAGTCTACATTGAGAGATATCTACAACAGAGCATATGGCCTGTCTCTTTAAAAAATGTCAGTGATGGGGCGCCTGGGTGGCTCAGTGGGTTAAGCTTCTGCCTTCTGCCTTCAGCTCAGGTCATGATTTCAGGATCCTGGGATCGAGAGGCCAGCATTGGGCTCTCTGCTCAGCGGGGAGCCCACCTCCCCCTCTCTCTGCCTGCCTCTCTGCCTACTTGTGATCTCTCTCTTTCTCTGTCAAATAAATACATAAAATCTTAAAAAAAAAGTCAGTGATGTAAAAGATCAAACAATAAAAGGGGGTGTTAAAAATAAAAAAAATAAAAGTGTTATTTAAGATTAAAAAAACTAAACAAACACCAAAGGAAATTTGTAATCATTTATTAGAGTCTAGACAGAATCATTTTTATATCAACTGCCTATTGGTAATATTATATCAATGTTTGATTTTTTGATTGTTGATTTGTGATTATAGTGTTATGGTTACATATGAAAATCTTTGTTCCTAGGAGATAATACTTAGAGGTGAAGGTGGAATGACATTTACAACTTGCTTTCACAAACTTATAAAATACACAGAAATATCCATATGGGTAGACAGGAATATATGAAGAAAATGTGGCAAAAGTTAACAATTGCTAAATATAACATGATTGGTGAGGGATACATAAGTATTCTTTGAGATAGTCTTTCAAATTAACTCTAAGTTTGAGATCATTCAAAGAAAGTTAAGAAAATAAACTATATATATTTGAAAGGAAAGTTGGAAAACATACCTTTCATCATAAATGATTCACTTTAAAGGGAGTATTTTTAATAAATATCAGTAGTTACAGCATTGACTTTTGTACTAATAGCTTATTTTTCACCTAGTGCTTTATACTTTACCAAATATCTTTTTATGTACTATTTAATGCCTAGAAACTCCAGTGATATTGTATCAAATGATCATTACTTATTATTATTCACTTTTTACAGATGGAAAACTTGAGTCTGAATTTAAATGCCTTGTCCAAGAATTTACAGGTTAAAAAAAAAATGGAAAACTCACTAAAACCCAGATCATCCAAATCTAAGATTTCTTTGCATTTTATCTATTAGATTCATTGTATATTTCTTTTTGTAAGTGTACATGTTTCTCCAATAATTAAAAACCTTTGAAAATTGCATGGTTGCCTCTTAGCTTTAGTGGATAGGCCATGGGGCTAATGAGCATATAATATAAACTCAATTTCTGTTTTGAGGGAAATTTCCAGTGTTTCCCATTTACTAGGCCATAGATGATTGGGACTGGTATCACAGGGCCAGACCACAGAGTATTTTTGCTTCAAGAAAATGTTATTACTTCAATTTGTAAATAGTATTTTACTACTGGCTTAAAAAACTTTTATTCTTATTTACACATTTATGCCCTGGTGACAGTTAGAACTGTAATTAAGAGAGCTAAATTGTTATAGGTCTTGACAATTTCGCAAGTCTGTTTTTATTTTGTTTTGTTTCACATTTTTTGCATTTTAAAAAAATGACTCCAAATTAAATAAGAAAACCTTATTTAAGTTTTGGGAATTTGAAAGAAGCATATTTCCTCTATAAACTGCACAAGTAAAAGAGGTCCCCGGAGCAACTTTCTTACTATTGCTTTAAAGAGGGTTTGTTTTCTAGTTTTTTAAATCATAAGATGATAGACATATTTATCATGTGAAAAAGTTGCTATTGGCTTAAATTTATTTAGCAGTTTTCTCTGACATTTTCCACTACTTCAACGGATTCATGCTAACATAGCCAAACATGTTACTGTACAAGTACGTATTCAGTGGAACTAAAGAATGTGGGCCTTGAGATGTGGCTTCACTGTATGATTGTATCATAGTCTTGACTCCATCTCGTATGGTTTCTGACTGATTTTTCAGTCATTTGTGTGGCTCCCAGGCTGACTATGCAGGACCAAAAGTCATAACAGATGCTCCATTGCTGTTGGGTTAAGCAGCAATGGCTTCCAGGCAGTTGATTCTCTTTCTCTCTTCCATGGCTGCTACCGTGTAGACAAAAGAGCCATTAAATGGGCAGACTTACTTATTGACATGCTCTACCCATTCCTCTCTTCATCCCTTCTTGAAGTGTTTATTAAATAGCTAAAACCAGAAAATAGAATTTTGGAAAAGAACTGTGAAGGGGCCCTTGGGTGGCTCAGTCAGCGAAGTGTCTGCCTTAGGCTGGGGTCTTGATCCCAGGGTCCTGGGATTGAGTCTCCCATCAGGGGGAGCCTGCTTCTCCCTCTGCCCCTCCCCCTGCTCATGCTCCCTCTTGCTCTCTTTCCCTCTCCCTCACATAAATAAAATCTTAAAAAAAAAAAAAGGAAAAGATCTGTGAGAGGGAGGCCCATTCTAACAAACGTTAAAATACATTAGCTATTACTGATTAAAATAATAGTATGTTGATAGGAAAAAGGAAAAAAAAAAATAAAACAAGGCAACCATACAAGTGTATGACCAATGCTGGTACAGACAGCAGTTTAATAATAACTCAGCCATAAAGTAAAGACGTTTGCTTGATTAATAAATACAAATATATTCAATAAATGTTAGTGATACAGTGACTAATCTTTGGAAAAGTAAATAAATTTAAAACTTCACATAACAGCATATGCCAAAATGAATTCACGATGAATTGAAGGGTTAAATATATTTTTAAAGATTTTATTCATTTGTTTATTTGACTCAGAGAGACAGAGAGAGAGAGAGAGCACAAGCAGGGGGAGGGGCAGGCAGAGGGAGAGAGAGAAGCAGGTTCCCCACCAAGAGGGAAGCCTGACCATGATGCTGGGTCCCAGGACCCTGGGATCATGACCTGAGCTGAAAGCAGATGCTTAACCAACTGAGCCACCCAGGTGCCCTGAAGGGTTAAATACTGAAAAAAAATTCAAGCAATAAACAACTTAGAAAAAGATAAAAATGAATCTGTATAAAATCTGGCAAGCATGTGGAAGTTTATATGGGCAGAGTTTCTTTAAGTGTTGGTGGAAGCGAGTAAAAAAACAAAAAACAATAAATATGTTTTACTAGGGAAACATTAAAGAGTTCTAGATACTTAAAAAACTACAGTATAGACCAAATAAAAAGTTAGATCAATGTTCCTGGACAACAGGAGAAACAGAGAGTTAATATTCTTTTTTAATAGTTAATATTATTAAGCCTATAAACCTGTTAAGAACAATAGATGTCAGGCCACAAAGCCTTGATAAAGTCATTCTGATCTTATACAACCCTTAAAAAGAGATTGGAATGAAGGATGGAAGACTTTGCAAATTTTTTTAGCTGGCTATCTGACCTAGCCTCTTCAGAGCTACTCATTCTTGAAGGACTAGACATTTGCAAACAAGCTTTTGATCTTCCCTGTGTCCCAAATAACCCTGGCTGTTGACTAAATCTCCCTTAAAGGAACCGACTCCATTAATAGCAAAATATAGATTACTTATGCGTATCTTCATATAAAAAAAACTGGAAAAAGAGAACCTGTAGTGAGCATTTGTGTGAGTCTCTTACACCAAGTCCTGTCAGGAACAACTGCTCTTCCTTCTGCCAGTAACCAAAAGACACAGAACCACTGAACAGAGGAACCTCTTGCAGTAGCAGTAGATTTCAATGGGATAATGAGCAAAGGATCCTAAAGTGTAATTCACAAGAGGAAAAACAGCAAGCAAACAAATGGAAAAATAGTCAACCACACTATAATTAGCTAAATCTATTTTTTTTTTCTGAAAATGAGAGTTTCACTGCTCCATCAGCAATGGTTTTTTGGTTTGTTTTTTTGTTTTGTTTTGTTTTAAGATTTTACTTATTTGACAGTGAGAAACACAGCGAGAGAAGGAACACAAGCAGAGGGAATGGTAGCAGGAGAAGCAGGCTTTCTGCCGAGCAGGGAGCCCGATGTGGGGCTCGATCCCAGGACTCTGGGATCATGACCTGAGCCAAAGGCAGACGCTTAATGACTGAGCCACCCAGGGGCCCCCCAGCAACGGTTTTGATAAAGTAATGTTACTTTTTTTTCCTGATCTTCCATGAAATGGGCACTATATTACTTCTTTGTTGGGAGACTATTTGGAAAATATCAAGAACTTAAAAAATACATATCTTTTTTCAATCCCAAATTAGATAAAACATATCTATCCTAAGTATGTAATCTATTATAGTGCAAAGGTTTTGCACACAGATGCTTATCTTATCATTTTTGTCAATATTGGAAAATGTTAGAATTCAATGGTGCATCTCTTATTTGGAATGTTATACCATGATTCAAAGTGGTAAATAAAAAGCAACAAAAAAGATTTGAACAGCAGTTTACCAAGAAATGAATAATACATATATGAAAAGAGGCTCAATCTATGTATTGTTCAATAAATAAAAATGTAGAGTGCTACTTTTTAAACTATCCTATTTTCAAAGATCAAGAAACAGCACAATATCTATTGTTATTAAAGCTATAAGGAATACAGTACTCCAATATTTTGTAGATTACAGTATAAAGTGGTACAACATTTTTAGAGAGCAACTCCTCAGTACCAATCAAATAAAAAATCTATAAAACTGCTGACCAGCAAAATTTTCTTTTAACTATGATACAGAAAAACTCAAAAGATTTGACGAGGATGTTTATTGCAGCAATTATGATACAACTATTTGAGGAATATTACACAGTTACTGTATAGAATAAGCTCAGTGTTACCTACTAACACAGAAGATTGTCCAGGATATGCTGATGGGTCAAAAAGTAAATTGCCAGTTGATTCATAGAGCATGGTTCTAATTTGTGCCTTCTGTCTCTCTGTTTCTCTCTCTCTCTCACTTTCTGTATTTATCTATATATCTGTCTATCTACCTACCATCAGTCATCAATAATCTATTTATCCATCCCTATTTGGGAACATACACTAAGAATGAGGGAGGTTAAGAGATTTCACATTGCAATTCTATACTTTGATATATATAATTTGATCAAATATAATAAGAAAAATAATCATGTTCTAAAGAGAAATTTATAATGTAATTAGTAAAGCTTATATTGTTAAGCATAGAGAAAAATATAAAATTATTAAGTACACAGAAAAACAAACCATTCTACGTTGTATTAAGGCTGCAACTATTTGAAACTAACAAAGCTATAAGCATAAAACATGCAAGGATATATATACATGAGTACTAAACATATTTATTTCTGGGACATGAGTGTTGGAAATTATGGGTGTTTTTTTCTTTCTGTACTTCCCAAATACTGTATAATGAGCCAGCATATGTAACATTTTATGGCGGTAAAAAAAAAAAACCAAAAACTTAAAACAGAGTTTGTAAAGCATTTATTTAATTTGTAGGATGTCTTAGTCCATTTGGGCTGCTGTAACAAAAAGATCACTGATTGGATGGTTTATAAACAGTAGAAATTTACTGCTCTCAGTTCTGGAGGCTGGAAAACTGAGATCAGGGGGCTGGTATGGTCAGGTAAGAGCCCTCTTCTGAATCATAGACTTCTCCTATATCCTCACGTGGGGTGGATCTCTCTGGAGCCTCTTTTGTACAGCACTAATTCCACTCAAGAAGTCTCCATCCTCATAATTTAAGCACCTTAAGTTAAAGGCCTAATCTCCTACTATCATTATGAGGGGTTATGATTTCAACACATGTAGAAACATGTAGGTCTTAGCACCTGAAATGCCGTGATGAGTTCTGTGAGAATAAGAGGTTAAGACAGATGAATGACACATTCATAGGCAGAATTCAATTTTCCAAAAGGTTGGTATTGTGTAGTGGTTAGGAGAATTGACTTTGGAGGCAGGTTATCTGTGGTTCATATTCCAGCTTCTGCACTAAATGGTTGTATAACCTTCAGCACTTTTATTTGTTAATTTCTCAATGCCTATTTTCTCATCTGTGTAATGGAAATAAAGATGCTATCCACCTCCTAAAATTGGTAAGGTGAGGATTAAATAAATGTCTAGCTATGAACATTTTATGGCTGCCATAACAAGTTACGGCTTAACCGTAACATATGGCTTAACCCAACATATATTCATTCTCTCACACTTACGGAGGTTTAGGGGTCTGAAAACAGATCACTGGGTTGGAATCAAGGTATGAGGTGGGCAGTGTGTCCTCTGGAGGCCCCGAAGAGAATCAGCTTCCTTGTGTTCCCCAGCTTCTAGAACGGTATTCCTGGATTCCGTGGCCAAGGACCCCTTTGAGCATCTCCAAAGCCTGCAGGTTAGCTACCTTGCATCAAGTCCTCACTGATGTGCCCTCTGTGTCAGATCTCCCTGTGCCTCACTCTTATAAGAACACTTGTAACTACATTAGTGCTCACTTGATAAGCCAGGGTAATCTCCCTATCTCAGGATCCCCAACTGAATCGTATCTGCCAAGTCCCTTTACCAATAAGGCCACAGTCATGGGTTCCAGGTATTGGGATGGGACTATCTTTAAAGGCCATTATTTAGTCTACTGCCACATATAGCACTTAGTATGGTGCCTGGCTCATAGTGTGTTCTAGGTAAATGTTAACTGTTACTATTTCAAAGTCGTTTGTGATAATGACATAAAAGGCCCACTAAAGCACTAGAGAGTGCATGGGGGTTTAGAGGAAGCAGACATTGCTCCCATCTGAGGTTATCACGGGTGGTATAATAGAGCAAAGAACATTAAGAACAGGTAGTATCGAGGTTTTTCAAAGATGAGGGCACTACAGGCTTCAGGCACTACATCATTCGGCCATCTGTCCTGACCCTCCATCATGTGCCATACCACTTGCTTGTGCTCAGAAGATCAAGGATGTTATAGTCAGTGGACATGAATTTAATTTCCTTCTTTTGTTAACTAGAGGACTGAGAAGAAGTTCTTTTTTATTCAGCTCTCACCTGACCATGCTGTCAGTGAATAACTGGAAAGTGAGGCTTGTCACAGGTTGGGTGATGATATTTCTTCCTTCACTTCTTCCTCCTTCTATTTCTGAGTCCCAATGTCCTCTCCTTTAAGGTGGAGACTGATAAATTATTGAACACTGCATCTGAAACTAAGTATGTTGGCTTATATGTTGGCTAATTGAAATTTAGAAAAAAAGAAAAAAAGATGGAGATTGAAGTGTGTCTCTCACAGGCTTCAAGATTAAATAAAATGATGATTGTGGGGAGTCTTTTGTAAAGGGTAATCTAGTCCACAAATGCTAACTGTACCATGTGTTTCTATGTCATTACTAATTGAATAGGAACTTCCTTATTCCTAGGAATAATAAGATAAACAGCACAGGTTATCTTTAAGAGCATAATGTAATTAAAGGTTCACTTTTCTGAAAGATCCAGACTGGTATTAATGCAGGTAAGAAGAGGAACTGTTTGTGGAGGACAACTTTAAACTCTTCACTGAGGCAGTGGACCTGGACAGATGGCAGTTTTGGGTGAATAGATAAAATTTGATCCTAAATTCATCTACAAGCTAACTTGATAAAATTCTACATAATTACGAAATCATTACTTTGACTCTTTCTTTGCTCTCCTTTCATATTTTCTTTCATGTGTTAACACTACAAGATTTTTGATCTAAGCCTCTTGCCCTTTCCCAACAAATTCTTCAGATTTCCTTTGAGTTCTTTTCTTTGACAACTCTCTCATCCAAGACTTAATGATTCACATCAACAACTTTCTTTGGAACCAAATGGCTTTCTTGTCTCAGTGGGTGGTTCTGGCACCCTAAGTCTCCCAGAAAATCTCCCTGAAATTATTAGAAACAAAATTCTGGGTTGCATACACCATTGGTTTGGCTGAGTAAAGTGCTTATTTTACCCTTGTGGGTCCTAGAAGAGCAATCTCTTCAATTATAAACTATGGATTGAACTTATTCTTATTTAGAAGACATTCTCCAATCTCTTTCTGTAGAAATTAACTTTCCAGCTTACCTAGACGTGGTTAATGAGACGCAAGGTGTAATGAATGGTGAAGGGTAGTCATTAACTTACTCTGGAGCATTGCAAGAGCCCAAATCAATCTTTATTTCTACTTTGAAGATAGGAATTCTCTCTTTTCCTTTCCATCTTTTTGGCAGTGAATAATGGGAAAAAGAGTCTTGTCTCATGTTAGGCTTGGATGATGGCATTTCTCCTTCATTGGTAGGAAAGAGATGGATTCTAGTGGTACACTAGTCAGGAGTGGAAGTCACTTTGGGTTTCCTATCTATGAAGCCATATCTCCCAAGACTGGGCAAAGGAATATCTATAGTCCATAGACAATAAACTGAGTTCTGAGTGACTAGAACTTAATGTCTCTCTGATCATATGTCTTGATGTCTGTGTCCTTTAATCCAGACAAATCAGTGGCCCCATCAAAGAAGTATAAAGGAAAGGGTGGGATTCCATTCTTTACTAGGCTCTAGGTGCTATGAACAAGAGAAAGAAATTAAGCCTATCTACTAGACCCAACCCAAGCATTGGCAACAAACTGTGATCAGACCTTGAAAGTTTTAATGTCTCTTCACACAAATCATAAAGGCCATATCATCATTCATCAACTTAAATTATGAAATGGTGGTAAGAAAAAAGTCTATGCACAAAGACAGTGACTAATATAATTTGATACAATGAACATATTTTTGTGATATATATAACGTTGAGATAATATATTAACATAAAGATGTCAATGTCAGTCAAGCAGTTTACAGTCTAAAAACATTTCCAGGTATGTCATAATTTGGTCCTCAGGACTACCTATGATGAAGGTAGTACAGTGAATATCATCCCCATTCTACAGATGAGACCACCGAGAAAAGGCAATCAGTCGATCCTTCAACATCCCTCACACAGTGCGGGTGACAGAGCAGAGCCTGAGCCACATCTTTCTGACTTTAGGACCAACCTAACAACCTATTCTTATAGGAACAGCTGCCATATGAAAGCAAACGAGTCATGGCTAATTCTCATCCTCAACAGCATTACAGCTGGCTTGTTAGTCTCATTACTAACCCCTTCTCTAAGCTGCAGGCAGTGTTGTGGAAAGAATAAGAAGTCACGATGCCAAATAAGATTTGTAATGTGTGTGAGTTTCAGAAAGCCAGGGGAAGCTTGGGCATGCAGTACACAGCTGATGATGAAACGGGACACTTACTGAGATGGATATCTTTTTAAATATAACATTTGTACTCTCTGTGCATGTGTCATGTGTGTGTGTGTGTGTATTTTGTCCTTATGTGTGGATGTATAGAGCAGTGTAAAAAATATGATCCTGAGGATAGCAAGCCCCCAAGCCTCATTAAATGCAAGTTTCTGAAATAGACTGATGTGCTACTGAACACAAAATATTCATGTATCTCTGATGGAAAGTATCGTTCTTTAGAATGTGTTGGATGAATATGATGCTATAAATCCAGGGCTCCCCAAGTAAGATTTTTCCAGTGGCTTACTAGACAGGAGGGGAATCTGGCCCACTGTGATTTTATTTGCTTTTGGAAATGGGGGGAAAATGTCTCCATTTCTCAAAGCTTCTGGGTGCACAAATAAAAAAAAATGAATTATAGCATTAGCAGTCCATGCAGCAAACTCTTGGGTAGGTTAATAAAATGTAAATACTTGCAGGGGGCCAAAGAATAGTGCATTTGGTTCACAAGGTGGGAGGTGGGTCGTTAAGAGCCAGGAGGGTGATGAAGGCAATGGTGTGAGCTTATGAGCTCACTCTGTATGGATTCAGAGACTGTAGCTCTGTTTTCCCCCAGTGGCACTGCCAACTGCAATTCTTAATGAGTTATTACATCCTGGGCCGAGCAGGCAACATGGCACATTAGGAAGTACGTTAAAGAACAATTCACTGCCTTGCAGAGTTTATATCCTGAAGAGGCTAGAAATGAGCCCAGGAGACATTTCTTGAAAGGAGGTGAAAATAGAGAGACTTCTGGGAAAAGCCAAAGTGATTTTTATCAATGATCTAAAAGCCTGTAAGTCAGCTCACCAGTATGCAGAGAGCTGTTACTAGAGTCCTTCCTTCCAACAGAAAGGCTCCGGGACAATGGGTAAGTGAGTGTGTCTGGGCGGAGCAGAACTTGGTGAACAAAAAGCAAGTTATGTGGCAGGTGACTGTCGGTTAATTTTAACATTTTTCACAGGGAGGGCAGAAAAGGCCCTTACAGGTGCGTATCAGCAAAAATATAACATAAAGGTAAAGAAACAGAGACTCTGGCTTTTGAGGAATAGGCATCTTAACCTCATGAACAATTGTTGTACCCCTGACTTAGCAGGAGGATGGAGAGGGAAAGCAGCATTTTCTGGACACCTACTAAGCACAAGATGCTGTGACTGTGATTCCATGGATCTTATCCATTCTGCCCGCTCAAGAGTCTTGAAAGATGAATATTTTAAGCCCGTGTTTAAGCAACAAATTGATGCAGAGATAATTGAAGCGATCCAGATGTCTGTGACTTAACGCCTCGGTACTCCTTCTCCCTCGCTATAATTCTGACTTTTATATACTTCCTTCAAAGTGTTTTGTTTTGGTTTTTCCTCTGCTACCTCCCCGTTCAACTCCTACCGTCCTGTGTCCAGCTAATAGAGAAGCCAACTTTCCATGTCTCCAAGAAGTGATAAGGGGAAAGAGCTCGGGTTGGACATGTCATCTGGCAGTACTTGTCTTCAAGCTCCACTGACACTCTTCAGTAGCTGTTCCCTCTTCCTCTTCCTTTTCCTCCTCCCCCTTTACATCCCTCAATGGTGATAGCAGCTCCATTAATTCGCAGAAGCAGACAGTGATGTGTAATTTGAAGATACAAAGTAGGAAAACATCACCTTCCCCTCTCCTTGCAGAAACAATGCTAATCATTTTTTGGTATGAGATGCACCAAGTTCAAAGTTCCTCCAGGGGTACGTTATATCGTTAAGTTTACTGAATACCTACAGTTTGCCACGGACAGTGTAGTGTGGGAGGAATACATAGTAGTTGGGAGTTCTAAATGCATATAGTAGGCTTTTTAGCTTTCAGAAATTAAAGAAACACACACAAAAAATAAAAGGTAGGTAAAACTACCATAGCATAAAAAAATAAGCAAAGTGCCAATGCTATGCAAAGTAAAGAAAAGTCAATGTTGACCAAAGGGAGATGAAGAGAATCAATTTGAACAGAGCCTTACTTATGGAAAAACAATTTGAGCTAGCCTTACTGTGTAATGTAACTGATCAGCTTGGTAAACCAAAAGCATTTCTTCTGCTTTGTGGGATAATTTTTAAACCGCACCAGGATGAGTGTTTTTCATATTCTTGAATATATGAAATAAATATATGAAATATATTTATTCTTTGATATATGAAAAAATAAAATTTATTTCATGTTCCTAATTTGCTTTCCTTTTACCATTCCCCCACTTTTTCATCTGAAACAAAAAAAGCTTTTTTAAAAATTTTTCCAAAGATTTTGTTTATTTATTTGAGAGAGAGAGAGAGCGAGCATGAGAGGGGGTAGGGTCAGAGGGAGAAGCAGACCCCCTGTTGAGCGGGGAGCTCAATTTGGGACTAGATCCTGGGACTATAGGATCATAACCTGAGCTGAAGGCAGTTGCTTAACCAAGACACCCAGGCGCCCCCCCAAAAAAAATTTTTAAATAATGGTGATTTCCAAGGTTTTGTCTTATAAATTGGAAAGAGAAGTTGAGACAGATCAGTGGCTGATCAGAACACAAAAGAGATTCCCAGAGTTTTGGAAGCTATCTGTTATACACAAACAATGGACATTGGGGAGTGTATGTCCTATGGTGAGTGCTGTTAAATGTGTAAGCCTGATGATTCATGGACATGTACGCTGGGGCAAATACTACATTATATGTTAATAAAAAATTAAAAAATAATAATAAGTTAAAAAACATTAAAAAATGAATCATGGAATACTACATCAGAAACTGATGAGGTACCATGTGGTGACTATCATAACATAAAAAAAAAAAACTAAAAAAAAGAAATATGCAAATACAATGGCTGTCGTCTGGTGCCACATGTTTGGAAGGTACTAATGGTTTGGGAGCAAGATTTTCTGGAACACATGCTGGATGATACCAAAAAATATTTCCAGTGGGTTCTTAATAAGGCAAGCTTCATGGGCATGGCGTGGCCCTAAAGATGCTGCAGGAATCTACCTGAGCCCAAATTCTTTTTTAGCATAATCCTTTCTAAAACCCTAATTTCCTTTTTGTGCTTCTATCTAGCATGATAACTAAAATATCTTGCAACTTTTTCCTATGACATTTAACTCAGCGAGCACTTATTTAATATCTGTTGTAAACTAGATCCAAGGAGGTGCTTGGCACTTCCCCAGTAACTTTGCTGTTGTTGTACAATGATAATCATAGAACCTACTAAACAAAATTTTTGTAAAGTATTATGACTTAATTATATGTAAGGTCCTTAGAAGAGTGGGTGATGTATGTTCAACGTTTCAAAAACAAGGACAATAACAATAACATTATTATTACTTTGTCCTTGGGGTAGGGGGATTGGCTTTGGGCCTTTTCAAGTGAGTGGGGTTTAGATTCCTCCAACTGATGTCCCAATGGCAAGCACAGTGGAGTACTGCGCAAAGAATGTTCAAATAGAGAATTAGACTGGGAGTCAAAATACTTGTACATTAATAAGAAACACTTATAATAAACAATGATAAGAGAAATTAGATCAAGTACCTGCTATATACAGCTAGGCTAGGGGATCTGCATATACTTCTGCCTCTCATGTTGTTTGCATGACCTTGAACAAAGTAGTCCCCCTTGCCAGTTCCTTGTACTCCAGTTGTCAAGTGAGATGTTTGATGTGATCATTGATCAACACACTTTTCAATTATTAGAAGAATCCTCTTAAAATAAAACATATTTCTTAAAATCTTTTATATCAGTGGAAATGCTTCACCCAAATATAGTAGCTCCTAAGAACTTACACAGGAAAACAGCTTGAAAACCTTTAGATTAAAAGGTGTCTATTTATAATGTTAAATACATAGTTGTCTGAGTGCATAGCATCATGTAAATTATTGATACAGCTTTCTGAGTTTGCAGTTGATTTCTGTAGCCTACAGGGATCTAGAGCTTAGCAGCTGAGATGATCCTAGTTCATATAAAGGATTGGCAAGGGTTATATGGCTGTGATATGACGTGACCTTAAAAGATGCCACAAAGTGACTTGAATAACCCCTGCCATTCAAATCTGCAGTGAGCTATCATAACCTATTACATAGATTCCATAGAAAGACCCATAGTCTTTGATGTGCTTAAGCTTATTGAAGGAGAGATTGTTGACTAATAGATGTTATTTTAATGAATCTCTAAAAATATCCTATAGAATGTGTCCTATATATTTGCTATATTATTATATAAATATAATAATATATGTTAATATAATAAATAATAAATAAAATAAATAATACATTAATAATAGATATTATATATATCTTATATACTGTATAGGATATATATACTATGTTTTATATATATCCTGTATGTTATATATATGTGTGTGTGCACATTTATATATATGTTTGTGTGTATATATGTGTGTGTGTATATATATATACACTGATATACATGTGTATATATGTACACTGATAGGATATAAATGTATATCCTATCAGCTTTGTTTCTCTGGAAAACCCTGACTAATATATATTTCCTTAATATTTTTAAAATTATGTATTATATTTATACACTTCCCCTGGCTACCTTTAAAATTTTATCACATAAAATTTATATAATTATTAATGAAAAATGTGAACATATTTTTATTTGTCTCATCTCCTTGAATCCTGTACCTGCACTTCCCATTAAAGTTATATGAAAAAAAGGGTGCCTGGGTGACTCAGTTGGTTAAGCATCCGACTCTTAGCTCAGGTCTTGAGCTCAGGTCTTGATTTCAGGGTTGTGAGTTCAAGTCCCACTTTAGGCTGCATGCTGGGCATGGAGCCTACTTGAAAAAAAAAGTTAAAAAAATATGAAAATGTATTTTTAGACTATTATCAAATTTTTACCATCATGTGTCAGTAATTCCTTATATTTGAAATAAATTGTATTAGTGTTTCCTCATTAATATACCCTTTCTTTTATTCAATGTCTGTCCCTTTCTTGTTGACTCCCCTCTCCCCCATTTCATGGTGGTATATTCTTGAGAACATTTTCTAGAAGCAGTGTTACTTGGATGGTAAATTTTCTCAGTCATTGAATGTCCAACAATATCTTTCTTTTGTCCTTAAAATTAATTCACAATTTGGTAAAAGCAGAATTCTAAATTCAAAATCCTTTTTTTTCCCATGAAGAAATTACTTTTTGTCTTCGAGCATCCAGTGTTGCTCATGAAAAGTCCATATCAATTGGACTTTTATATACAATATATATATTTATATATGTGTGTGTGTTAGGAATTGATGTTTATCTTTCTTTTTCTTAAAGATCCCATACATGCTATAAAATATGAAGCTGGGTTTTTTTCATCCTGTTTTACATTTGGTAGGTAGGTCCTTTCAGTCTGAAAAGTTGGTCTTTTAACAGCTTAGGGCAATTTTTTTCTACATTCAAATATTACTCTCTGATGACTTCTTTTTCCTTTTTTGTTTTCTTTCTCTACTTTTTTCAGGGAATGTTTTCTTTTTCTGGAACTTCTGTTGGCATATATTGGAACTTCTGGATCCATATTATGTTCTGAACTTGCCATTCATAATTTCTATTTGCCTTATGAAATTATGTTTCAGGACAATCTTTCACTGTTGCATCTTCCAGATCAATAATATGATTCTAAATATTGGAATCTGCTATTCAGTCCCATTAGGTACATATTTTTTCAGTTTAACATATAATCATAATTTCCAAGGACTCTAATTAGTTGGTTCTTTTTTATACCAACCTAGTCTTATTTCTAATGAAGATATCTCATTATCCCTTTAAAAATGAGGATGAAAGCCATATTATGTTTTCTCTAATAAATATTCAAAGCTTTAGTTTTCTATTTGTTGAATTTAGTAAATTTCTTTCCTAATATCATTCTTTCCTAAATATTTTGTGATTCTTGATTTGTTGCTCACCATTTTGTCTGAGGTTTCCTTTTGACCTGTGCGTGGATCTTGTTCCTCATTATTGCATTCAGGCCCCAGTGACTGCAGGCTCTCTTGCAGAACATGGCTCTGGTTGCCTTTCACCCAGATTTGGTGATGACTCACAGTTTGGAAAGTCAGTAGCCCTCTGGGACGCTGCCTCTACTGCATGTACGGAGGTAGTGGCCCCCGTGCCCAAATGTACTGTCCTTGTCTGAGCTTAAAAACGGGACAAATTTGCTGTTGGAAAGAGTTGACAACCCAACCACTCAAAAGCTGTTGCCTAATTAATCACTTTCGGAAATGCCCAGGGAAACTGCTCATACCACTGTGTCTTGGCTTGATGTTTCCCGAGCTGTTCCTACAGCTCTAGGTTTCCTCTAGATTTCTGTTTTTTATTTTGTTTTAACCATGTATATATTTAATACGATTTGCTACATCAACATATATTCCGAGGGGTATTAATAATTCTTTCTCTAGTGGTACTCTTGTTTTCCATCCCATTTTTTTAACTTTTCATTTTAGAATGATTTCCAGCTTATAATATAGTTGAAATAATATACAAAGAACTCCCATTCCACTTACATAGTTTTCAGATTCGTTTCCTTTCCTCTCTGTCTTTTATTATTTTTTCCTGAATCATTGGCATCAGATTGAATACATCTTCATAGTCTTTCTCATTTTATTCTCTCATTTTATTCTCTCTTATTATTATGTCTTAGTGTTTTTTTTTTTTAAGGATTTTCTTTATTTGACAGAGAGAGAGAGATTGAGAGAACAAGTAGGAGGAGAGGCAGAGGGAGAAGCAGACTCCCTGTAGAGGTGGGTCCTCAATCCCAGGATCCTCAGATCATGACCTGAGCTGAAGCCAGATGCTTAATTGACTGAGCCATCTGGGCACCCTTTCTCAGTATTTTCTAAGAATTGGGGTATTCTTTTACATAAATACAATAAAGTTATAAAATTCAGAAAATTTAACAGTGATACAAAATTTTCATCTAATCCATGTTCCACATTCCAATTAAAAAAATGTTTCTACTAATTTCCTTTATAGTGCCCCCTCTCTCCCATTGCGATATGTGGCTGAAATCACACAGCGCATTTACTGATCATATTTGGTTAGCCTTCTCTAATCTGCAACAGTTCCTTAGCCTTTCTTTTCTTTCAGGACACCAATGTATTTTAAGACAACATGGCAATCATTTTGTAGATTGTTTCACAGTTTGGGTTGTCCAATGCTTCTTGATTAATTTGGAATTTCCAGCATATTTGATGAAAATATTATGTAAGTAATATTGTGTCCTCTTCAAAGAATCACATCAGGAGGGAGGTGACATTTTGCCCCTTACGGGTAACACATTTTCTTTGTTTTCTTCAGTGTGGAGTCAATATTTTTTTCTTTTCCTTTTGTAAAGTAATTTTCAGAAAGCTATACTAAGACCATATATAAACATAAAAATCATCCATAGATTTAGCATCTATTGATGATCCATTCCTGCTTCATTTTTACTATGATGGCTGAAAAATAGTAATTTTCTAATTTCATAATTCTTGTGTACTTATTAATTGGTATTCTGACTATTAAAAAGAGGTTTTTCTCTCATCATCTATCTACTATTTAACAACATCCTTTTATTTTTTTTCTTTGATTTTTATTTTATTCAACAAGTTATATTGCATTACTGTTTTATTTATTTTGATGCCAAATTTTCCCGGAATCATCCAGAGTGGGCTGCTTGAAAGTAACTTCTATGTCTTCTTACTACATCCTCATCTTTTATTTTTCTTTTTTGGAACGTTCTTTTGCTTTACAGTGAAATAAGGCAATCCAGGTTCATCCAGTATTTTCTGTTTTCCCAACCTAGAGAGGGCCATATTTTCAAAGACACAGTTCCTCTTAGTGGAGAATGGTAGTTAGAAACCACTTTTTGTCTTCGAGTATCCAGTGTTGCTCACGAAAAGTCCATATCAATTGGACTTTTATATATAATATATGTGTGTGTGTGTGTGTGTGTGTGTGTGTGTGTGTGTGTGTATTAGGAATTGATGTTTATCTTTCTTGTTCTTAAATACTCCATACTTGCTATAAAATATGAAGCTGGATGTTTTCATCCTGTTTTACATTTGGTACATAGGTCCGTTCAGTCTGAAAAGTTGGTCTTTTAACAGCTCAGGGAAATTTTTTTCTACATTCAAATATTATTCTCTGATGACTTCTTTTTCCTTTCTTGTTTCCTTTTTTGTTTGAGCAGTAGTGTCCTCATTACTGGAGGTGTTGTTGATCCATTCCTTTTGGGGGACAGAACTAGGAGAACTCCAATTCTAATTCAAACCCAAGCATTTTGTCATGTTTTCCCACATTCCACATTTGTATTTTCCTCCTTTTATAGTGAAAATCTTGATTCCCCTCAACTGCAATGTATTCATTCTTCAGTCATCCAGTACACTCATAACAATTTCAGAATTACTTTACTCATACCAGCATTAGTATGCTTTACTCATACTTGATAGTATGACTACTAATAAGATCGCAGGATTTGTTTGCTGCTCTTATACTTTCACTTTTTAACTAAGTGTGCATAACCAAAGTATTGAGTTCTGAGGTTACTAGACTTAGTTCCTTCTGCCCTCCAAAATATGATTATATTATTCACTTAAAATATAACTGAGTCTGAGTATGTTTGCATCCAGTTTCAGAATTTATTTTCAATTCCGGTTGATCTAATTTTATTTTAATTAATTTAAACATTTACATGGCTCCAAATGTAAAAACAAAATAACAACAACAAAAAAACAAAAAAAAATGTATTAGTGAGAAGAAAGACGTGTCACGTGCTATTTTATTTGTCCTCATTAATCCCATATGGGATTGGGGGAGGGGTGCCTATGTGCACAGATTTGAAATAAGTGACCATCAATATCTTGGGATTATCCAGCCTAGTTTCCTATTTTTTTTTTACCATTTCAATTTAAAATGAAAATAATTTTATGAAATTCGGGACTGAAAAATCAAACACATGTCCTAATTTTGCCAACCTAATCCCATTTCTAAATGCTATTAGTTTACCCACTGCAACTAGTTTCTAGATGAACTTACATATTCTGTTTGGCTTCTCAGCCAAATGGTGAAACCAATCTGCTTTCTTGTTTTATCCCATCTAGCCAATGTCCTTGCTCTTGTTCAATCACTGACTTGGCAAAACTTCAGGATAGTTTTGGCAAAAATTATTCCGACATGATTTGACAAGTTGGAGGACACAATGCAATGAAGTTCATTGTCGTTTTTCCTCCTCGGCTTCCATAAACCACCTGGGGCTCCAGCTGGGTGAGGGGTCGGGAGTGTCAGAAAAGTCTTCTGTGGGAAAGTGTGTGATAAGTAGGCATTATCCAGGTAGAAAAGAATGGGGGGAAATTTTTCAAAGCAATGGAGACCAGGGAAGAAATGTTTTATGTGGATGACAGTGTGGTGAGTTAAAGACCCAAGGAATTACACAAGAGCTGGAACACAGCGTTGAGGGGTAAAGGGCAGTGGGATAGGGCATGGGGGAGGAGGCCAGAACACAGGGCCTTGTGTGTGCCCATCCTTTATCTCACTAGTGCTCTCACTTGTAAGGAAATGAACTCTTTAATTAAATAAACAACATATTCCAAGGGGAGGTCTCAGGGTCACTGGTATAGATGACAGCCTTCCTTCATCCTGACACCTCAGAGAGAACTTTATGTCTTATACATTAAGAAGGTGATTCTCCTACATGAATTTGTTCTCTTTCTTCCCCATATCCTCCATTCTTGGCTTTCTTTCCCTGCATAGTCTTCCAGTTTGGTATTTCTACTGATGTTGTGGACAGTTTTCACATTATCAGATTATCAGATCTAAAATGGCTTTCCTTCCCCAGTTGTATAAAGGAGCTAGAGGGTAGTTGTCAGGGCAGTCAAAACATAAGGCTGTGGGTGTGTTTGGGGCTCCAAGAGACTTCTGAAATAACTTTTGTAGATTTGGCTAGGAGAAACATAATGCAAGGCATTTCTTTATATGGCATGTCTTACTCTTACAAATTATTTAGAGATATGAAGGGAGACAGACCCAAAGAGGGAGACAAAGAGAGGGAGAGAGATGAAAAAGGGACAGAGAACATTGCTATGTAATCTCATGCAGTATATTAACTCTCTTTCCATGCTTCTGAAATTCCCAGATTATGAGACGAAACTTGCGTTTCACTATACACTTGATGGTTATAGATAGTTTCCTTCCCAGTTTTTTTTGTAGCTTTGTTTGCAACCATGATACATAACCCAGACTACCAAACAGGTTTGACTCAGATTTTGAATTGCCAACTACAGAGGCACAGAACTGGAGACCGGAAAGAATCTGTGTCAGTGAGGAAGGAGCAGAGGACGTGCTTCGGGTTTCTAGGGATGGTAATGGCTGTGATTCTAGCAGGATCTGCCCAGAGTCCAGTAGTTGGATAGGGAGCCCCGAGGGAATCTCCAGTGCAAGCTATTACACATTTGCCCAGCTGCAAAGGCAGTAGTAATTTCCAATGGACCAGTTCTGTGACCTGATTTTGGATATTGCTCTTGACTATTTACCCCAAAATATGGCTTTTCACCTTCCCATTCCCAAAAGAGCTGTTTAACACTTTTTGTTTTGTTTTTTGTTTGTTTGGTTTGTTTTTTTTCATAAATTTGCCCTGTTTCTGTTGCTTACAACTAAGAACCCTGATTAATACACTGGATAAGTCCTTCCATCTCTTTGGGGACTTAAGTCCCTCCTCTGTGAAATTGGCTGGTTAGTCTATATGTTTTGGTAAGTTGGTCTAGCATAGTAAGAGTACTGATCAAGAGCATAAAAACATTTTTTTATGCTCAAAATTAAATAAATGAGAATGAGAGTTCTTTGAAGTAGAGATAACAAAGGACAGAATGGCTCACGTAGGCCTCTCAGAAACGATGTCACCCTCATTGGTTATTTTCTGGTACTAAAATGATAAATGACCCTCAGTGAACTTCTCACCCCATATAGTGGATCCCTGCTTACATGAGAAGTGTGCTTATCAGAGAAGGAAGATGTTTCTGTTTTTAAGAAGTATTAGAATATAAGTTCTTTAAAGGAGTTTTGGTTTTTTAGAGGGGTTTGCAATTCACCACTGAGGACAAAAATCACACTTTCCATGGGAATTGCAACATTCAGGCTGAAAGATAATGAAAGGAGCAAGATGCTGTCTGGAAAGGAAAAGAGCTCCAGGGGAAAAAGGACGGAGAGTCAGAACATATAAACTGAGCATTCAATTATTTTCCAGAGGAGGGAGAATCGAGATTTTTTTTTTTTTAGAACAAAATCAAGGCTTTTGTAAGACCATCAGTTTCTTTTTGGAAAATATTTCAAAGTATTTGACATTCAAGGACCTTTATGGGCAATGTGAGATATTTCTCAGGTTACGAGAATGTAAATATATTTCGGACATTCACCAGTAAATATAATTGATCTGTCTTAAGCTTGGACATAGACTTTATAATATGTGGAACATGTCGTTGTTCTGAAAACATGCAAATTTAGAAGAAACAAATTAGTGTGTGCAGATTTCACCAAGAAAAACTCTTTGAAGGCTGGGAGAAGCTAAATGTTCTTTTTGTAACAGGAAATTTGAAAGGTTAATTCCCCTTGGGTGATTTTAGGATGTTTCACCACAATATATAACAAAACAAAAAGGCAGAAGTACACTTTTCCGATCACCTGGAAAATCACTCTGACACTTTTATGATGAACTGATTTATTGTTAAAACGTCCCAATTATTGTTAAAACATCTCTCTTACTAACCTGAAGGTATTGATAAGAAATGAGCACATTTTCTCATCTACTCACCTTAAACATTCACCAGAATGACGAATACACATGAATTTTCTGATATTGTGACTGGCAGGCCATCCCTTAGACGTGTTCTTGGTCTGGAAAGTGTTTCATCTCTGGCTGAAAGCCCTTCAAAGCCAAGGACTATGCATTTTACCTCTTTCCAGCAATGGTATCAAGCGCCACAGATATCTGGGAGCTATTTGATGATGGCCTTTAGTTTACTTTGAAAAACATTTGTGTTTCAAAGCCTGCAAACAGAAGTGTTCATAAAGAGTTATGAATTTGGAAATCTAAGGAAACAACTTTTGGTATCTGGCAGAATTTTATTTTTAATTCTTTCATTTACTCATATATACATTCCACTGAAATTTATTGAGCACCTACAGGTACTGAGTATTGAGCTAGGAGCTGAGATACAGATACAGATCTGGGCTCTGATCTCCTGTCTAGTGACAGACTTAGACCAATAAAAAAGTTGTATTAAAACAAGTAAAATTGGAACTGTGCTAAGTGCTGTAAAAACATGTAAAAATAAAATGGCAGAGAGTATTAAAAACATGTACTGTGTCCTAGTCGGCCTGATATTCCTAAGGACAGTCAACTGAATGGCAAATAATTCTTTGTTAAAAGTCCCTTAATTATTTCCAACCTCTCACCAAGACCTGCTGTTGGTATTTACAACAGGGAAGTTAACCTGATTACAGCAACTGGGGACAACTTTCCAAGGAGTAACTTTCGAACTGAATGAACTGAAAAGAACTAAGAGCTGAAGAATGAATCTGTAAGGACCAGGTAAATTGTGGAACAGGGGCTGCAGGCTCGGGAATGACTTGTGCAAATATGCAGCCTCCTGACTTGTGGTGGCAGGATCCTGGTCACAAGCAACTTTAACACACTGCCCCGGGCATGTCCAGAGAATAAAATGGAGACAGTGCCCAGGCAGAGGGAGACCAAATTAAAAGAATTTCATTCAGAACATTCAGGGAAAAGAGAAGGCTAGAAAAGGCAGCCCGTTCAGTAATGAAGAGCAGGCAGAGATGATTAATCTAGAAGAATGTATCAAACACACATGTGCCCACAAGAAAGGAACACCAAATTCATTATGAAGATAGAAAAACGAGGTTCTTCAAGAGGACTATTCAAAGAAATAAAGAAAATATGAAGCAGATACTCACCTGCACCCTCAAAGAAATGAAAATGAATATGGATTAAAAATGATGATCGGAGGGGCCTCTAGGTGGCTCAGTCAGTTAAGTGTCTGCCTTCGACTCAGGTCATGATCCTAGGGTGCTAGGATTGAGCCCGGCAAGGGCTGAACAAGGAGCCTGCTTCTTCCTCTGCCCCTCCCCCTGCTTGTTCTCTCTCTCTCTTTCTCAAATAAATAAAAATCTTTTAAAAATGATGATTGGAGAATGAAGAATGATGGACTCTGAGCTGTGCCCCCAAGTTCTTCTCCCAGCAGGGGCTTGATCCTGGAGCTGGTAGGAGTCCTAACAGGAAGAGCTATCAGCCCAGGGGGGCTCAACTGGCCACTTAGACCTAATTCAAGCCTCCCCAGGGTGGCCAACAGCCGATGACCAATCCAGCTAGAATTATAAAGGCCAGGCTATTTTGCCTCATGGGGGACATCAGTAATGAGTCTTTGTAGCTCCAGAGCTTCCCTTGAGATTGGCCAATGCTGTCATTTGGAACTACATCCGAGTTTAACTTTTCCTTCTGCCTGTCCCCAGTATATTCCTCCGCCTTTCACAGGTGTTGACTCAAGAGCACCAATAAAAAACATACTTCACACTAAACTCCTTCTCAGACTCTGCTTTCCAACGAGCCCAACCTGAGACAAAAATGCAAGCTATCCCACAGGAGATCCTAAGTTAAGAGCTTGAGATGAAGTGGAAAATGGCAGAGGAAAGAAATTAAAACAGATTATATTGGAGTATTTAAAACCACACCAGAAGCAGCAATGAATAGAACTGACTTGCAAAAATAGAATCAGTTATGTGAAAGGCAAGTTTGAAAAACACCCAACGAAATGGGTTGAAATGGGCCGAGGAAAGCAATCAGAGATGAAATGAACTCTAAGGAAGTGAGATGCTTGCATGAAGATTGGAGTTATTAAATAAAATAACCAAAGAAATCACAGAAAAATGTAGAGTAGAATTTTTTTTCTGAAGTTGAGAAATACATGAATCCGTAAGTGTGCACCTAATGTTTGCCTTAGTTTGGGACAAAAACATAGATGCACATACGTACTTTATTGGAGAGGTAATCTCAGGACACAAAGAAGAGAGGATAGTTGGAAAGTGAAGAATATGTTAATGAGCTGGTTTCTACTATGGGCCCCTAGGTCAGAGGTCCAAGATGCAACACACTTCAGAATAATCCCACCAGCAAACGGGAGACTCCCACCCTCCGTTGTTGAGGTCGATTTTGGTATCATCGACTCTTCCTTGCTAGGATGATGAGCAACCAAGCAAACTCCGGGCCCTGGATGAAGCCTTCAGGAAAAAGAAGAAGAGCAAATCCAAGTTTTGAGATGGGAAACTGCAGCATTCTGGGAACTGTCTGCATCTACAGATAAATTCAGATGGACCAAGGTGATATTGCGTAAGACATTGCTAGCTTTTTGGAAAAAGTCATAAAAAATATCAAGACTGAGATGTAATTTGGTGAGGTGATTGAAATTCAAGGACAAATAAAAATTGCAAAACCATATAGAAGAAACATGTCACCTATAGAGAGGATACACACCTTCTCCCCCATTTGTGCATGAAATAAGACAAAGGAATAAACCTGTAGAGTGTTGTAGGATGATAAATACATCCAACTAATAAAAAGGTGGCTAAAATCAGCCCATGCAAACCAAATACTCCTCAGTGATACCAATATCATCAGTGATACCCAATGGCCACTGGGTCTATGATGTCCATTGTTTTTTTATTGTATCGCCCGTATATTGTACCCAGCCCATTAAAGGCACTCAGTGAATACCAGCTGAATGAATTAGCATGTGAGTGAAGACCCTTAATGTGAAATAACATTGGTAATCACATACAGAAAAAGAGAGTTGCAGTAATTCTCTCTGTTCAGAAAAAAATATTTTAAGTATTACGCAAAGGAGTATATCATGCAGTATATAAGCAATAAAATATAGAAAAAAGTAATAATTCTACACATGTCTCCTGACATGTGGTCAGGAGAAAGCATTATCTTTCTCTGACTCCCTAAACATAATCACTGCTACAGCGCTACTGTTTTTGACTTGCCTGTCTATATACACATGTAATCACTTACCCAAATGTGTGATGGGAGTGTGAACATATGAGAAATAGGAGGTTAACATGTCTTCAGTCTTTGAAATACCAATTAGATAAAAATCAGCAAAACTAGAAGTGCAAGTAAATGATGAAATTTAAAATACTATTAAGGATACACTAAATTAAATGAAAATAAGCACAGACATATCAACATGAAAGCACTGCTAACTGAAAAAAAGAAATCTTATAATAAACTCTAATGTTCAAGAGGAAATTAAAACTGCTGTAGATCCATAGCTGGATGATAACAATAATAAAAACGCTCTAACTCCTACAAGAGCTGAAGCTATATTCAGAGGAAAATGTGTAACTTAAAGATGTGAATTTCATAATGAGAAATCACAAAGATAAATTGACCTTCCAACAAGAATTTTATAGTAGAATAAAAGAGATTATGTGTGGAAAACATGAGAAATCAATAAATATAAAAAGTAGAAATTAATTTATTAGGAAACAATAAAATAGTAGAATTGATAAATAATCCCACAATTACTAAAACAAGTCCACAGCAAGTAATGAAGAGTAAAAAATATATAAAATTAGGAATTAAATGAGAAAATAAACACAGAGCCAGAGACTCTAATAAAAAAATGTAAAGATTACATGAAATATGTAATTCTCTATTAAAATACAATAATTAAAATTAACTTGAAATCACTGCCTCCCAAATAGCAAAGACGCAATTACAATGTTTAAGCAGTACCAGACACCTCCACATGTAAATTATTTCATGAAGCAGGTGATTTTAATGATACTTAAGCTGGTCCAGAGCTTTCTATTTAAACAGACAAATGTATGAGTTATAAGCAGGTTCACTGAAGATTTATTATAATAATGAAAATGTAAAAATTGTGTAGATGTCCTTTGAAAAAGTACAGATAAATAAAGTAGGATTCATCCGCAGAGGTGGTATGAGAACCAGGATATTGGGGCATTATTCCAAAATTGTACACCAAGGAAAAATTTCCCAGAAAAAAATGATAGAGTAATACATGAGCTATATTTCAAAGGATGAGTACAAATTAGTCATATGAAGAATGGGTTAGGGTAGGCATTTTAGGGAGGAAACAACACAGAAATTTGTGTAGACATAATCCAAACAGGACTGATTAAAATACCTCTATGTGGGTTGGTGAGCCTGGACTAAGTGATGTATACAAAAAGATGGAAAAAGAGGTTAGGAAAAAAAAAGAGGTTAGAAGACTTGGTTCGGAACTTTATATAATCAAGGTATGACTCATCCAGTATCAAGAAAGAAACTGCATTGCAGAGTGCACTGTATTCAATTTACATACTAGAAAAATACATAAAGTAGGCATGTAGGCACATGTTTCTTGTAAACCTTAATTCCCTATCCCTAGAAAACTGGCTGAATAATATTAACCATGCAATGCTATTGGAAAGTTATCTTTTATTGCCTTGGTTATTTGATATCACTGCTTCAATTCTGGGTCTAGTTCTGGTCCATGTCCCATGCCAGTATGTTCTGGAATTATTATGTCTTTATAGAGGACTGGACCACCACCACAAAGGATTCACCCCCAAAGGATTCTCATTCCTTCTGTCTGCACTTCCTTAATATTCCCATCTCTGGTCAAGCCTTTGTTACTTCTTTCCCTATCCTTCTCCTTTGGGAACTTCATGAAAGGTGAAGTTTAAAGAGCCTCACTCTTTTTAACGTGCATATTCTTTAAAGCAATAGGCTGTCCCATTGTCATAGCCCTGGGGGTAGTCACATAAACTGCCTTGGAGTTTGGCTAAAACATTTTTTCTGGGTGAACTTCTACCCGAAAAGTTTCTCTTACCATTCGAGAGTAATCAATCCCTTCAATTCCCCTGTTTCTTGTCAAGGAAATATTCTTCCGTGAAGCTCTGCTCTCGGTTTGCCTTTTCTGCCTCACAGTGCACCTGTGGGTTTACTCAGGGTTTCAAGCTCAGAATCCAGTCGGGGGTAGGGACTGGACATCCAAGTCCCACCAGGAGGCATTTCCTGGGATACTTTCTATCCAGACTCATTGGCCACTCACCATTCTCCAAGAAAGGAACACGATTCTATCTTCTCATCCATTAATTATTCAACAAATATTTATTAAAACCTATTATTCATTAAGCATTGAACTAGATAGTGGGAATACAGATATGAACAAGATATAGTTGTTGCTATAACTCATCTCCCATGAAGAAGTAAAATAGGGAAACAGATGAAATCAGTAGACTGTGCTGCATGCAATGGAAAAAAGTGGTGTGGGAGGGGGAGAGAAACCTGCGCAGTGTGGGGAGGGCACTGGTCCAGGAAGCCTTTCTTGTTTAAGTCACAAGTGAGTTATACCATGAAGCAGAGAAGGATGAGCAAGAGAGAGATGGTGTATGTGAATGTGTGTGTGTGTGTGTGTGTGTGTGTGTGTGTGTGTGCATGTTGGGTTGGGGCTGGCCATTAGGGATGTACAAGTCACAGGGAAAGTGGTGAAAGAAAGTAGCCCAGCTCTTTCTGTTCCAAAAGATAATAGGGACGAGAGGTGCTTTCACCACCTGCATTAGTTGAGCTTGTTGGTTTTTTAACGTCAGCTTTTTGAATCTCTTAATATCAGATGCCTGCATTTTAAGCAATTCATACATAGTAATACATAGAAAAACAACTACACTGCCTTAGAAATGTGTTCTTTCACTTGCCTTTTCACAAAGCCATTCAAATGATGAACTTAATTTCCACCTTTAGAAGAGTTTAGATAGAAGCAGCTCTCTTAGGGGCACCTGGGTGGCTCAGTGAGTTAAAGCCTCTGCCTTCGGCTCAGGTCATGATCTCAGGGTCCTGGGATCAAGCCCCACATCGGGCTCCCTGCTCGGCGGGGAGCCCACTTCCCCCTCTCACTCTGCCTCTCTGCCTACTTGTGATCTCTCTCTGTCAAATAAATAAACAAAATCTTTAAAAAAAAAAAAAAGAAGCAGCTCTCTAGGCATATAGAAAAGAGATGAAAGTAAATATTTATTGGCACAATTCATTTTGTCTTGCGCTTTCCGGCGTGATTGGATCGAATAGAGCTAAGAGACTTCAGGGATCAAAGGGCTAAATATCATGAAGTGGCCACATAAATTCCAAAGCTATTTTTCATTTCAGGAATATATTACGAGTGTCTTTGGTGACCTATAGAAAATGATTTTATGCTCTGCTCTCAATTTGAAATAAACTCATCCTAGCACACAAGAGGCATTCATAATTTGCTTAATGCCTGCTTTGTGCTGTAATACCTGCATACATATATCCATGCAACCTAACAGATTGCAGAGGAAGGGGAACTCCTAAATGCCTGCCCTTCAGAGTCATTGATTCATTCATTTATTTATTCATTAATTCATCAGTTTGTTTTGTGCTTCAATCGTCATGTGCAAGGAGGGGCAGATAAAGGCGGACAAGGCCGGCATGATTCCTGCCTCTGGCGCCTGCGTTCTTTTGGGAAAGACATACAGTGAATAAGCCCATAAATAAATGCAGATTCTAGTAAACGCTATAAAGCAAGTAAGTGGAGCAATCTGAATAGATTTTTATAGAATATATCCCTACCTATTTTCCCAAATAAAAATTGCTGAAGCTCACAGAGATCCACCCCGACTGTGATATAAGTCTGTGCATTTAAAAAAAATCTTTTTTTAACAAAGAAATAACCCATCTCTTTTTTAAAAATTGAAAAGTAAATCTTTAAAAAATTTTATTTATTTGAGATAGAGTGCGAGAGAGAGCACAGTGGCGGGGGGCACAGAGGGAGAAGCAGGCTCCCCACCAAGCAGGGACCCCGACCATGGGGCTCAACCCCAGGACCCTGGGATCATGACCTGAGCCAAAGGCAGACGCTTAACTGACTGAGCCACCCAGGGGCCCCGGAAAAGTAATTTGTTTTAAATCCTTCTAGGACAAGAGGTACGTGAGAGGAAGTGAGACACAAGACAGAGTGAGACAGAATCAGTCAGAGGCGGGAGCAGGCTCTGTGTGCTATTCAGAACTCATCGGCTCTCTATCACCTTCTGAGCTGACTGGAGCAAAAGTGGGGGAAGTTACTTGCCTCCCCAGAACTGACTGACCAAAGGCCCTGCATCTCCTCACAGAAGGGTGTGGCCAAAGGAGTCAACAAAAGTTTTAACATGGGTTTCACCAGTCTGGGCTTTGTCAACCGTGCTGAGGACACATGTTGAATTAGAAGCACTTGAGAAAAGTTGCCTCAGAGGACAACACACGAAAATGTGTTTCAGTTGTGTGTGTTCATCTCCCTCTGACCTTCCCCACCCACATGCTTTCATAAGCATAGCAGGGCAGTAACGGCTGCTGAGATCTGTATAAAACTTTATAGCTCATAAAGTACTCCTTGGTTCATGATCATAATGGGTCTGATAATAATCCACTGAGTCGTTATTATTGCCCAATAATTTTTAAATGAAGGGTGGCTGTCCTAAGAACACCCAGGTCACAAGGACAGAAAAGGAGCCTGATTGGTGTCAAATTACTATCACTTTGGGACTACAAATTCTCATTTTTGTCTCTTATTAGAGAGACAATACATGTACTGATCATTGTCATCTTCTAGAGAGAACACTGAAGACAAGACTGGCAACCCAAATTTGCCTCCATACAGTACATGATTGACAGCCCAGTAGAAGAGATTATGATTAATCCTCCATGGAATGCATTCAAGAAACCTCGTTACTATAAAATCAGTTCCTTTTCCCTTTTTATCTTGGCTGCTGGGGAGTGTTGAATAAATTTCACATAAGTTTTCTTCTTTTCCTTTCTTTCATTTTAACTTTCCCATGGATTTGTAGATATCCACATTGATAACTATGTCTCTATGTGTTTCTACAACTACATTTACACTGTGGCAAGCTGCCTCCCATCTGATTTGGAAGCAGTCAAGACATAAATCATAAATATAGAGTAGAACTCAAAGCAATTGAACAACTTGTGAATCTAGAGAGAGTATTTTGGCAAGAGAATGTAAACGCATTTTTTTAACATATTAGCCTGAATAAAGACACAGATTTCAGTGGGTTTGGATTTCGCATTAATTTTATTTAGATCTCCTTTATTTTAGTCTATTTGCTCGCTCTCAGACTTTAAAAAAAATTGCCACTTCTTTATGGGAACAGAGAAACACATGGACATGTTGAGACAGAGATTCCAGTTATTAATTGAAAAAATAAGAAATTGCTGTTTACAGAAAACTTGGATGGTTCATTATTAATTTATTTGTCAAAACATAATTGCACTGTGCACAAATCACTATTAATTTCAACTGACACACTTTGATGACAAAGTGGGAAATAAATCATTAAGTTTTAAAGTCAATTATAAAGGTGCAAATCAGGGATTTTAACAAGAATTTTCCTTTTTTTTTTTTTCCCCAAAAGTTTTCCTTTGGGCATATAAATAGTAAAAAGTGTGAGTATCTGATTTTGGAGGGAAGATGCCAAAAAGATTTTTCGTCTTTAGATTTGAAGCCTCTGTGCATGTGTGAGTGTGTGTGTGTGTGTATTTGTGATAGTTCTAGAAACTGTACCTATAACAAGGTATGCCAAGTGCATTCCTCGAGGAAACACTAGGTGGGAAGAAATATTTCATTTATAGAAAACATAGTTTACTGGAAAAAAGAGAAAACCCTACCCAGCTGAGGAGTTCTCTGTTGATTTTGCTTCTATCTACTTAACCTCAGTCCTTCCTTTCCCAAAGGATTGAGTTAAATGTCAGGTATGCTCATAATCTGTCTCTATTCCTTTATTAATTTAACAGAAATTCGTGGAGCACTTATCCTTAGAAACCAACCTTATTGTTTACCATCTAAACTAGAACACTTTTAAGAGCGCTAAGGCGCTCTGTTAATAAGCTAAGACATCTGGGATTTGGGGGGATCAATAACTTTTCTCAAGGTCATGCGGATAAAAAAGGGCAGACGGGAAAGCCACATTCATGTCGAATGTCTTTCTAAGGCCTTGCATTGAGGGCAGTGTTCAGCACAGAGCAAGAGTTCAACAAATTTCTGATGATTTAATGGAGAAAGGAATCATGCTAAATGAAATAAGTCAGACACAGGAAATATCACATTCTCATTTATATGTAGAACCTTAAAAAAAAATCAAATTCATGGTGACAGAGAGTAGAATGGTAATTATCAGGGCTGCAGAGTTAGGGAGTGGGGGAAGAGAGATACTGACTAAAGGTAATAACTTTCAGTTATAGGATGAATAAGTCTTGGAGACCTAATGTATTACATGATATACTTGTAAATTTGCTAACAGAGTAGATTTCAAGTGTTCTCACCACACACACGAAGATAACTATGGGAGGTGATAGATATGTTAATTAGCTTGATTGTAGTAATCATTTCACTATATATATATATATATAGTATATATATATATATATATAGTATATAATGAATATATACACACCATATATATTCACTATGTGTATATATATCACTTGTATACCTTAAATACATAAAATTTTCATTTGTCCATCATATTTCAGTAAAGCCGCAAAAATAGATTAACTTAGGGAAAAATAAAATAAAATGCTTTTACAAAAAGAATTTTTGTAAAATTTTTGTTTGGAAAAACAAAAGAAACACAAAAAGAAATCAATCGCTATTTTAGATTCACCATGACACCTAACTCAAATCTTAGGGCAGAAAGATGGAAGTGTAAATCAGGGAAGGAAAGCCCCCAAATGATGGGAGGAGGTTATTGGAAGTTGTGAGGCAGCTAGAAAGTAGAGCAAATGCCCACCGTGGAGAATGAGTGAATGCATGCAATACACCTTACATGTTTGGGGTGATGATGCAGTGAACAGACAAGAAAGTCGTATAAAGATACATTTATGTATTATTATTCGTTACTCCCTGCTCCCATCTTACCTCTACTACACTTGCTCGTTTACAAGTCCTTTATCATTAGTGCATTATTAGTTCATGGAGGATCAGAAACCCACAGCTTTCATATCCCTATTTAACAGGCTAATGGGGTAAAGAAGCTCAGAAAAGGGTTATTACATGGAAACAGACAATAAATAAAAAGTTATGTTTCCTCCAACTCCCCATCGGAAAAGAGCACCTTGTTTACTATGAGGATGTATACATATTTTAGAGACTAAGCATGTCGGTGAGGTTCGGAATATCTTTTGCACACCCTGGGAAATCAACACACCTGTGGATGTTTCTCCTTGCTCCATATTTTCCAGTAGTCTGTGCATCCACTCTGAAATAATAATCTTTCCCTCTCCCCAAAATGTGAAGACTAAAATAATCTAAAGTCACATCACTCAGTGTTTAGGAATTACTCCAGGTTGTTGCTAGCTTTATTCAACTGCTTGTACCTTTGTTTCTGATTAACTCTGTACATTCAATGTTAACCATCAGAAGCCCTCTCCGTGGGGAAAATGATCAGATGTGACCTCATCACTTAAAGACAACATTGTACACACACCCAGCAACTGGCCCCATTGTCATCTTTGAAGATAGGGTCACAAAATTAAATATTCCCAATTAATACTGGTTCAGCCCTCAAATCATGGACGTGAATGCAATTTATACTCATAATAATCCTTTGTGGGAAGTCTAAGAACATCCCTGGCTTTTGTCTTCCTGAGAAAAATGTCGAGGTTTACATAGCCTTTAAGAGGTAAACCAGAGTATAGATTGTGTCCCTCTATATATGATTAACAAATGGAACTGTAGTATCTCTTTTACTTATATTAAAGGATAGATACACATATTTTGCACAGTAGGGTAGACATTTAGCAGCATTTAGCAGACTGCTAATTTAGACATTTAGCAGACTGCTCTTGTTTGGTTCAAGGGGGAAAAATTCCCCAACTTATCTATGAAATTGAGGTAATTTGTGGTGTGTGGTACGTAGGAAATGAAAGTCCCCAAAGTTATTATAATTCTATTTACGAAAGTGGGGTATCATTTTCTTGTAACAGGACCCTTAAGTAGATGAATGGGGGAACACATTCTAATTATGGGAATTGTGTTGCCAAGATTCCAAGGATTGGAGTTTTAGAGATTTTAGGACCAGTGATAGATAACTCTTGGCTGAGAAAATTGCATTTAGACAAAGAAAAAAAATGCTGAGTCTTTCAGCTAAAGATCTCATCTTTGCAGCTGTCTCTGGGGTGCATATGTGGGTTGTTGTGGGTAGGAAAGGGATAGAGCCTACGGGTGTCAATAGTTAGGCTGCTGTGTGGCCACACAGTAAGAATCACGTACTGTATGTGTGGAAACACCTATTAAAGAGAAGAAAGGTGAGTATCAGCCAGTCCCAGAGAGGAGAAGTGAAGATCAAGCCCTCTGATGAGTGTCAGGGACCAAAGTGCCAGGGTCCCCCGGAAGCTCAGGAATGCGTGCTCGTCTGGGCTGCTCTTGGAGCCTCTCTTCTTTCTTCTCAAGAAGGAATTTGGAGGAGAAAATACACTTATAATTCCAATATTTCTTTAAACTTTGATTAAGTAAATGCCAGCCTGAAGGAGGTTCAACAAATCTTAGTGTCAGTTCACCTGTGTACACACACACACACACACACAAACACACACACACCAGTTATTGCATTTGAAATAAAAATGTAATATAAAACCGTGACAAAACAAACAAAAAATGCCAGTGGGACAAAAAAAAAATGCAATTTGAGACTCAGGATGTAGCTGGAAAGCACATCTTTACCTATCATTTAAATTTCATCTCTGCCATAGTAGAGTAATAAGGCAGGAATTAAACTACTCTGATAATGTTTTTGTTTTTTGTTTTTTTCCTGATTAGGTATTCAGATTCTGCATGAAAGAGCTCCATTTCCCCAGATTGAATGCTATCCAGGTTTGGATGTCCCCTGAAGTTCCTCAATCTTGGGGTCTGAGGACCTCAGCTACTGCAGGTGTGGTGCAGTGGGAAAGGGAACAGGGAGGGTGGAAAAAGAGAGCCAACTGAGTTCCACTGGGAAAGCTTTTGGGTCCCCCACCCCACTTTAACCCAAAGCACTACATTTGGACCAGTATTATCATTGGGTTTCTCTTGAGATTATTGAGCGAGGACTAGGACGAATTGAGTAAGGCATTTGCTCTGGGCACTCGGTTGAAAGGGGATGCCAAAAAACCCAGTAACTGACATAAGGAATATCTAATACAATCTTAAAAAAAAAAATCAGGTAGGTTACCTATGGCTCACAAAGTAGCCACTTGTTTTGTTAATACAACTTTACTGGAACCCTGGCTATCATTAGCATGAGTGAGGTACGTTCAGGCAAACACAGTGTCGGATCCTACCTTTACTTAAAATGTTGACAATGTGTTCCTCATGGATTATGGATTTTTTTGTATTTTAAAATATTACATTAAATATTACTTATCTTCACTACTGAGTATTTTTGGCATTGCCTCTAAAATGAAAACTTCACTTGCCTCATCCTAATTCTGGGTTTTTGATATTTGAACCCAGATTAAATTTTAAACAAAATATATGCTGAAAGAATTTGTTATTCACAGTCCTTAAATATGAACAATGATATTGTGCCTGGAAAGGATGGAAGGAAGGAAGGAAGGGAGGGAGGGAAGGAGGGAGGGAAAGAAGTAGGAACAGCAGCAGTCAGGGAGGAAGAGGAAACCATTTTCTCCAGAGCTGAGGGCAGAATCCCACCTCTTCCACCATCCAGTTATGATTTCCTTATTCCATTTGGCTTTTTGTTTGTTTGTCTTTGTTTTTGTTTTTGTTTTAACTTGGTAGAATGGTTAAGGGTATGACATGGGGTTTAATTCTGGCTCTGAAATTTAACATGTTTTTAGAGTTGTATTTTTAATTCCCCGACCTTCAATATCCTTATCTGTAAAATGGGGGAAACATCTACCTCACAGCATTTGTGTGCTAACAAGTGAAGACAGTGCATAAAGTTCTCAAACTCAGTTTCTGATATACACTAAGGTCTCAATAAATATTAGCATTCGGTTTTCTTTTTGATGTTCATGATACTGTTGATTTTTTAAAATAATATTTTCCCTATTTCTTGACAGCATTCAATTACAGAAAATGCACTATATTTTGTATTAAATATATATTATAGTATATACCTAATGCCAAATTGCATTACACATGTTATATATTAAGTATATGTTACATTTACATATCATAGGATATATTAATTTTGTATATATTTTTATTGTATCAATACATATCTTTTGACCTAGCCTATATGTACTCATAACAAAGAATCCATGCCTTATACATCTGTTGTATCTTACATTTTGCTTACATGATTCAGCTTAGTCTAAGTTTTATTCATTCGGTACCATTTTTCCAGAAGTCGTTGAGCTAGCCGTCTTCATTTTTGCTGTCTTTTTCAATCCTCACAACAACCTTGTGAGATATAAATATTATCTACATTTGCCAGTGAGGAAACAAGGCCTCGGAGAGTCTGTGACTTGCCCAAGGTCTCATGGCCAGTTCAAGAATTCTGTCTGAAGACATTTTAACACTTTTCATCCAGCTGTAATTGTTTTTGAATTTGTTTGGTTTTGCTTTAACTCTCTAGCTGAAACTCTCTAGCTGTATCTCAGAGTGTGAGCATTCTAGGCAAACCCACCTACAGTTTGGTTAGTGGTCATTTTATTTAGGGCAGAACTTGGCTAGGCATGAGTTCTAAGAAGACTTTACTAATAAACTCAAGCTGGATTAGGTACAGCCCTAACATCAGCTGCTTCTTGCTCTTCCTGCACTTACCAGACACGATATAATTATCTTTTGAAATGCTTACTTGCTGCCAAAATACTCTGGCCTTCTTGAGCTTACTAAATGTGCTTTATTCACTTCTGTATCTGCAGTACTTCATGAACCTTTGGCACCTAGTAAGTGCTCAGTTAACATTAACTGAATAAATGAATGTGTCCATGTCTAAAAATTGCTATCCATTTAGTGAAGAATGACATTAAGATCTTCTAGACAAGACGAGAAAAGCTATGATATTTTGTTCCACCAGACCTTGATCTGTTGATTAATCTGGAACATTTTTCTGGGATTGTTCTGCCATTTATCTCGCAAGCCAACATTCCATGCAAAGCATGAAAGTGCATATTCATTTAAACTGACTCCCCTCCTTCTCATTTTTATATATTGAAACTTCCCATGTTTTTGATAGATGAAGGAATTTCAAATGTGAATGAGTATTTGGTGAGTAGAGTCAGGCTAATTTTCATTTAATTTCTCTATATTCCTAAGAAGGTAGATGATACAACCACTAAAATAGCAACCAAATAGGGGAGTGTTTTCCCAGTAAGATTATACACACCAGTATTTCAAGATGATTTCAGTGGTGTTCTATAAAAAGCCAGATTCTTACATTTTGTGCTGTTATGTGGAACCACATTCAGTATCTAATAATTTTTTTCTTCACTATAAACAGAAATTGCTTTTGTAATCGTAATAAAATATCTGCTGTTATACTACCCTAATTTTGATGCCATCCAGGAAAGCCTTTAGAAAGGCTCGTTTTCTGTAGCTATTTAATGACTCCTTCTAGGTGGATGACAAGTGCCACTTTAGGCCTTAGGGACATATAGACGAATGCGATGCGGTCCTCTCTGAGATGGAGCAGTATTTATTGCGGAAGACATGCACGTCACCATCTCAATACACCCGGTTTGGAATTTCTTGTGGAACCTGCAAACCGAGGCAATGAGTCAGGTCAGCTCTAGAATTGCTTTCTGTCATGAAAGTCTTTGTGGTTGCAATTATGATTAATTTCACTGGACGTAACTAGAAAGAGATGAGTATGTAAAACTTACTGTATAATAAAACATGATTCCTGTGAGGAAATGCATTAATTTAGTGTTGGAAGATCAAACTCCCTGATCTAAGCAGGACGCAAGTGGTAAATGACCTTGGAAATGAAATTAAAAGGAGGATTTGGAGATTCGAAAGTTCCACATCGGTGTATTCATTCCTGTTGTGATTAAGTCCTTCTCTACTGAAGAAATGCATTTTTGGAAAAATGGACTCTGTCATTGCTGAGGCTGTGTCTGGCCTATCCTTAGGAGAAATGTGATTTAAACAAATTAAATTCCTTCCATTTTTTAAATTGAACAGGCTGAGGTCCTCAATCCCATCTCTCCTATTCCCTTGCTGGAGTGAAATGAAGACCAAACTATAATTGGCAATTAAGAACTTCGGATTCTATAATAGAGCCCTTGTTGCAAAATTCATCTGCACAGGAACTTCTCAAGGAAAGTAAACATGTAGATCACTGTGAGCACAAACTGCCCTCTCACCCCAAGAACTGAAAATGTCAGCTTCTGCACCACAGATCAGCTGTCCCTGGATAATCCATGTCTGGCAGCCTCACTGCTTCTCATTCAGATAACCCGGGAGGAATGAAGAGGTCGGGTCCATGGATATTTGCCATGTAAATCAGCTCTATACAGCATAAGCTGGGAGGACACTTACCTATGGATAAATTCAGTTTCTGATACAAAAACTCTTCTTTTGAGGGCTTTTTTTAAAAAAGCTACAAATCCCCCTATTTCTATATGTAAGTTGGAAATTGATTAAAAGAAAGATAAATGCAAAGTTGATATGATGAATCTTTATCCAATGTGATTAACCAGCAAAATTCAAATCTGGGTAATGAATATCAATTTTTACTATGGATGGGCAAAAAAAATTTTTTTAGACAATAATAACCAGTTTGGGAAAGGATTCAAGAAATTGGACACTCTCACTACCCCCACAGTTAATGATTTGGAAATATGTACCATGAGCTATCTCGTGTGTGTATCTTTGAACTAGTAATTCCATTTGGGGGAATTAAAAATAAGAATGTAATTAAGGGTATGGACATAGACTTAAATAAGTGTTTTATTGTCAACATTTTCATTTGTGGTAGTTAAAAATAAGAAACCAAATAAATATTTTAAAAATTGGAAATAGTCAATTCATAGTGATTTCAGTGGTTTTCTTTGAGATTTTGTATTTTGCAATGTTTTTCTATGAAAAACAGTTGCTTTTATAATAGTAAAAAATAATATGTGTATAATTTGTGTATAAATGTCAAAATATATACTAAATATTTTCTACTGTCAAAAGCAATCACAGATTATAAAGGCGTTTAGACTTGAAAGATTTAGACAGGCATTTCTTTTTTTTTTTTTTAAAGATTTTATTTATTTATTTGACAGAGAGAGAGAGAGAGATCACAAGTAGGCAGAGAAGCAGACAGAGAGAGGGGGAAGCAGGCTCCACCCTGAGCAGAGAGCCCGATGTGGGGCTTGATCCCAGGACCCTGAGATCATGACCTAAGCCAAAGGCAGAGGCTTTAACCCCCGGAGCCACCCAGGCGCCCCTAGACAGGCATTTCTTGAGACAAACTACAAGAATTCAGACTTAAAGCCGTATGTTAAAGTTGGATAGCAATTCCAAAGGTATCAAAGCTTCCCAAACTAATGTCCAAATTCTTAAACACCCAATAAAAGCACAGCCATCATTGCTGGAGGTGAATGGAGAGAGAGTGTTAGCCCTGAAAACAAAAATCCCCCATGAATCTTTTTCCCTGTGGGAAGGGAGAAAAATAAAGCCTGTACATTTTCAAACATGGAAGTATGGAGGAAGAATCCTTGACTTAATATGGGCAGCGCCATTAACCACAGCAGCACACACAAGGTTGTAAAAAGGCTAGAATTGTCAGGCCTGTTGAGGGCACAGAATAGGAACACAGAGACTTAATATGCAGATCTCTAGAGGGAGAAGGATTCAGAATATTCTAATATCTTTTGAATCCAGCTCCTCCCATCCTTTCCCCTCAGCCATTGTCTTAATTCATGCCCTAATGATCTCTCTCCTATACCCCGACAGTTCATGCCATGTAGTAATTTGCAATTATTCTGAGATATGAATTTGAACAAAGCTTTGTGAGGCGGCTGATGATTTAGAAATCTAGTCTCATTTGAAAAGTGCTTTGTTGCTGTCTTTTCATTGACTGGGAAATGTTCTAAATGTTGGCTCTTTGTGGAAAAATGTCCATCTCGTGAGAAAACAAAAAGTGCAGTTTTAAACGGTGAATAGCATCTGGTCATGAGAGAACATGTACAGAAAATATGTGAATTATTACAAATGTGATTCCTGAGAATGAGAATGCCAAAATTCTGTATCAACTATTCCTTACTGTTAAACTCACTGCATAGTAAATCAGTTGGGGAAGGGAATTCCCTGTTGAACAAACATATGAAGATTTCAATCTTTCACACACCTTACAGCAAATAAAATTTCAAATTTCTGTGAGAGTTATCTTGTGAAAAAAATAAAAATTAAAAGGAAGTCTCTCAGAACAATTAAGGGAATATTGAATTGATTTTAGTATGGAGAAGATATCTACCTATATAAATACACACACGTGTGTGTGTGTGTGTGTGTGTGTGTGTGTGTACACATTATGATGTCTGGCTAAAATATATATACATATGTATTTTATATTATAATTCTTCCAGAAGAAACTCCTTTAAATTGACCTTAAGAATGTAGTGGTGAGTTTTAGGGGAGGGGACGAGTTCTACAGTCCTAGGATTGAGAATCAGTGTTTTACTCTGAATCTGGACTATGAACTCATGTTTCTCAGTATCCCCCACTCCAACCCCTTACTTGAGATAGGAAGGCTAAGTGGGCTGGAGTTGGGTATTTCCTTTCATCCAGGCCAGTAGGGTAGGGCCAGGTTAACTAGTTTCTCCTGAGTGCAGACCTTGTTAAGAAGAGAATGCTGAGGTATATTTCAAAATGGCTCCTTCCCTCCTCCCTTTGTGCAAGCATGAGTGGATTTTTCTCCAGAATTTACTGTGAGAAAGTGCTTGAGCGATGGAAGGTAATGCTCACAAAACTGTGGGCGCTCCCCATGACCAGGTCTCCCTGGAGACTGAACTCTCAGAGTCGTCCACACGGAGCCTCCAGCAGTTCATCAATGACAGTTCAGGTTTTCCTACCGCCCTAATGGCTCCCAGTGAAGTTTCTGCTCATGCCTCTCTAGTCCAGTAAGCATTGACTCCTTCCCTATAAGTGCTTATCTCTCTCTATCTCTCTCATTTGGGGGAACACGGTTTGTTTGCCCTGTATCCTCATGTCTCTTACAAATCCTAGAAGAATTGTTTTTAGTATCGACATCCCAGCATGTGCAATCAGAAACACAGAATGCTCATTTTTAAAATGAGATAAAAAAGCAGCTATATGAAATCTCCTGCATATGAGAGTCAAATTATAGGTGTTAAAATGTATTATAAGTCTTTTCTGTTCAGTGATTTTTACTATTATTCATACAGGCTTAATGATTTTCTTATTTTACAATATATTATTATGTGATTCCAGAAAGATTTCCTTTTTCATGTTCATGTGTTAAAAAAATATATTTCTTTGGAATCCAATGAAAGCCAGTACATTGGAGTGGCAGAAGGTAAAGCATACCATGGATTATTGACTTGGACTGCATTATCCCACTTGTTTAGTACACAAATAAAATGCTCACATCTGAAAGCAAAATCAAAGATTAATATGATCGGAAAGTTATATCTTAAGGGAAAAAAATAGATTCTGGCCATTTAAAGGACAAATTTGAGAGTTAAGGACCAGAACTAAAACAAATATTAGACAGTCATGACAAGCTGACTCAACACGTTCAGTTTAAAAGCAAGGATGATGTTGGCATCTTTGTGGTTAGTGTTCTCTTTCAAAGAAAATGACTACCAGAATAAAATAAATATAAAAAAATACAGTGAAGCACTTAAATTGGTAAAGCATGGAGATCAGTGCAACACAACACACAATATAGATATGGCATGAAATTTTGAGTTGCTTCATAAATGAAGCAAGAGCTGATTGGATTAATTGCATTGAAAGAGTCAATATTCTCATTCTTCCCTAGTCCTACACACCAATTAAGGTTTTTGTCACAACTCCAGTTGAGACCCCTTTTTGAATGTCACCAATTTTCTCCAGATAACAAGATATGACAGCAGTTCTTCATTTTATTAAAACTGTTATTAATACTGGATTATCCCTCCTTGAGATTTTTTTTACCCTTGGCTTTTGGACAGCATTCTCCTACTTTTAGATACCTTCCTATCCTGATCTGTTTCCTCAAACGTTCATCCAGTCCATTAGATTTCCAGTGTGTTCTGATTTGCTCAAATTGTGCCTCCAAAACCAACTTTTCCCTGAAATCTAGATTCTGAAAAAAACAAAACAAAACAATCTAATTGACATTAACTTACTGTACCACAAAGTGCACCTTCATCCTGACACTTGTTTTTCTATTTCCCAACTTGCAACTGAAGTCAGTCACAGTGCCCTCCTGTTCAAAAAGAGACATCTTTGACTTCTCCTTTTTCTTACACTTGACACTCAGTCCTTCATCAGTCTTGTCTTTAATTTCAAAATAGATCCTGAATCGAAACGAACTCATCTCTCTCCCTCTCTCACCTGAGCTCATCATCTCTTCTCTGGTTCAGTGCTATAACCCTTACTCAACCTCTCTCCTTCTTTAAGTGCATTTCTTTGTCACAAAATCATTGAGCTAATTCTTTTAAAGAGAAGTCACCTCATGTCACCACTCTACTCAGAACTCCAAGGGCATGACATCCAGGGAGAGTACAACTTCACGTTTTTGACATGGCCTTCGGGACCCACACAATACAGTGACTACTTTGAAATTTTCTCCTGCTACTTTTCCTCTCATGCATGTCCCTCCACACATTGGGGCTCCTTGTAATTTCTTCAAAATCCAAGATGTACTCTGGTTCCTTTGCATTTACTTTTAACTCTGCACCAAAGAGCTTACCCCAAATATTTATATGCCTCTTTCTCTCATGTGAGGTATGTCTCATTGTGTCCTGTTGGTTTAAATATTCTTTTATCCATGAGATCATCCCAAGCAATCTAGTTATCACAATGTTTCTAGCCACACACTTCTCTTTTTATTCTCTTTCCACTCGATCTGATTTATTCTGCTCTGGTTCTCTTACCATCTGATGTATAGTGATCTGATTTTTCCCCCTCAAAACCTCCTTCAATGGCAGGGCTGTGAGAGCAGTTGCTCTCAGTATCTTCGGTACCTTGGTAGGCATTCATTCTTTCAAGATTTCTTGAATGAATGGTTGAATATATGAATAAATATTTTTTTTCATGATGTAAGCCATGCGCAGGGAGGGAAGTGCTTCCATTAGTTTATACAAATACATTTGTAGCAATGAATTTTGTAAGATTTATCTTTTGACTTTTATATCAAATAATTTTACGTGCATTAGGAAAGCGCATTTATGCTTTTTCTGAACAACTGATAGTGTTGTTTCTTTTATTCTGTCCTGTGTTCCTCTTAGATACTGCAGTTCTTTTAAATGATCACATGATGTGGCTATTAGGGAATTTAAAGTCATTTCTACCTTACTTTTGTACCATATAAAGTTTTTATGACATTCATTTATTTATATCTCCTTTACATTTAGCTTTATTTTATTTTTTCACCAGTCTTTCCCTTTCCCATAAGTATCTTTAAATATTTATTTTTTATTTCATTGTATGTCTCCATGCCACCTAAAATTCAAAACTAGGAAGAGGTGAACATACACACACACACACAGACACATACACACACATAAAGATACAGTTTAAAGATAAGTATCACAGTGGCAATAAATGAAATATATACACAGTGTATTTTGTTTCTAATTTATAAGCCTGTTAAAATTATGTGAAAATTTCAACTAAGAGGGCATATATCCTAAACAAATTTCTAACTTTTGTAATCAACCAAAGAGTTAATTTAGTAGACATGTGTAGTGAATGGAGTGCCTGTTTTGAAGGCACTTGGCTGGCTTTAGTGAGTCAAACACAAAAGTTTGTTTTGTTTATTTAAGATTTTATTTATTTATTGACAGGGAGAGAGAGATCACAAGTAGGCAGAGAGGCAGGCAGAGAGAGGGGGGAAGCAGGCTCCCCGCTGGGCAGAGAGCCTGATGCGGGGCTTGATCCCAGGGCCTTGAGATCATGACCTAAGCCGAAGGCAGAGGCTTTAACACACTGAGCCACCCAGGTGCCCCCAAACACAAAAGTTTTACTAGGACTCTTCTATCCAGTTTTTCTCCCCTACAAATAGTGCTATCCTAAGTTCCTGGCATATATTCTCTTCTAGTATGGAAGCTTCTTGAAGACGGTACCATGTTTTATTTGTTGCCATAATCAAACTGTGGCTATACAGTGGTCTGTCTTCTAATATGCACTTTTAAAATGAATCAACTTCACAATAAAAATAGATTTCTAGGCTTTCAAATTCTTTTATAGCCTGGTGATCAAAGGTTTGATTGAATTCTGATATTTATAAAGTAGATCTTATAAATACAACAATTAAATGGTGGAATAACCCACACATTTTTCTAATAGAATGTGAAGCAGTCGCTCTGTCATAATTCTAAATGTAGCCTCCTTTTGGACACAAATATCAAGCTGCTTCAAAGTGAGATTTCCTTATGAATTGAAGTCAGAAATTCTGATCGGTGTGATGGGACTGCTTAGAAATTTATCTGAGTAAGGAGATTGTATGTCTATGTTCAGTGAAAAAGATGTATGTATGATAAAATTCTTCAGTAGACATATCTGGAGAAATGTTTATTACTTTACGGAAAGCAAACAAGAAGAAAAGGGAGGATTAGATTCAGTGGTTGGTTTATTGTGGGTTTTTTTTAGAGGTGTTTTAGCACCAATAAAAGACATCTAAATGCACATAAATGATAATTTTAAAGAGTTAAATTCATATCCTCCTGAAAGATATGGTGGAATTTCTTGAAAAGATATGTTGAAAGAACAAAGATCATATTAACCCAAGTCAAAATCTTTCACACATTGACTTTCAACATTTCCAGTGAACCATGTATAAGCCTGTTAGAATTTCTAATGAAATGTATGTGAGATTAAGGGAATCTTCTGCCAGTTTTGTTCTTCCAATTTTATAGAAAGAAAAAAGAAAGGCATGGTGAAAATATGTAAGTATCTCACTCAGAAACATTTCTTTTTTCTATGCATATCAGTTATTGGAAATGTAGAGATTCTATATCATGATTTACTTATAAATGTTTGTCTCGCACACTTTTGCACAGTACTACAATTGTTCTGATGAAAGTTTCTGTTATCAGCATGACTCCTCCAAGAAATAAGTGAATTTCATGTAGGGAACAAAAATAAATAGAACTGTCCCCCATCACCATTTTCTGAGCTTGGATTTTTAGTTACATTTTATTCCATTGTTGAATAATCTGGAATTTTAATGCTTTGTAGCAATATTAATGTTTTCTGA
>CM053610.1:109025309-109043386 GCA_028646535.1 Procyon lotor
GAAATCTCTCTCTCTCTCTCTCTCTCTGTGGCCTCTTTCTCTCTCTCTCTCTTTAAGATTTTATTTATTTATTTATTTGAGAGAGAGAAAGAGTGCAGAGGGAGAGGGACAAGCAGACTTGGCCCTGAGTGCAGAGCCCAACTCGGGGCTCACTCCCAAAACCCTGAGATCATGACTTGAGCAGAAACCAAGAGTCAGAGGCTTCACTGTCACCCAGGCACCCCTCTTTTTTCTCAGTTGTTTGTTCTGGTGTTTCTATAAGAAGACAACACAAATATATTAGCAAATAAGGTTAAAATGAGCCAGGGGAAATTGAGTGTATTAGCCTATTTTTCTGTCACTGAAGTCTTAATTCTCCTGCTAGATAAAGCATAGCAGATGTGGTGGCTCGTGGGGTATTGGTATGCAGACCTGGTGCATACATAGTGAATTCAGTTAGTGGTGCCTGACTCATTCATGCAGAATTTAACTCTCTCTTTTCCCGTGGCATTATTACAAAACAAGATATCAAAAATCAGTTATCTTCTATCACTTCTGTCATATATTTTAGCTTATATTTTCCGCCAGGACCTCACTCCTCAGTTACAGTCCTGTGTATTCACAGGATACTTTGTGCCCTCCTCTACAGTAATTTATGTGCCTTAATTTCCCTATTTCTAGTTAGAAATGATAATGATAGTAAATAATGATACTAACCACAAGGAGTTCTTGGAAAGGTTAAGGGAGGTGTGGTGGCTACTTTTATGTGTCAACTTGGTTGGGCCATGGTGCCCAGTTGATTGGTCAAGCACCAGTCTAGATGTTTCTATGAAGGCATGTTTCAAATGTAAAACTATTGAGATCAGTAGATGGGGAAAGTAGATCACCTCCCACAATGTGGAAGAGCCTCATGTGATGAGTTCAAGGTCTTTTTTTATTTTTAAGATTGATTTATATATCGGGTGGGGAAGCATGCATGCAAACACATAGGAGTTGGGGGAGGGGCAGGGGAAGAGAATCCCCAAAAAGACTCCGCACTGAATATGGAGCCCTACACCAGCCACACAACATAGGGCTCAATCTCACCACCATGAGATCAGGACCTGAGTTAAAACCAAGAGTCGGTGACCCAACCAACTGAGCCACCCAGGTGCCCCTGACAAATTCAAGGCCTTAAGAGAAAAAAACGGAGGTTTCCAAAGAGGAAGGAATTCTATCTTAAGACTGCTCCTGCTGGAATTTCCAAACTTCCAGCCAGCTCTGCAGATGTCAAATTTGCCAACTCCTATAATCATGCGAACCAATTCTTTAGAATAAATCTATCACTTATTATCTGTCTGTACACACACACACACACACACACACACACACTATTGGTCCTACTTCTGATTCTCTGAGGAACCCTAATTAATGCAAGGGTAGCATATTTAGTGCTTGAAGTACTGCCAGTCTATAGAAAGCACTTTAATTATAGCATATGGTTGGATATTACCTAAATAAACTCTGATAAACACCCAGTATAAAGATTAAACCATGACTGCCTTTATGATTGAGTCAGAATGAAGAGCTGACAAAATTTCGCTGCCTAAGGGGCTCTCCCACCTCTCTGTTGCTCTCAGTAAAGACCATCTTTTGGGCACATCTTGATAATCCTTGGAACACATTCTCAAATCCAATGGGCTCAACCTTTGGGATATATTTAAAGGTTCCATTTTCTGTCTACATGGGACATTATCAAGTGCCTCACTAGATAATAATGAAGATGCCTTTGTATAAGAAAGGCCCAAGTATTTGTCCTCAGACTTGGGCTCAGTTTTGTGATGCCCTTAGAGCACTGGGCCGAATGTTTTCCTGCCCACATAGTTTTCTCAAGACAGTGCCTGCCAGGGAAAGATTTATAATGATTATGGCCAAATGAGAACACCTTAAAACCTAACTGGGAGTCAAAAACATGGGTGGGACCATATTTACCCCCTAGGTTTTATGGTAGTTTTCAATTGTCAGTGAGCACATTAAATTAAAAAAAAAAAACAGAAGAAGAAGTGACCCCATCAAAGACCTACCTAATCATAATCTCTGGATGTTAGGCATTGTTTGTTTGACTTTTAAAAATTATTTAAGGTAGTCCAAAAATATGCATCTAGTTAAAAATATTGACCACCTTATTTCATGCAGCTTGTTTTTCTTGGTGATTAGAAGACAGAAGTTAGAACAATTGGCCTGTGATCCATTCACTTTCCTTAGGATGTCCGTCCCTGGAATAGGTAAGGAAAACAAGGCAGGTGACCTGACCAGGTCTAGTCTCCTTGTCAATCAGAACTGCAGGTAAATGGATTAAAGATTTTGCTTGAAGGAAAAGGCTTCATCTCGTAAATACCCTCAGTAGGATCTTGCTTGGCTAGAGGATTACTAATAGGGAATAAACTCAGAACTGATGAGCCATGGCCCTGTGGAGAAAGTCACATAAGTGCTACAACTCTCTGGGGTATAAAATGGTATGCTTCATAACTTAAATGCTCTTCACTGTGTTAGGTAATAGCCTTTAAATCCTCGGTTGGAGAGTCCATCTCTTATTTTGGGCTAGTGAGTTCAGGTCTGATATGGGAAGACAAAGCTGGAAAGCTGCCTTGGTAACTCAGACCTCTCTAGGCTCTTTGTGAGCCTATTTACTGTCTCTATCCTTGGAATTACTAGTAAAATTTGATACTAGGTAAGATCTCTGATGAGCTTGAGCTTGACCCGACAATCCTATCATTTGTATTAACTCACATAGCAATCGGTTTTGGGACATTTTGGTTTTTCAGCTTTTAAAGAGTTAGGCTAGAAATGGTAAAATGGGCAATATTTCATTTTATCCTAATGGCTGGAGATTATAGACATCAGTACCCTAGACTGATTAAAAAAAAAAAGTCAGTGGAACAATTTGCCATTGTATATATTGGACCACATCATTCCCTTATTTCTTCTATGCAGACTTGGTTTTATACATCAAAAGGGATTAACATGTGGTAGCACAGGGTGTTAATAATCTCTTATGAGATTAACACTATAGACATCTGTTGTGATGATAGTTTTGTTTTTAAAAACATGCCTATCTTCAGTGGAACCATGCCCTTAACTTTGACATCATCCATTCCCGGAACAACTACTGTGATAATCCTGAAGAGGAATGTCACCTCAGGAATCCAAGGCAATGCTCCTGAGACTCATGCCAATCAGTGTGAATAACATAAACAATTTGGTGACTGTTTCTAAATTAGCTAAGTCACATCTGCTAATGTTCACTTCTATTTGATAATAGGTCTGCAGAGATGCTATAAAATAGTCTATCAGCAAATCTCACAAGTCTTCTCTAAGTTCTAATGAGACTTCTAAACTTTCCACGGTTCCAAAGGGAATCAGGGAAGTTCTCACTCATGCACCGTCCATCTTCCTTCTTGGTGGTAAGGCGTACATTTCAAATATCATTTTTCTTTCATATTTATTTTTTATTGCACTAGGAATACTTCGTATGAGACCTACTTTTAAACAAATGTTTAAGTGTGCAATGCAGTATGGTTAACTATAGGCACAAGGTTGTACGACAGATTTCTAGAGTTTATTCGTCTTCCTTAGCTAAAACTTCATACTCCTTGATTAGCCACTGCCCATTTCACCTCCCCTCTGCCCTATTCTATCCTGTTTCTATATGTTTGACTATTTTAGATATCTCATATAATTCGAATCATTTGTCCTTCTGCGACTGGCTTATTTCACTTAGGATAATGTCCTTCAGGTTCATCTATGTTGTCAAAATGGCAGGATTTTCCTTTTTTTTTTTTTTTTTTTTTAAGGCTGAGTAATATCCTATCATATGTGTATCCCACATTTTTGTTATCTATTCCTCTGTTAATGGACATTTTGGTTGTTTCTATATCTTGGCTGTCATGAGTAATGCTAAAATGAACATGGGCATGCAGATACTTCTTTGAGATTCTGATTTCCATTCTTTTGGGAATATACCCATGAGTGAGATTGCTGGATCATGAGGTGATTCTAGTTTTAATTTTTCAAGGAACCTCCATGTTGTTTGCCATAGCTGATGTCCCACGTTACATTCCACCTACAGTATTTAAGTATTCCTATTTCCCCACATCCTTCTAACACCTATAACCTTTTCTTTTTGATAGCAGCTAACCTACAGGTGTGAGGTGATAGCTCGTTGTTTTGATTTGCATTTCCCTGATAATTTATAAAACTGAGTATCTTTTAATACTCCTGTTGGCCATTTGCAAGTCTTCTTTGGAGAAACATCTGTTGAAGCCCTTTGCTTCCCCCCCTCACCTTTTTAAAAGATTTTATTTATTTATTTGAGAAATAGCAAGAGAGAGAGAGCATGAGCAGGGGCAGGGGGGAGAGGGAGAAGCAGGCTCTCCGCTGAGCAGGGAGCCCAAGGTGGGGCTTGATCCCTGAGATCATGACCTGAGCCCAAGGCAGATGCTTAACAACAGAGCCTCCCAGGTGCCCCTGCTTTCCCCTTTTTGTTTATTTGTTAACCAGCTTTATTTTTATTTTCACTTGATGGTGTTGTGGATGTCTCTCCACATCATTAAAAACTCTTCTTAAAATGTACATATTTTTAATATTTGTATGGCATTCCATTTTATGGATGTTCCACAGAAAAATCCCTAACACTGGATGTTTAAGTTTTTCCACTTTTTGCTAAATATTTATACGATGCTTGCCATTTTACTGTTTTAAACACTTTATATTCGTTAAATTGATCTCTACTAGAACTTATGAGTTTGATACTATTCTATCCTCATTTTATAAATTGAGAAATTAAGCACAAAGAAAGTAAGTGTCTAAGATCCCACAGCTAGTGAGTTCAGTGGTGAACCCTGATTAAACTCGAGGTGGACAAGGATCTCATCTACAGGCCTAATTCTTATATTATACTGTCTCTGCTCAAATGATCATAACTGAAGCTAAATATTCTGTGCATTCTTAGTCATTTCTTTGCTCTATGTGCCTGGGTGTGGAATAACAGTCAAAGGATGGGCACATGACACAGTTGTCAATGCAAACTGTTCCAAACTGTGCTTCTAGGTTTTGTTTATTTATTTTTCCATTATTTTAAATTGTAAAATTCACGTTACATAAAATTGACTCTCTGAACCGTTTTTAAGCGTACAGCTCAGTAGTACTTAAACATATTCATAATGTTGTACAACCTTCACAGCCATCCATCCCCAGAACTCTTTTCATCTTGTAAAACTAAAATTCTACACCCAATAGACAATAACTCCCCACACCCCTCTCCCTCCAGCCTTGACAATAATCATTCTTTCTGTCCATGATCCTGATGACTCTGAGTACCTCCTATATATGGAATCATGTCCTATTTGTCTTTCTGTGGCTGGCTTATTTCACTTAGCATAATGTCCTCGAAGTGCATCCAGGTTGTAACATATGTCAGAATTTCCTTCCTTTTTAAGGGCTGAAGGAAGGGACTTTCCTTTATTTGAAGGAAATACTAACAAACTCAATTCGGTGTGACAAATCTGAAGGTCAGTAGAGTGCTGGGGATAATCTAAAGAGTTCCTCTTGAGAGCTTGGAGAACTGACCTAGCTGCCTGGCTTTACATCTTACCAGCAATTTAGACACGAGGAAGTCAGGAACTTCTCTAAACTTGATATTCTGCTTTCAAACTGTAAGGTCACTGACAGAGAGAACATGTAAATTCTGCTCTGGACCCACTTATTTTGACTTCACTAATCTCTAATTCTGATTTCCGAATACACTTAACTGTCTTCTATTGTGGAGAATCAGGAACAAAAATTCACAAGTAGAGGCATAATTCTTAATTCATTTAAATGTTCTCACATATTTCAATCCAAATACCCAAAAGGTCAAAGGATACTCCTCAGCAACGCGGAGTCCATTTCAAGTGTGCCAAGGGAGAAAGAACTTACTTGGAAGTTCTGATTTTAGAGTTAAATATTGATTCAGTGTGTTTTGTTTGTGTCACGATTTATCCAGTTGTCTTGTATGTGATTATGTGCTTTCCCCATTCTGCTAAAATTCCTTCAGTAAAAATGATGCTCAGATTGTGCTGCCCATTGATGGCATCCACTGGCCATGTGAGGCTATCGAAACCTCAGTTTCTCAGGGGGACTAACCACATTACGAGTGCTCAATAGCCATGATGGCCTTGTGTACACTGTATTGGATGGTGCAGATAAAAGGCATGTCTATTATCACAGAAAAATCTGCCTGCTAGCACTATACCGGCAAATAGTCTGGCGGTTTCTGATTGCTCAGGAGTCCTTCTGAGTAGATTCTGAAATATGGAAGCCCAGTCTGAGCCTTGTAATTCAATGGATGTTGAAGAGCATCACTTTTTGGTACAGTCAAAATAAAGCACAAATTGGGAGTCAGATATTAGGATTCATACCGAGTTCTGCACTTAGGAGGTCAGATGTAGGACTTTAGGCAATTCACTCGGATTACTAATGTGTCTAGACACAGGTTGTTTTATCTGTATTATGTTAAAATAAATGCACTGACGACTTCATAGGGTCATTCTAAGGATAAAATGAAATAATGCACAAAGATAAGCATTGTCTCATTAATCTCCATATAGTCTGAGTCTAAGATGGTGCCAGGCACATCTAGGTTCTCAAAAAAATACTTAATAACTGATGGATGGGATGATAGATACACATCCCATTGAATAATTATTGGTATGGACAGTTTGAAAAGAAATCTGTTTATGAAGTTTTATAAATATAGTTTTGGTTGTCAAGAAAAAATAATTCTACTCTATTAAAACTTGGCCTCAGAGGCTTAATTCTAAATTTGATACATTGGAGGCAAAAGATTAGCAGATCCATATAAATTACTCTAGAAGTCGTGAGATCTTTTAGCAAATTTTTTTTTTAAAGTTCTGGCCAATATTTGCGTGTTTTCTAAAGTTAAGGAGATGACCACAAGTTTTCTTCCAACTAAATCATCTCTGGACATTATCTATTTCTAATAGTTGGTGTTGTGTTTCTTTTTTTTAAGATTTATTTATTTATTTGATACACACACATACACACACACTCACACACACACGAGCACAAGCATGGGGGAGAGACTGAGGGAGAGGGAGAAGCCAACTCCCCAAAGAGCAGGGAGCCTGATGTGGGCTCCATCCCAGGACCCTCAGATCATGACCAGAGCCAAAGGCAGATGCTTAACTGACTGAGCCACCCAGGTGCCCCTCTGATAGTTGTTTTTTAAGGTCAACTTATCTTTAGAGTGAGATATTGTTCATTCTAAGGTTGTTTCTCTGGGTTCTCTCTATTATTGCCGAGCACAATATTGAGCCAAGGGTTGGGGAAGGATGTCTGTGAGAGAAAAAGAGGAGTCCCATTCACTCTCAATTTACAGAGAATTCTAAGTGTCAGTGACCTGGTTGTATTTATACCACATTATATCTTTTTTTTCCCTTTTTTTTTTTTACAGATTTATGTATTTATGTATTAACTTTAATATATAATGTATTATTTGCTTCAGGGGTACAGGTCTGTGAATCATCAGTCTTACACAATTCACAGCACTCACCATAGCACATATCCTCCCCAGTGTCCATCACCCCAGTCACCCTATCCCTCCCCTGCTCCAGCAGCCCTCAGTTTGTTTCCTGAGATTAAGAGTCTCTTATAGTTTGTCTCCCTCCTCAGTCCCATCTTGTTTCATTTTTCCCTCCCTTCCCCCCACGAACCCCTGCCCTGCCTCTCGAATTCCTCATATCAGAGAGATCATATGATAATTGTCTTTCTCTGATTGACTTATTTCACTTAGCATAATACCCTCTAGTTCCATCCATGTCATTGCAAATGGCAAGATTTTGGATTTTGAGAGCTGCATAGTATTCCATTGTATATTTATACCACATCTTCTTTATCCATTCATCTGTTGATGGACAATTAGACTCTTTCCATAGTTTAGCTATTATGGACATTGCTACAGCACATTATATCTTGTAGATTGGGATATAGCTCCATGGAAGGGTTGTATGGAAAATAGAAGAAGTGATTTCCGACAGTCTAATATTAACAGAAATAGCAAAACATCTTTGAGAAGAAGGACAGAGAAATAAATAGGACATTCAAGTGCTCTGAGTTTTCTGGAGTCTCCAAAGACATCTTTGCAACCTAATCTAATATTAGATGGGAGGCATTGAATGACATAAGATAAAGCCTACTTACAGAGTTTAAGGAACTGAATTCTAATCTAGACTTTATTATTCATTGTTTGTAAAATCTTTCTGGACTTTATTATTCATTGTTTGTAGAAACTTTGGTAAATACTTCCCTTGCCCTTTTAATTTCCTTCTCTATAAAATGAAGGATTTAGGCTATGACATCTCTTGCATTAATTTTGGTTCCAGAGTTTTATGGTTTAGTCTGCAACACACTATTCATATGATGGTCCTGCATTTCTTAAAGAACATATCCATTCATCATGCTTTCTTAACATGCGAGCACAGAGGTACTCTGATGTGGATAGATATCACTCAGTTACTGATATGACCACAGGCTCCAGGCAGTAGAGAAAAGGACACATCACTTTGGAGCCACACATATTGGGTTTCAGGTCAACTATTCCATGTGCTTTAGGGACTCACAGTTGCCTTTTCTGTAAAATGGGACGTATTTTATAGACATGTTGAAAGTTTCTCATGTAGATAAAAACCAAATATATACATTAGCTAGTTTTGTTTTTTCACTTAATATAGGAAATTAGATCTCAGTCAAAAGGAATAATTACTGTTTGTATCTGCTCTCTTTAATATGCCTATGGCCTTTCCATTGACAATTCAGTTAGGATGTATCTATTATTTTTAATTCTAAAATGTTAAATAATTTAGACTAAACTAACAAAGTAGCTAAAGTATCACTTTAAAGAGGACCATGCATTAATAAAACTAATTAAAATGAAATAAAATGGTACTTGCAATTCTAGAAGTATTTCATTTAAATTTCATGATTTTTTGAAAATTCTCTTCTTTTGCTAGTCACTAAGATGATTAAAATATTCCTTCAGTTTTATTTTACTATCTCATTGCTTTTGACTATGTGTTTATCTTTCCAGGAATTTATATTTGCTTAATTTTGCAAAGATCAAGAATCAACATTTCACAGCAGATAAAAACATGAAAAATATCAGTCTCACAAAATGCACGTTAAAGAAACAATGAAATATCACCCCTCTCCCAAATGTATCATAAATGACTCCATCTTATTTTTATTTTAATGCTAGTGGATTTTGGCAAATGTCACATAATATTGGTTGTTTTAAATTAATTTTATTTATTAAATTGTATTTTGGCAAAATATATCAATGTATCAATTATATTGGGTATTTTTATTTGTTTTATCACTTAACTAATAATTTCAACTGGGTGTTGCATTCAGTTAAGGGACCAAGTCTAGATTGAGGCTCAGATCATGATATCGGGGTTGTGAGTCAAGCCCAGGTCAAGCTCCGCACTAAGTGTGGTGCCTTCTTGAGATTCTCTCTTCCTCTGTCCCTCCCTCCCCCAACTCAGGCACATATGCATGCACACTATCTCTCAAAAAAATAAAATAGCTATAATAATTTCAACTGCAGACTCTGAGCAAATAACCAGAAGTATATCAAGTTTATATGTACATGGACAGCAAATAACCAGAAGTATATCAAGTTTATATACATGGACACATTTATTCCTCTTCACTTATTTAAATATAATTTAACTTTTAAAATTTTCTTCTCTGTTTTATCACATTTTACATATATTCTATATGAAATATTGTAGGATTTGAGCTTGCAAATGTCCCTTACCTATAGCGAAGTTTATTTTTGGAGCAGGTAGCAAGATATGGAGCACTATTGATTTATGCACATGTTCAGCAATCAAGAAATACTTAAAAAAAATTACGTGATATGCAGAGTAAACAAATGTGTTTCAGATACTAAATATGCTGCATATTTATCAGCATTAAAATATTTAGAATATTTTATGAACATAGCCATATGTTTGCAACACATATGTGTAGCAGGTACAGTATCACCATCCAGGGGTTGAAAATTGGTTTTAGGGGAGAGCATAAATCTACACATAGGACATAAACAGATACATGGTTTATCATATTAAAATTAGATGGTCATTAGGAAAAAAATATTTAAAAAGTCTTCTTAAAAGGGTGATATATTGATAAAAAGTTTGAAAAAAAAAAGTTTGAAAAACACTGGCTTATAATATTAAATACTAAAAGTAGAACATGAAGCTCTCAACATATTTGTATGTTATATATGCACTAATGAATACATAGGCAAGGTACACACAGGCACATTCTCACATAGAATGAAACAGAAAGTACTACATTGGAATTGAGAGAGCAGAACAAGGCCAACTTCATTTTGTGCTACACCTGTCATCTTGTCTATAACCCCTACATGACCTGCTCCTGAGGAAGGTCACAGAATGTCAGAACATTGCCTAGCCGGTCCTTGAACCAGTTTGAGTTAGCCGAGAGGAATGCGGAATCCCTCACCGCCACAGGATGTAAACCCCGCCTTTGGCCCGCCAAACTTGCGACTGGAGTAATAGGCTAGTTCAGTTACCTTACCCGCCAAACTTGTGCGCCAATTTAGACCAGAGTAATAGGCTGGTTCAAACCGTTACTATAGGGTAAATTGTGATTCAATTGGCCACCTGCGTGTGGACTGACATGACTATGCAACTTTCTGTGTGACCACTGGCCCCTATAAAACTGTTATGCCCTTTAACCTCGGGGTCCAAGTCCTGACCCCGCTGTGTCGGATATACTTGGGCCCAAGCTCGAGCTTGCAAATAAACCCTCTTGCGTTTGCATCGGTATCGGCTCCTTGGTGGTCTCTCGGATTCGAAATCGGGGGCATTACAGAATGAAATTTCTATATATATAGTTATGATGAGATATTTATTATCAATATCTCACTTATTTTTTATGATTTGAACAATTTTCTTTGTAAGAAGCATACTTTTTTTAAAAAAAACATTATTTTAAAAACCAGCCTTAGGTTATATGTGAGCCCAGTGTCAGCCAGCATAGGGGATTCACTGTTGTAAAAAGACAGACTTGGAACGTTTGGAGATTAGCATTTAAGTAGGGAAAAAATCATATGCAAAGAGTACCTGTCAGCATATAGCGAGTCTTTTATTGTGCAAAGAAAAAAATTTGAACAGTAATAGTTCTTTGGTCTAAAAGGAACACAGTTCTGTAAATCTGTGTGCTCACAAAAGCACTCAAAGAAGAGGTAGGACTTGTGCTTGCTATTGGAAGGTATGTCTAGCAAAGGGATTAGGTTTGCTTTACTTAGCCAAATAGGGCAGGGAGGGTGGATTAAATAAGATGGAAGGTTTAATTCTCTCTCACATAAAATCTGCCCAGGTACAGGCAGTCCAGGGCCAACACGTGGCTTATTGTTTCTGGACACTTGCATCCTTCTATCTTGCTGCTCTACTCTCCTAATATTTGGCTTCTATTCTTAAGGTTGACTTCATGGGGCATAAGTGATGCTGAAGATCCAGCTTTTATATGCAAATTCCAGGAATCAGGAAGGAAAGAAAAGAGGATCTCATTCTTTTTAAAAAACTCTCTTAAAAGATGCACAAAATGTTTCCACTTATAATTTATTGGATGAAACTCAGTCATATTATGGCTCCATTTAGCTCCCAGTAGGACAGACAAAAACACTCATTATTCTAGAAGGCAATGTTCTTCCCCCAAATTTGGGTATGTGTTACTAGAGAAATAAAAGGAGAAAAATGCTTATTAGTCAACTGGCTGTTTCCACCACACTCCCCCCTTTTTACACCCCAAAGATCTCTATACATCTTTCTTCACGTAAATAGAACACAACTTTACTGCCCTCCTAAGCCAATATCCCCATGGTCTCTTCCAGTTACGAGGTCCAACTCAAAATGTGTAGTCTCTGGGTGAAATCCATCTCTTCCTCAGGTCCAGAAGCGCCGTGCAGTATTATATAAACAATTTTTCGCTCCCATAGCAACCAGTGGAGATGGTACAGGACAATCTAGTAAGAACTACTATTTCCAAAAGGTGACAATTATTTTACTGTGAGAAGTGATGTGTAAGAAATATTAAGAGCTAATGGAGTCCAGAATAGGAGGCAATTACCGGGGATGAGAAGATCCCGAACTGTGTTATGAGGAAAGAATGATCTGGATGCCAATAAATGGATATACCTTAACTGGTAAAAATTATAGTTAAAGTTGTAATGATAATAGCATTACTGTTATTAGTAATGAAACTATTAACTAACACTTGTTTCCTATGCTTCATGCCTCCTTCTTATTTCTCTACATTTCTTATTATTTTTTCCATTTATTTATTGTAACAATCTTATGATACAAAAGATTTATTCCCATTCTGAAGAGAAGTTAAGTATCTTCTGGTCACATTCATCCAGCTAGTAAGTGGCAAGACTGTGAGTTGATTCCACTCAGTCTAGTGCCTTGCTTTTAACCACTGTAATAGACTTGTTATTTTTACCAGTCACATAAACAGAAGGAATGCTCAACAAAAGTTTTTGAGGCATTGCCCAGAATTTGTTTTAACAGAAACTATCAGGTTGTTTTAATTTAGACTATGGCCCAAGAATGTTTTCAAACCACAGATAAAGACCACTGTGTGCGAGCTATGTTTTACTGTTGTTACAAACCTATTTTAGACACTGTGTTTTAATACTGATGAGATGATTATAATATTTAGATCACTGCTTACAGACATGATATAGAACTAATCTCACATGAGATGTGTCTATATCAATATTGATGATATCTATATCTACACATTAATGCCAAGATCCAATGTAGGTTAGATGGAGATTGGCTAGATATGGGAGCAGCAGCATATTTATGTGCCTTACAAAAGCCAATATAGAAAGAAAATGAAAAATGGAGTGCTAAAAAATGCTCTGCATGCATCCTCTTTATTTATTTACTATGTATGTTCAAGGTTAAAATACCCATTTATTAAGGGAGGATGTTCTGAAGTAACAATTTAGGAATGTTTTGCTCATGCATTTATTTTTTTAATGTTGCTTTGTTTATAAGAATGTATAATGCAAGCAATGCAAAGCTTTGAAGTTGATCACACTTAAGAGATGAGATTTAAATTTGTACAAGTTGGCACACAGTAGACAATGAATGTATTCTAGTTAAATGTAAATCTCACATTCCACTAGCTCTAGTGAAGGATACACTGTGTCTAGAACACCACTATACAGTAGATGTCCCCTATCTATGTTATTTGATATAGTAAACACTGGGTACTTGTAGCTATTGAGTACTTGTGGCTAGGGCAAATTAGAAACTGCATTTAAAATATCTTTTAGTTAATTTAAATTTAAATAGCTACATATGGTTTCTGGCTCCCGAATTGTACAGCGTAGCCCCAGAAATAGAAAATTCAGTTAAAAAATAAGGTGTGCACCTAAAAATGGTGCACAATGAAACATCACTTAAAATCATTAGGAATGATGGTCCCTGAGTATTAGGGTAGGAACAAGGAGAGGATTATTATTGAATTAAATTATCAAACATTTATTAAATACAAACACTTATTTTTCAATGTGCTACAAATACAAATGTGAATAAAACATGTAAAGAGTATTTCTAGTTGGGGCGCCTGGGTGGCTCAGTTGATTAAGCGACTGCCTTTAGCTCAGGTCACAATCCAGGAGTCCCAGGATCGAGTCTCGCATAGGGCTTCCAGCTCATCAGGAAATCTGCTTCTTCCTCTGACCTTCTCCTCTCTCATGCTCTCTCTCAAATACATACATACATACATACATACATACATAAAATGTTTAAAAAAGAGTATTTCTAGTGGAGAAAAGGGGATGCAATTCATCAAATGTACAATTTAATGTATAATATGATATAGTGATAGATGCCTTGAGAAAAGCTAAGTAGGGAACCAGAGAAGAATGGAATAGGGTGAGTTGTCATTTTAGAAAGGATTGCTAGGGAAACCATATGTGAAATTGGGATGCTTATTAAGATATTTACCACCTGAAGCAGGTGAAAAAGTAACCTTTGCAGATATTGGGGGAAGAATGTTCTAGATAGGAACAAAGCCAGCACAAAAGCTCAAGGTAGGAACTGACTTAGAAAGGCCTAAAATATCAAAGAAGTCCATGTGACTTCAATTAATGACCAAGTAAAAGTGTTGGCAGGTAAAGTGAAAGAATTAAGAAGGTTTCAAATCGTACAGGTATTATGGGCCCTGGTAGATTTTGAATTTTATACTAAAGAGATGAGAAATCACTAATTTTAACTGCTTAAGAACTTACCTTAAAATTAAGGATGCAGCAATGCATTTTTTCCCCTGAAATTCACTGATTTTTATCTAAAGTAAACATTTGACCAAGAAACAAAATATTATTTTTAAAACACCAGAAATATAGTAGTACTTGGGCTAAATATATTTTTTAATCTTTTAAAATCCAACCATTATTTTTCAACCTTAACCAATCATTTCTATTTTCTATCACTGTCCTAAATGTAAAATTAAAATAAAGGATGGGTAAGCAACAAGGACAAAGCAATGCTATAATCTCCAAGTTTTTTCAATGGCATATGAAAAACTAATTGTATTTGAGGCTTTTTAGAAAAATAGAAGCAATAGGCTGTGTGTGTGTTGGGGGCAGATTTATTTTAAGGAATCAGCTTACGCGATCATGGGGAATGACAAGTTCAAAATCTTTAGGGTGGGCCAGTAGGATGGAAACTAGGGAATATAAACTTTTAAAAATTATTTATTTATTATATTTATTTTTGAGAGAGAGAGAAAGAGAAAGCGAGCTCAAGTGGGTGGAGAGGCAGAGGGCAAAAATCTCAAACAGGTTCTGTGTTGAGCACGGAACCCAACACAGGGTTCGAGCTCATGACCCTGAGATCATGACTTGAGCTAAAACCAAGAGTTGGGTACCAACTTACCTACTCAGGCACCCAGGGAAAAGCAAGTGTTGACCTGCAGTTCACATGTTAATGTCATCTGCTGGCAGAATTCTCTTGCTCGGGAAAGTTGGTCTTCTGTTCAGTTCAGGTTTTCGACTAAAGGTTATCAGAAAATGTTTAGGATAGTCTTCTTTTTACTCAAAGTCCATCTATTTAAATGTTAATCTCACCCATAAACATCCTCAGAGAAACATCCAGAATAATATTTGACTCTATCTGCCCACTGGACACCATGGCCCAACCAAGATGACACATAAAATTAATGACCATGTTAATAGTTATTAAACACCTTTTACAAGCCAGTAAACTCTACAACTTTACATATTTTATCCCATTTTACTCCTAAAAAAAGAAAAAAAGAAGCAAGCAAATCAATAAATAAAGAAGTAGGACAAGGAAGTTGAGATTAGGAGAAGGAAGTTGAGATAAGCAGGATTTTTGCACTAATTGTTTATCAGAATCAAGAATTACCAAGAGAGATAAATTATGAAGTGGATTCAGCATCAAAGAGACAGGGCAGTGACCCTGGAAGTAGAAAAACTTGAGAGGCTGGTTGAACCGTGCCTGGTAGGTGAGAAAGTGGAAAGACCCATGCGGATAATTTTTTAAAAATGTTTGGCCCTGAAGGGGAGATTGCATTGTAGTAGCTTTTGGAGGTCAACAGTTGGGATTTTTATGAGATGAACACTGTTGAAAGCCTGTTTGGAAATCAGGTAAGAGAACAATTAAGGGGGAGAGGGCTCAAGATGATGATTGTTTTGTTTTGTTTTGTTTTTGCTGTCATGAAAATCCCTTTGGTGATTTCATCTCTTGAGAAGGAAATAATGGAGTTTTGTGAGCATTGGGTGCACTGACATAGCGTCTGTGAAGATGATGACAATGGGAGGATGAGTTCTATTCATACTCAGTGAGTCACACCCTCGAGGGATGTGCACAGAACCTGTGACTTTTTTGTAGATAAAAGAATATAGCAAATGTGATAGACATCATCCCTATAATTGGGCTGTATTATATGGCAAAGATGAAGGGATTTCTGCAGATGTAATTAAGTTCCCTAATCTGTTGATTTTTGAGTTTTGAAAAGGGAGATTATCATAGGTGAACCTGAAACAATCAGAGGGGTCTTCATAAAAAAAGAAAGTTGAGGATTCAGAGTCTTGAAACAACAGATTCTCTCACTCTTGTGGGCCTTAAGGGAAACATCTATTTTTCTCCATATCTGCAAGGAAATTAGTTCTGCCAATCACCACATGACCTTGGAAGAGGATACAAGCCTGGGATAAAACAATAGCCCTATCCAACACCTTGATTACAGCTTTGTGAGACCTTGAACAGTGGACCCTGTTAAGCCATGCCCAGACTTCTGACCCATGGGAAACAGTGAGATAACTGTTTTAAGCTTCTAAGTATGTGCTAATGTGTAACTCATCAATAGAGAATTAATACAATGCCTGGATGTATTCTCAGTTTTAAACCCAGCTGAGGCTGGAAGCCAGGACTCCATTTTACTTTTCACAAGATTTTGTTCAGGTAAATGTGCACATTTATCAAGGTCATGATAAAGACCCACTAAAGGAAAATTTTTGCGTGCAAGACGCTGGTGTCATGCAAAGAAGTTAGTCAAAGGGGTGACTTTGTGAGCAGTGTTCTCCAGTAAACAGGCTCCAGCATCCACTCAGTCTCCAGGCTTGTTTTTCTGATGTTTGGAAATTACCATGCTTTTAAGAGAACCAAGAAGGGTGTAAAGATGTAGATAGAAGGGAGAGAGAAAGGAGCATGTTTGTTTGGAGTAAAGGGATGATAACTCATTAGATGGTAAAATAAAGAACCCTTTTGTACCATCATTTGAACTCTATCTCATCGACTGTGTTATAGTACAGAGCTCTTCTTGGCAATAGTTCAGCAAATGGTATGGACCAAACAAAGGGCTACAATAACTGTGCCTTGTGTGTGTGTGTGTGCGTGTGTGTGTGTGTGTGTGTGTGTGTGTGTTTGGAAAGACACAAACTCAAATATTAAAAATGTTGATCTCATCGTAGTGGGAAGTTGAATATTTTTATTTCTAAATTTTTAGCGATATGTAGCAATTGATTTTTTCGCTTAAAATTTTTTTTTATTTAAATTCAATTAGTGAATATATAGTCCATCATTAGTTCAGATGTAGTGTTCAATAATTTATCGGTTGCATACAGCACCCAGTGCTCATCACATCCCCTGCCCTCCTTAATGCCCATCACCCAGTTACCCCATCTCTCTACCCACCTCCACTCCAGCAACCCTCAGTATGTTTCCTTTCTTTAATTTTTAAAAAAATTTTTATTATTATGTTTTGTTATGTTAGTCACCATACAGTACATCATTAGTTTTTGATGTAGCATTCCATGATTCACTGTTTGCATATAGCACCTAGTGCTCCATTCAATACATGCCCTCCCTAATACCCATCACTGGGCTTACCTATTCCCCCAGACTGCCCCCTCTAAAACCCTCAGATTTTTTCTCAGAGTCCATGGTCTCTCATGGTTCGTCTCCCGCTCTGATTGCCCCCTTTCATTTTTCCCTTCCTTCTCCTAATGTCTTCTATGCTATTCCTTATGTTCCACAAATAAGTGAAACCATATGATAATTGTCCTTCTCTGCTTGACTTATTTCACTTTGCATAATTTCCTCCAGTTCTATCCATGTTAATGAAAATGTTGAGTATTTATCCTTTCTGATGGCTGAGTAATATTCCATTGCATATATGAACCATATCTTTGTCATTCATGTGTTGAAAGGTATCTTGGCTCCTTCCACAGTTTGACTATTGTGGACATTGCTGCTATAAACATTGGGGTCTGTGTAGCCCTTCTTTTCACTACTTCTGTATCTTTGGGGTAAATACCCAGTAATGCAATTGCTGGGTCATAGAATAGCAATCAGACAACAAAAAGAAATAAAACGTTTTCAAATCAGCAAAGAAGAAGTCAAACTCTCTCTCTTAGATGACATGATACTTTATGTGGAAAACCAAAAAAACTCCACCCCCAAATTATTAGAACTCATATAGCAATT
>CM053610.1:109043886-109065854 GCA_028646535.1 Procyon lotor
AGTAATGTGGCTGGATAGAAAATCAATGCACAGAAATGAGTTGCTTTCCTATACACTAACAGTGTGACTGTAGAAAGAGAAATTAGGGAATCTATTCCATTTACAATACCACCAAAAACCTTAAGATACCTTGGAATAAACCTAACCAAAGAGGTAAAGGATCTATACTCTAGAAACTACAGAACACTCATGACAGAAACTGAAGAAGACACAAAAAGATGGAAAAGCATTCCATGCTCATGGATCAGAAGAATAAACATTGTTAAAATGTCCATGCTGCCCAGAGCAATCTATGCTTTCAATGCCATCCTGATCAATATATCAATGGCATTTTTCAAAGAGCTGAAACAAACAGCCCTAAAATTTGTAAGGAACCAAAAAAGACTCTGAATTTCCAAGGGAATGTTGAAAAAGAAAAACAAAGCTGAGAGTATCACGTTGCCTGATTTCAAGCTCTATTACAAAGCTGTGATCACCGAGACAGCATGGTACTGGCACAAAAACAGACACATAGACCAGTGTTTCCTATAGTTCAGTTTCTCTCATGATTTTTCTCCCTGTCTGATAATTTTCCCTTTAGTCTTCCCTCCCTTCCCCTATGATCCTCTGTGCTGTTTCTTATATTCCACATATGAGTGAAACCATATGATCATTGTCTTTCTCTAATTGACTTATTTCACTCAGCATAAACCCCAACAGTTCCATACACATTCATGTAAATGGTACATATTCATCCTTTCTGATGGCTGAGTAATATTCCAGTGTGTGTGTGTGTGTGTGTGTGTGTGTGTGTGTGTACACACCCTACATCTTCTTTATCCACTCATCTATCAATGGACATCTCAGCTCTTTCCATACCTTGGCTATTGTGGACATTGCTGCTGTAAACATTGAGGGGCAGATGCCCCTTCTGTCACTACACTGTGTCTTTGGGGTAAATACCCAGTGGTGAAATTGCTGGGTTGTAGGGTAGCCTTATTTTTAATTTCTTGAGTAATCTCTGTACCGTTTTTGCAGAGTGGCTGAACTAGCTTGCATTCCCACCAACAGTGACGCCCCTTGCTATCTTCTCCTACAGCATAGGTTGCCTTTTCGTTTTGTTGACTGTTTCCTTTGTTGTGCAAAAGTTTTTTATTTTGATGAAGTCCCAAGAGTTCATTTTTGCTTTTCTTTGTCTTGCCTTTGGAGATGTGGATTTTTTCACATTTTAAATGCCTTACATTATGGTATATGGACATAAAGGGAGTGAAACAATAATATATTGCTATACAAAATTCCATCCTGTCCCCTCCTCAATTCTACTTCCTTCTTACAACAAACCTTCTTCTTTTTTTTCTTTTAAAGATTTTTACTTATTTGATAGAGAGAAACACAGCTGGAGAGGGAACACAAGCAGAGGGAATGGTAGTGGGAGAAGCAGGCCTCCTGCAGAGCAGAGAGCCCGATGCAGGGCTCGATCCCAGGACCCTGGGATCATGACCTGAGCCGAAGGCAGACGCTTAACGACTGAGCCACCCAGGCACCCCAACAAACCTTCTACATATTTCTCCTTGATCATATAAATGTATAAAGCCATAAACATATATTATATACATACACATATATACATATACATGTGCATAAGGTTTTTTCTTAGAACAGGATCATACCAATTATATTAACTGGATATTTGTTGTTTCTAAACAACAAATAATGACATATAAATTTGTAAATATAGACTATTTTCTCATTTCATTGTGTATAATACATAGTCTTATATGTGACTGTATAATATAGGCACTTTGTATGTACTTAGGGTGTTTAGGGCATTATTATTATTATTATTTATTATTATTATTGCTTTTATCTTTTTGGTGTGTCTCACCATCTCTAGTCTTCCCTACCACTCTTGAAATATCTGCCCCCACCTCTTACCCATGTAAACAAGCTGGCATCAGTCTTCTGTTACATATTCATACAAAACACAAATTTGCATATATAAAATTTGCATATATATAACATTTCTTTGTAATATGCTGTGGAAAAATTAGATGGCATTCAATATATTTCTCTGAATATTACTTTTTCTGTCCATATTATCTCATGAAAATCTCTCCAAGACAAGCAGCACAGCTTTACTATGTGGTATTTAATACTTGCATAATATTCAAACCTGTGGATCTAAGATAGTTTATTCAAACAACATTAATTTTGTTCAGTTATTTGTCTTATGAAACATCTTTATGAATTCTGCCTTTGTATGGCAGACTTTTTTAAGATACACTGGACAAGACAGATTTTTAGGAAATTTGGGGTAAAAGGTGTATGCATTTATTATATTTAAAACATGGCTAGATTGTTCTCCGGCTATAAGAGTCACCCCAGCTAAAGTTCTAGAAAATATGGAGCAGAAATGAGAAGTCATGCCATGCCCTTCTTGAATTCTTAAAAAATTCTGAGCTTAATAAAATAGTTATTGGTTTATTCTAATTATATGGGTGGCTTTTAAGCAGGAATAGGTACCTGAATTAGAAACTGGTTCCTGAAAGTAGAGTTCTGGTGCATAAATAACATAAACATTTGGTGCTGGCTTTGGGACAAAGCAGTGGGCAGAATCTAGAAGGATCTTGGGGACACTGTTAGTGAAACCTAGAAGGCACTGAGCAAACTCTTACTGCCAACTGGGGAAAAGGGTAACACCGATAGAAACTGACACAGTGTTTTGGAGAGCTACCCAAATTAGCAAATGAAATTGCAAATCTGGCTAAGGAGATTTCCTGGCATAATGCTGAAATGCAATTTCTGTGTTCCTACGTAAGAATAGAGAAGTGAATTAAAGGAGAACCTGTTCATTTTAAAGCCTAATTTATAAATTACAAGGAGTCAAGGGCTAGTCAAGGGCTATGTTTCCAAACATAGCATTGCTTCCCCTCCCCTTTATCTCTGGGAAAAGACTCCCATGGTAGACAATGGCCTCAGAACAATTATTAAAAATACGATGTTACCAGTAAAACATAATCTCAGGATGCTTCTAGAACACACTTCGTAGAGATTACGTGCCCACTGAAGCCTCTAAAATGCTTAAGGGCATGACTCTTAAAACTTCTCTCCTCAGGATTAGGACTTCTAAGAATCTTAAGGTCATGTTTGCAGACTCAACTAGGCAACAAAGTATCTCCAGGGCATTGTCCTAAATTATCATTCCTCTCCAGCCAAGGTGTGAAGGGGATTTATCTCAGAGGTCTGTTTGTGTGTGTGTGTTCCTCTGTCCAATGAAGCTGACATCATTAAGATAGAGAGAAATCAATTAATTTTAAGAGAATTATAGTGGCTCAAGCACCACCTGCTTGCAATGAAAATATGGAGGACGACTCAAAATGAAAAGAAGTCCCAGGAACCCCAACTTCTAATGACCGGAAGCTCAATGAGAAAAATAACTCAACCGTGCTAACAAGGGCTGTTTGCTGAGGAGGAACGAGCTAAAGCTGAGGGCCTCGCAGACACTCACTTCTTTTTTTAGGGAAGCACCTTAAGGGCATAAAAGTGCTCTCTCTCTCTCTCTCTCTTTGTCTCTCTCTCTCTCTCTTATTTTTTCCCCCTGAGCTTTGAACACCTGTATTCCTAAAATGATTCCTAAAGCTCGATACCAGGAGTATTTGTTTGTTAGGTTTACCACAAGGAAATTCTACAAACTGAGGGGCTTAAACAGTTGAAATTTATCATCTCACAGTTCTGGAGATTTCAAGTCCAAGAGTGAGGTGTAGACAAGTTTGGTTGCCTCTGGGGGCTATGAGGGAACATCTAACATGCCTCTCTCTCAGCCTCTGGTGATTTACTAGAAATCTTTGGCATTCCTTGACTTGTAGATACATTACCCAGACCCTTTTCTTCATGTTCACATGGTTTTCTCTTTTGTATATGCCCCAATTTCCCCTTTTTATAAAGACTGTATCATATTGGACTCAGGGCACACCATACTGATCTGTGACCACATATCAATGAATTATATCTGCAATGACCCTCTTTCCAAATAAGATCTGTTTTGTATGAATACTATTTGACAATCTGATATGTATTTTAGCTCATTTTCCAGGAAAATGGAAAAATACCAGCTCATTTGTAATTGAAAAAAGGGTGCCTCGGTGGAGCAATGAGCTATAGAAAGCAGGGAGAATTCGAGAGGCAGGGCGGGGGTCTGTGGGGGGGGTGGGGGAGAGAAATGAAGCAGGAAGGGATGGGGAGGGAGACAAACCATAAGAGATTCCTAGACTCATGAAACAAACTGAGGGTGGCTGGGAGGCGGGGAGGTAGGGATAGGGGTGACTGGGTTGTGGACATTGGGGAGGGTGTCTGCTATGGTAAGTGCTGTGAAATGTGTAAGCCTGACGATTCACAGACATATACCCTGGGGCAAATAATACATTATATCTGAAAGAAAGAAAGAAAGAAAGAAAGAAAGAAAGAAAGAAAGAAAGAAAGAAAGAGAGAGAGAGAGAGAGAGAGAGAGAGAGAGAGAGAGAGAGAGGGAGGGAGGGAGGGAGGGAGGGAGGGAGGGAAGGAAGGAAGGAAGGAAGGAAGGAAGGAAGGAAGGAAGGAAGGAAGGAAGGAAGAAAGGAAGAAAGAAAGGAAGAGAGAGAGAGAGAGAGAGAAAGAAAGAAAGAAAGAAAGAAAGAAAGAAAGAAAGAAAGAAAGAAAGAAAGAAAGAAAGAAAGAAAGAAAGGCTGTTGAAAAAATGGACACATGTGCCCATCTAGATTTTCGATTTGCTATATGCCAGTGGATGCTGTCTACCTCCTATCCTCTCCCTTTGGAACAGGAGAGTCTGTTTTCCTCATGTTATCCCTTTCTCACCATTTTACACTGGAGGTATGTGGTGGGGGTCTGTGACTTGTCTCCTTAGTTTACAGATTCTTCATTTCAAGAGGAAGCCATACTTGGAGAACCACACCCCTTGGGAACCTCATCTAGATGTGGCCTTCATTTAAATGAAGAGATCGGCTTTGAGTTGATACCATAGTGGGATGAAACTTTGAGTTCCTGGGGGCAAGGGGTGGGCGCCTTTTGTACAAGCGAAGAATAGAAATTTTGTGGCCATAGGGCCTGTGACAGATTTTCTTTTCCAAAGACAGATAGAACATTGTACCCCATCCCACATGCTGACTCAGTGTTACTCTGCTATACTCTACCCTTGAGAAGAGGGGTCTGTTTGCTCAACCTTTGAATCTGGGTGGGACCCAATCGAGACCTCTTTGGAATTTCAAGCACTCTGTTCCAGGAGACTACAACTGGAAAGACACCTTGCTAGTTCCATAGCCCTTCACTGCCTGGCAGCTTCTGCATACTGCATCATGGAACATTTGCTCTTAGAATTTCCCACTTGAAACTCAGTTTTGTTACTGCGAAAGCACAATCCAGATGAAGAGGCTATGTGCAGGTGCTCGAGTTTAACAGCCCCAGCTGAGAGCCAGCATCCACTAACAACCAGCTTGGATGCAATGCTCTGGAGAGCCTTCAGAGGACTGTAGCCTCCAGCCAACATCTGACTGCAACCATATGAGAGATCCCAAGCAAGGACTATTGCAGGTTTTGGTCGACCCTCAAAAATGAGAGACACATGATAATTGTTATCTTGGGCTCTCTGTTCTGCAGCATCATGTGGCTAAAGAGCTGCTTTCTCTTCCTCTAAATTTCCTCTTACCTAAGATTGAGTGTAAATTCATTTAATATATTTCTGAGTGTAGTTTTCAAATATTTTAAGAATTTTGGAACATGTGTTTGAAGAATATTCATCTGTAATATTCCTTTTGGCATGTCTTTGCCAAGGTTTGATGTTAGGATTACACCCTCAACCTCCTACCCTCTCTCCCTCCCTCCCTCCCTCCCTCCCTGCCTCCCTCCCTCCCTCCATCCAACCATCCACCCATCCATCCATCCATCCATCCATCCATCCATCCATCCATCCATCCATCCATTTATTTATTTTTCTAGCTAGCTAGCAAAAACGTTTGCATATTATTGTCATTTACTCTTTGACGGACTACTGGATAGAACTTAACAGTAAAACTATATGGGCTTGGACGATTCTTTGTGGCAAAGACTCTGATTCTGAATTCCATTTCTTTAGTAGCTATAAGACTAAACCCTTTATTTCATCTGTATCAGTTTTGATCAATTTTACTTTGGCTTATTTGTTGGGTTAAAGTTATTCATGATCTTCCTTGCCCAACATACCTTTAAAATCTCAAGGATCTATATTAATAAATAAACTCCCTAAAATTCTTGATGCTGGCAATTTGTACCATCTCTCCTTCCCTTCTTCCCTGCATTTCCATCCTCCTTCTCTGCCCTTAACTTTTTCTCTCGTTAACCCAATTAGTTAGGAGTTTGTCGGTTTAGTTATCATTTCAATGAACCAGACATTGGGGTTTGTTAAGTTTTGAATTCTGTCTTTTTTTCTATTTTTGATTACTAGATTATCCTGTTATTTCTTTTCTTTTACCTGTCTTAGCCTCACTTATCTTATGTTCTTTTCTCCCTTCTTTTTTTACTTTCTCTATAAAATATAAAAAGAGGCTACTGGTTTTAGACCTATCAAAGGAGATAAAGCTACATTTCCTTCTATGCACTGTTTTAGCCGCATCTCACAGACATTTTTATATTGTGTTTTATTTTATTTTTGTTATTCAGTTAGAAATATTTTAATTATTGTTATTTTTTTTACTTCATGACTTATTTACAATGTGTATAATTTAAAAATATTTGGAGTTGTCCTAGATAGTCTATTTCAGTCAAATTATAATTTAGTTTCACTGTGGTCACAGAATATATTCTCTGTATTTCAAACTTTTTAAATATGTTGGCATTTTTCCTGGCCCAGTAAATGGTCTGTCTTGACAAACATACCACAAGAAATTGAAAAGAATGTGCATTTTGCTGTTGTTTAACATAAAATTCTACACATATCAGTTAGATCAAGGACATGGATAGTGTTAGCCACATGATTTTTTGTTTTTTGTTGCTTAAACAATTGCTTTGAGAGTGTGGTGTTAAAATCTTTTTCTGATTGTGGATTCTCTATTCCACCCTTTACAATTATCAGCTTTGCTTCATTTATTTCTGGGGTCTGTTATTAGGCACACACTCATTCGCAGATGACCTGACTTACTGATGAATTGTCCCTTTTACCTTTAAGAAAAGTACATTCCGCACAAGATGAGCCCATACTAAGGGAGTAGATGAAGGGAGGTGTGAAAAATTGAGGCCAGTAACTGTTCCTACTCCAAACCAGATGTTTGAAAGGTTTTAATATCACACATACTTCTTGGTTTTGCTGAGATAAATCATACCACTAACAGAATTTCTCCACGATGTGTTTTATGCTTCCATTTAATAATATTCATTGAGTATCTTTTATATGTCAGATAAGGTGTTAAACAATGTGGATATATCAGTTTTTTCCTCGAAGAACTTAAAACATCTCACAATTTATCAATTATATCACAATGAATTTTTGGTCTATAAAAGCATCTGTTAATACTTTACATATATATCTTCATACATGTGTATGGTTGTCCCTTATACAACACAGGAGTTAGGATCACCGACCCCACACAGTCAAAAATTCACGTACAACTTTTTCTCCTCCCAAAATTTAACTACTAGTAGGATCCAGTTGGCCAGAAGCCCACCAATAATATAAATAGTTGATTAACACATATTTTGCTTGATATATGTATTATATACTGTATTCTTATGGTAAAGTAAGCTAGAGAAAAGAAAATGTTACAAGAAAATCATAAGGAAAGTACAGTACTCTATGAAGAAGTATTTAATGAAGAAAATTCCACGCAAAATGGGATCCTTAAAGCTCAAACTAGCATTGTTCAGGGATCAAGTATATATTTAGATATACAAATACACACATACATATTTTAAACACATACATATGCATAAAAACACACACAAACACATGCATATATATACAAGTGTATATACATATATATACAAACACACACACATATATAAATACACAAACATATATATACATCTACACAAACACACACATCTACACAAACACACACATAACAAACATGCACAGCTATACACAAACACACACACATATATACAAACATACACGTATATATACAAAAACACACATTCATGTAGTTTGCTGAATTTACTGCTCATTAATTTTTTTCTTTCCTCCTCCTTTTTTTATCTTGAATTCTGATTTATTTGTTGTCTGCTTAGAGTCCTTTGAATATTTTTCTTTCAAATATGTGTTGAGAATGATATATTTTAAAGGTAAAAGATGTGTATTAATAGGTGGTCCACAATGGATTACCCAGCCTGAAACTGAAACTACGGTAAACTTAGAGAAGTCATAATTTATCTAAGGTAGTTGAATGCCTTCAAGGAGTTAGGGTTTCCATTTTTTTGTTTGTTTGTTTGTTTTGTTTGTTTTTTGAGAGAGAGAGAAAGAGTGAGCGTGGGGAGGGCCATATAGAGAGGGGAAGAAAGAAAATCCCAAGTAGGCTCCACACCCAGCATAAGGTTAGACACAGGGTTCGGTCTCATGATTGTGAGATCATGACCTGAGCTGAAATCAAGAGTTAGACCCTCACTGACTGAGGTGCCCTGAGGGGCCAGGGTTTCCTAACTGGTATCTCATCTCCAGATTTTTCATATCAGGTGCACTCCTTAAAGGGTCTGCTCTGGGTCCAGCATACGAGCATACAGAAGCTGGACTCAAGAAGGCCTCCGGGCTAATGTGGACTATTCAGTAGGGAAGAGAATGGAGACTCAGGGAGTAGAGACTGCTGGGCCAGGGTCATGCAACATGACAGGGGTGAATGTGGTTAATACTCCAGCTTCTTGCTGCCCAGCATAACCTTCCTTCCTCTGACAGTTGAAATGTAATTTGAGGATCTATTCAATCTATGACTTTATGTGTTGGCATTATTTTTCATTTTCCCCCATTAGAATACGTAGGACAGATTGGATCTGTTTTGTTCAACTGAGTCCCAACAATCAAGCTCTAGCCTATTGTGATTGACAGAGAAGAAACCCAAACTCTTAGCTCCACTAACAACGTTCCATTTTATGTTTTATCTAAGCTAGCCTTATCTGCTGTAATGGTAGATAAAGTTAGCTTCAGAAAAGTGTCCAGACACATCCTAAGGCAGTGTTTAAACTAGAAAAAGAGGTCCCCTGACTTTCAGCCTGATAACACTGCTAAGATGCTATACTCTTCTTCTGAAGACTTATGAAAGAGTTGGAATTCAGGACAGTTTAAAATTTCATGCAATTAAAACTCCACTCCATTATTAATGTCAAAGGAAATAGAACATAGTTTCTAAGAATATATTATCCACAAATCAATTTCTTTCCACTGCCAAATATATAAAAATAAAAAGGAGTTTTACAAAGAATGTTTGTGCAGTAGGCAGCAGACCAGCAGGTGGGGCCTCGCCTCCCTTGGGTACGGGATAACCATCAGCCTGATGGGCTGTTGGAAGGTTTACATGGACTATAGTCTATAGAATAATTAAAATAACTAACGTAGGTATTTTCAGGGTAACAACATTGAAGTGATGCTTCATAATCATTCATTTAACAAGTTTTCATTTAATTCTTACCACAAGTCAGGGTCCATGCAAGCTGGTTCTTGGAGACACACAGAACTCATAGGCAGGTAGATAATTGGAATTACTAATGTGTTGATATTTAAGACTATTTCTCTGTACATCCATAGTCTCTCTCTCTCTCTCTCTCTCTCTTTTAAAAATATTTCATGGGATACCTGGGTGGCTCAGTCAGTTAAGCGTCTGCCTTTGGCTCAGGTCATGATCCCAGGGTGCTGGGATTGAGTCCCACCTCGGGTTCAGCAGAGAGTCTGCTTCTCCCTCTCCATCTGTGTGCTTACTCTCACCCACCCCCCACCCACGGTCTCAAAAATAAATAAATAAATACATAAATAAATACATAAGTAAATAAATAAATCTTTAAAAAATATTTCAGACACATGCTACATTGATAAATTATCAATAGGTTCTTCCCAACTAAAAATCAGAACTTTGTGAGATTTTATGGGGCCTCTCACAACTCTGTCACCAGAGTTTTGAGAGGTGTGTGTGAGCACTTCCTCCAACTCTCCCTGCCTCTTCCCCATACACAGGATACCTCTCTATGGTTTTCAGGGTTGCCTTGAAAGAAGAAAACATTGGCAAAGATCCTTCACACATGTTTTCCTTATTTGGGTCTATAGTAGTAGGTATGGGGAGCAGATTGCCCCATAATGTGTATAGTGACTTTTTTAGAAACAACTGATAGAGCCACCATCATCTGCCATGGAGTCCTCTCTTCTCTGAGCCTGGCCATCAGCAACACAGCTTCTTACTCTGGAAAAGATGAGGATGTAGGGTGTGTGCCTTGTTTTGCCATGTTCTGTGGGCAGCACTCAATAAAGCTGCTGTCAGCTCAACCCTGCTTACTCAGCATCCCTTTGGGCTGTGGGAATCCAACATCTACCGCAGAACATACCAGAGCCCCAGACTCCAATCTTGGCTCTGACCTTTTGGAACCATGAACCTCATTCTGTGAAATGAATCCTAATGTATAAACATTTTTATAAATTATCCAGGAGAGACCCAAGAGTGGATGGACCTCTTATCTCTCATGCTTTTGTTTATGTTATCATTGCAGAAACAGAAGACCCTAATTAGTTGTATTGGTGAGCTCAAAAGTTGGCATAAAACTTTTCTTGAATTCTGTTATTTATTTATTGAGCTTTTCCAATGTATTTTTCTCTCTCAAATTAAAAAAAAAAATCAAGAGAGAGGGAGGAAGAGAGGAAAGAAGGGAAGGAGAAAGGGAAGAGAAGGGACGAGAGAGAGAAAAAGGAGCACTAGTGCCATGTGCCAGAATTTCTAGACCATACCCACATATTTTGGTGTCCAACAGTGATTGACAAATATTTCAAAATGACTTGAGAAGGTCTCATGACTATTTGAGCTGCTGATCTCGGTTTTTACATGAGTGGGCTTCCTGAGAGTAATGCTAACATTACTGCTGTTGGTTTGGATGGATGGATGGTTGGAGGGAGGGAGGGATGGATATAAATGATGGTAAGTAGACAGCTGATAGATAGATAGTAAAAGATAGATAAATAGCAGATGATAGATGGCAGATTTTGGGGGGACTACCCCCAATGTATAGGTGAAAAACTTGCCATATCAACTTATGATATCAAGGACATAAAGCTCATGCTTTATCTTCTTTACAACTCCCCTCCTCATTGACACTGAAGTCTCTCTAGAAAGGGACAAGAGTCTCATTTTCTCATTACACATTGGTGCTAAAACAATAACAGAAATACTGACTTAATTATTGTGGCAGAGAAAAAATAAATTTTAAATGAGTGTTGGATACCATGCTTTTTAAATTTATGTTTAACTTAAAACTTATAACAACCCTGCAAGCATGTTTATCATTTCCATTTTACAGGTGAAGAAACAAATACTGACAAAGGTCAGGTTCACTGCACAGATTTAGAATGCAGACACATGTCTGTCTTACTCCGACATTATTTTTATCTATTTTGATACCTTGCTCTTACCTGCAAGCTCAGGTACATATGCACTTTTTTGCAGAGGGAAGAAAAAAGGACATACAACAATTGGTATATATTTTTTTTTATTTGACCTACTTGTCTAAAGGGTTTCTTCTTATTATTTCACAATCCTAAATTTGTGGGCTAAGGAACTATCAAGCTGAGTTAGCTAGATTAGTCTACATTAATCCCAACCAAATCACATTTTCTGAAACCAGGCAGAAGGTCAGTGAGGACCATACTGGTGGGAGAGAGAAAAATAGAAATGGGAAAGGAGGAGTTGAGGAAGTAGAGACAAGCTTCTCAGTTCTGCCACCAATCAGCCTTTTCTTTTCCTCTCCTTTGCATATGGAAATATAGGCATCTGAACCCTTTGCTAAACCCATAGATTTCCTCTTTTTGTGTGAAGCATGCATGCACAGGGGCTCCCATCCAACTTTGGCTGCTCACACTGCACAGGAGCTGGCTGGGCTCCATGTCCCTCCTCCTTCTAACCTCCAGCAGTGAGGTCTTGGAACCTCGGTTCTTCCAGCCTGACCCTCCCATCTGTAGTCTCTCTTTGTGCCCAGCACAGCTGGGCTCTGGCAGGCAGGCTTATTGCCAGTCATCTCCAACTCGCCAAATCTTCAGAAGGGCAGCTGGGACACCAGAACTTCCCTGGGAATTTCCTGGCCGCCAGTTCAGATACTGTATCCTTGTTTGCTGAGCTAAAACTAGTAAAGATTGGCAAAGATAAATTAGCAACCAATCCGGGAGGATTGCTCGTCTCATCCAAACATTGCCCAGTATTGATTCCAAGTAGCATTCAACTTTGTCTCTAACGAGCTAACAGATGTGGGCATTATCAGAGTTGATATGGTATTATTCACAGAGCTGGGGCTGGATGAGTTTTCTCTCTAAATGATGTTTTGGAGCAACAATAGAAAATATCGTTCTACTTTGACAATTGACTTGAGAGAACATTGAACCAACCTTCCTTCCTTCCTTCCTTCCTCCCTCCCTTCCTTCCTCCCTCCCTCCCTTCCTCCCTCCTTTCCTTCCTTCCTCCTTTCCTTCCTTCCTTCCTTTCCTTCCTTCCTTCCTTCCTTCCTTCCTTCCTTCCTTCCTTCCTTCCTTCCTTCCTTCTTCCTTCCTTCCTTCCTTCCTTCTTTTTCCTTCCCTCCTTCCTTCTTTTTTCTCTCCCTTTTCCTAGTTTCATATCTTAAAGCCGGATGATTCTCTAGATGTGGTTTCCTACAACCTACCTGGAAACTAGCAGTGAAGCATGATGTTCTACCATTTCTAGCATGTGGCTTTGGGAAAGGCATCTATCCGGGGATGAGATCCAATACCCAGGGCTGACCAACCACAGATGCGAAGGTTGGCTCTGCGGGAAGAGCTGAGCAGCAAAATCCCCTTGCATCAGTGGCTGCCAAGGTCACACACATTCGTAGGTCTTATTACTCTTTCTATTACTATCTACTTAGGGCAAGAGAAGATTTTTTTTTCAGTATACTCTGCCCCATGTTGAGACTGATCAAGGTCTAGGATTACAGTGGCAATTTAAGTTGGAAATTGAGCAACAGGATGGAAGAATATACAAGCTTGATGTCACCTTCTTTGGCGGGTAATTAATGCTATTTTAGAGACACTAGAGGCATCATTAAGGTGCCTTTATGCCTCAAGTTTTGGACTCTCACTTAGGTCCTTCTCTTTTAAAAACTATACCTAACTAATCAAAACTTGGATTTCTTATTTCTTTTAATATTTTTATGCCATATAAGGGTAAATAGTTAGAATATTCTCAATATTTGATATGAAAGATAGAGAAATTCATGATGCTGAATTTTCAAGAGTAGAACTCTATAGGAGGAAAAGCCTTCAAAGAGAGTAGTGATACTTAATCTATTATGTAAAATTTTGGATAAAGTTGACCGTATTGTACAGAACACAAGATTTCCCATATATTTGTATGGCATATTTTATCTTGACATGATTTCTTTGTGAAAAGAAATAACTTGGGATCTTCTACTTTAGAAGTAGAAGATAATTTTAGAAGTAGAATAAACTTTAGAAATAGAAGATAATAATTCTACTAATTATTTCTCAAATCTCACTATTTGAGCAGAAATAATTAAACTGAATAATCTCTACCACTTGCTGAGTAAGCTGTTTACATAAATATTTCAACTCCAGATTTGGCAGATCTATACCACTGCCCAGACAGATGAAAAAGCAGGCTTAGCCAGGTATTTGCTTTACCAACTAGGAGAAGTTGCATAAGGTATTGCATTCTGGACTCCAAGTCCAAACAAAATTGTCTTCTTTTCTAAATGGAAATATATTTTTCTTTTATTATGGAATTTATTTAAATTAATAAGAAAAGATTGAAAAAATAGTAATGCAGTGGACAAATCCAGTGCAAAAGATACAAGACATCTGATCTTCAAAAGTATTTATTCTTTCTGTATGTTGTCTTTACATTTGAAGGATATTCCCACTGATCCTGATGTTCTTGGGTCATTTTTTTTCATCTCTGCCCAACTTCTGAAGTGACAAAGATCTATTGTCTTCTGCCACTGAAATTTAGCATAGAAAAATAATATGTAAATTTGTCACTCTTTTTGTTTCTGTTTTTTTTTTGTTGTTGTTGTTGTTGTTGTTTTGCATCTCTTTCTGCCTGGTGCCTGGACTTTTTTTTTTTTAATTCTGAGAATTCAGTAACTTTTTCTGGATAAACTCTGGAGCTAAGAATTTTGCATCCAAATTTTCTAGAATAAGGTGTTTCATTCCTCAGAGTCAAATACCTTAATTTGAGGGGTGTTGTTGTTGTTTTTAGTTGTATTTGTTATTGTTCTTTATCATAGATCTCTTTTATTTTATTCCCATTTTTATATAACAACTAATACTTGTGAGAATCTGTTCAATTTTATATAAGAGGTGAGTTCATCACTATTCCCACTTTCTAGGTGAAGGTCTTATGACACAAGAGGCATAAGTAACTTGTTCCAAGGATGCTTGCTGATAAGTAGCAGACAGGCAGTTTGATCCCAGTCTGATTCTCAATGTCTATGTGACATTAGGCACTATATCATCCTGCCTCTTATCTTTATTACACCTTGTTTTGATTGTTTTCTTCAACCTGTACCTCTCTCCTTGATTGATGTGAGTTGGGTTTATTTTTAATTTATTGCTTCTAAGGTAGCTTTCATCTCTATATTTGTTTTATTTTTCTCTTTAGTTTCCTGGACTCTGCCACCAAGAGGTGCCTATTTTTCTCTTATTTTACTTACTATTTGATTTTCTTTCCTCAGATAAATGACCTTCTCCTTGGTATCTTTGAGGCCAGATGAAGCACTTTGCCTGAACTCTTCTTCCACCTTTTAACCCACTTCTGATATGTGGTAGCTCCTTGTATTCATGTCCTTTACTCTTTCCAGATTCTCCATTTTTTACATGTAAAAGTTTTATGGTGTATCTTGTTAGGTTCTTTCTTATTTTAAGAGGCATTTCCATTTGGGTCCACTCTTGTTTGTAGAATGCTATGATGAGTAAAATGAGGACAATTCTAGTTGTAATAAGTCCACCTACTTTAATATTTTTCATGAAATATTGCATGAATGTCTGCCTTGGGCATTTTGTATGCCTCAGGACGATACCTTGGAGCTGGCCTTTTATTGCCATTTTCAATGAAGACCCTTACAGTTTCAGGATCTCCACATGAACCCAAACTGTTTTTAAAAGACATTTTCTTTCTACCTAGTGAAACTATCATATACATAAGTCCTGTTCTGTCTGTGGGTTTCTAGAATAATAAACCTGCATGTCCACTCTTCAGATGGCAATGCCGGTCATGGCAGGGCTGGGATATGCAGGAAGAAGTTAGAGAAGGACATCAAAGTCAGCCAGCACTCCTGGGGAAGACTTGAAAAATGGCATCTACAATGCATAGAAAGGCAATTTTTGGAAGGAGAAATATGTAGAAGCGGTTTGGAGGGATAGAGATTAATACCACGCTATAAATCTTTCTGAACGCCATATGGTTAGAAGTTAGTTAGGTTTGAGAAATTTGATTGGGGAGCTAATAGAAGCAAGAAAATATCTGAGTGCTTACCATTTCCCAGGTTTAGTAAGTATACAACTGTGGAGTGGGAGAAGGTACTGCCATGGTGGGAATAAAGAAAGATTCTAAAGAAGTGTATCCCAGAGTACCAAATTTGAGATTTTTTTTTTTTTTTTTTGCATCACCTTCTCACCTTGGTCAAATCCAGAAGCTTCTGTGGTCTTGTGTGCAGGAAGAGACTCTCTTATTCAATTTGAGTGTTCACATTACCAACAGCAGATTATTCATACGTGATAATAGATGATGACTTATGAAAAGGAGACAGGTGGTGTCTATGTTTCTGATGAGGAGAAAAGGCAGAGGGGCTCACAGTAATCATGGGTTATTAAATATTCACATTGTTAGAGATTCCTGCAGTCATTGCACATTTAGAAACAATTAAAATAAAACGATTGTCACCTTGGAGTCCCAGTGGCCTGTCATTGCAGCTGGCTATTCTAGCATCAAATGGAGCCTCTAACAGCTGGTTCTCAGAAACTGTAAAAGAAAAAAGGCACACGGTAGACACTCCTTATGACTTTTCAATGACAAGTCAGGGTTTTTCAATTACTGGGTAATATTTTTCATTCAAATATGTAAATATTTGCAAATGACACCCTATGAATATACCTTATTTTTACCATAGACTCATAATAAATGCCATTTTAAAAAGAATATTTCATTTGGTATCTTCATATAAAAAGTACTCCAGGGTAAGAGGCTATAAAATTCCTTTTGTTCCCAGATATTTTTTTTCCTTGCTGCTGTTAACTCTTCGTTTTTATTGAGAGTCTGTTTTCTTATAGCACATAATTAGCATGTTTAAAACACTTTGCACCTTTTAAACGTTGGATTAAAGCACATAAATAAATATAGGTTGAGGAGCACAGGTGTTTTTCTGATTCAATTAGTGCTTCTTTATTCTAAACTCTTCCTTGACTTACAATCTCTTTCTCAGTTCAAAAGATGAAAATAAACAGTCATTTGGCTATTAGAGCAGCCCATGGAGGGCTCATTAACTGGGTTCTAATTGGGTTCTTTCCAAAATCTGTCACTCAGGACTGAAGGTGAATCTGACGCCAGGAGCAAATGAGCACATGGAGGGCTGTGAAGTGGAATGAGGGAAAGCACTTCAGAGAAATGGGGGAGTGAAATGAATTTAGGACAAATGAAATGCACTTTTAATATGGGCAAGGAGTAGGAGGTAAAATAAAGAGAGGCCTCGGGAAGCTAGTGTTTAGAAAGGCTGATTTAGTTAGATTCTCCTGAGCTTTTTTAAAAAATTTTCATTATGGGGAAAAAGCAGTTGTCTAAACGAGCGATGCTCCAGGAGGGGCTTTCCCATTAGACAGAGACCCAGAATTTCTGGGCTTGCCCATATTCTTACCCATAGCTGGCTGAACCTTGAGTGGTTAACTTATCCCCTCACCCATGACCTGTAGCCTTCCTGGAGGCAAGGTTTGTCTCTCCTAGAACTACCTTGCCCAACTTTTAGCCCAAAGGGAGTTGTTGATTGTTATTTATTGGGTCTATTAACCCAATCCATCAATTGGTGAATGTGGGAATGCATTGACCATGCCTTTTGCCTTTGCTTAGTCTTTCCTGCACTTTGACATTCCTTTTTCCTTCTCCCCAACTTTACTAAATCTTATTAACATTTCAAGATACAATCTAAACGTTAACTTCACTATGAAGCTTTTTCCAACTTTCTACCACTCAGGTAGACATAATAACTTATTCTCACCTCCAAACACACAAATGATGTCCAGTATGTGTCTCGATTATAATACTAACTGTGGTGTAATAGAATGGCATGTTAATATGTCTATTTCTCAAACAGATCATGGGGTAGTTGGGAGTATAGACTGAGTATTAATCATCTTCAGGCACTTCTCTGTATTTTCCCTAGCACTTAGAACAGAGCTTGGCACATCAGAGGCAATAATTTGTATTCAATTAAGTAAATGATTGGATCCTTGTTTAGGAAGCACACTAAATACTTCAGTCAGGGTTGTCACAAAATTTCTGAAATCTAGTGTTGATTCCCTCTTACAATGGCTGTCTTAATTTCTACTGGATTGGTTTCCTACCCCAAAAACCCTGCTAGATAAACTACCATAGTAAATTGAGATGATAAAACAATGCAACTGTGATAAAAGATAAAACTATGATAAGAATGATAAAAATAAGAAAAACATCTCTCAGGTCAATAAACAGAGTAGAGACTCTCTTTGCTGAATGGGTGCTGAGTCATCAGACAAGCAACTCTGGGACAATTAACCACGGAGATGTGGCTCCGAGTTGAGTGACTACACAGGTGTCAGACAACACAGAAGGCGCTGCACTCAGGATAAGGATGGAAAAGCAGAGGTGGGAGTAAGGAATTTATGAGAAAATAAAAGCTAATCATAATATAATGACACATTAGTTATGTAGAACTTCTATGTCATTAACAAATTATATTGCATGTGAAATAATATATGAATAAGAGAGACATCGCATTTGATAGTATATCATTTTCTTTTTCCCAGAAGATGGGAATAAGATCTAGGTCATGATATGATCTTTTGCATGTTAGAACTCAAGAATAGTCACTAAAGTACTAAAAATTCAAGACGCAGCTTCCGAACCAGGAGAAGAAATAATAAGATGACCAAAAACTCACCTCACCAAAACCAACAAGCTGTTTGAAAGAGGGTATAAAATGTGACATGAAGAACACCAACAGAGTTTTTTGGTTTTTGTTTTGTTTTGTTTTGTTTTTTTGTTTTTCTCCCTTGGTTCATTTTCTACCCCTGATCCAAACCACCAGCACTCATGACCATTCTGCCGCCATCAGTAAAGGAGAGGGATTCCTGTCCTAAATAGTACATAGGGCCAAATACGTGGCACCTGACAGGGGACAGAGGAAATTGAAAGTGATTTCTTAGCCACATGAACTACAACCTCAGGAAAGAGGGCACCACATGCAATGCAGGGTCACAGAAGGCCTGTGGGAGGGACACTTTGCAGTGCAGGGACAAGAGGCTGAGGTAATGCCTGGTTCCCACAGGAGGCTGTAACTGGTTTTTTGAATAACTTCTCACACTGGCAGGGAGGTAAAACTCATAAGGTTGAGGTCTGGATTGGTACAGCTCCAGCCTACAATGTGGAGAGCCTTTCCTATGGGGCAGGGAGCACATCTGGAGCAAGCAGGAGGACTCCTGGCTCGACTTTGGGGACCCTGAGAGGCTCAGAGATGTCAGGCAGCACCTGGAATCTCACTCGGACCTTCCAGCACAATGACCCATTTCTTGCCAATATTACCCAGCTATTACCTAGCTCCTAATCCAGTTAGTGACCAATGTACTGCTTTGTTCTCCTCTTTCCCCAAAAGGACATCTATCCACTATGAGTAAGGAGATTTATTTTGGTAGTTATAAATCATATCGCTTCTCATGTTACAATCAAAGTGAAAAAGAATTCACAAAAATGAATAGTTAAAGCAATGAAGAGGGAAAAACAAAGGAGCCTTGAAAAGGAGAAACCAATAAGATGCAAAAACTTGGGGATGAGACCTTTGTTACAACTTAGTGTAAGCTTCCAGGCTTTCCAGGAACAAAGACTGAAAACACACCACCACCAATACAACCAACACTGGGACAATAACAAATTGATTTGCAACTTTCTATTATCCAAAAAAAAGAAGACAACTACCTCTCATAGCATACTGGGATTAATTTATAAAGATACAGAGGAACATAAAACACTAGCACAGGTTTACCAGTTATAGAAATATATATTTTTTCCTATAGCAAATCTTTCTAGAATGGAATTCATACTTCCTAAGAGCACATTATGTGTCAGATCTGGTGCTTTGAACTTTTGCTATATAATTTTACCTAATCCTCACCATGGTGCTGGTGAACTATATAATATTTTTTGAAATTAATAGTCGAATTAATAAAGGCATCCAGAGGTTAAGTTAAATTCCCAAGTTAAGAGACCTTGACAAGTTGAAAGCTGGATTCCAATCCAGGCCTACTGGTCTCTTAAAAGCCTAGGATTTAACATTAAATAATAACCAGTGAAGTCATTTCTATTCAGAATTTAAGTAATGGCTTCCAGACATGCCACTCTCATAATAGTTAGTATCTAGGCATGTATAATGAGAGCTTAAAAATTCATAGAAATGAGTTGTTAAATCCTTTTTACTATTTTGCATACAAGGAAGCTTAAGTGAGCGAGTTTAAAAATATCAGTCTGACCTACATGATGAAAGTTTGAAGTTTGTGCACGCACACACGCGCAGAATTACAATTATTAAAGTGATAGCTCTGAGCTTTTATCACCAATTTGTTAACAGAACATAAATAACAGGGACCAGATAGATCTTGTATATATATCACAGGCCAGCCTAGTTTTTCTCGGACTTTGGTTGGGGAGTATAGAAAGGTAAGGCAAAGATTTCCTTTCAAATGCTTAAATTCTTTCCAACGCCTGAGCAATTATTTATTGACATTTTAAGTGGTATCATCTAAGACTAAAGCAGTTTAATTGAATAGACGTATGGTAAGGTAGGAATGAATTATACTTTGCTTAATATGATATCCCCCTTGTGTTTATCTGCTTCCTAAAGCAGCCTTTAATAAACCACATGAAGCATCGCCAAGCCAGAAGTGTAAATGCCTGCTTTGTGGGGAAGGCAACAGAATCTTCAATTTGTAGCAACAGACATGCTCGGAAATTACAGAAATAATAAAATATAGCAATATTTTGTGCTGGTACAAACCAAAAATTCTCTGCTTCAAGGACACATCCAGAGCTGAAACTACCAGTTTTGTGGATACTAGAAAAGCGCTGTCTATAAATGACTAATAAATATTATTCTAAAAATGAATGCCACTGGCAATCTGGTCTAGTTAAAAAGCCTCCTGAATATCAATTCCCTTGAAGAACAAGATGATGTTTAGCTAGCTCCTGGAAACTGGCAAATGATTTCTTGTCTAGCAAAATTCAACAATCAAACTTCCAAAAGGAAATAAAGGTGTCAAGAGCTAAGAGATTAGGGGGTTGGGGGGCAGGGGAGGAAGATAAAATGAGAGCTTTATATGGTTCAGTCCCAGGAAATCTTGAGTCTACCTAAGATTTGTTTTTTCTGGCTTCCACATTTCCCCTCACTCTTCCTCTTTCTCTCTTGGGCCTGACCCTCACTAACTCCTAGAGATGGGGCTGTGTCACAGGTAGGAAACAGGGCTTGGGGATGATTCTGAGGTATTTTTCAGGAGACAGTAAGATAAAGAGGACTTGGCGTATTTTTTATCCAGGTTGTATGTCTCAGTTACCGAGGAAGAAAAAGTGGTAAAAAGGAGAAATAAGATGTGTGTAGCTGACTGGAACTATCACTGTGTCTTGTCTCCTGGGGAACTAAGTCTAGCAAGAGAACTGTGTGTGGATTGATGAGAAATGGTATCGAAAATGACCTTTAAGTCCGCTTCCAACCTGGAGAGTGGGAGACACCGGGAAAGTCATTGAACTGCTCCATTATACAATTTTGCATACAATTTTTAGACTCAGATGTATAATTTTTCATTTTCCATGTTACATTTCAAGGAAATATAACCTCTTGTTCAAACCTGTCAAAAGCATTTTGGATCTGGGTTCTGTGGTATGGCATATGACCTAACAATCATAACTATACACCAGAGGTGAATTTGACAATATGTCGCCCGTGTAATGTCCTCAACCAAGCTATTAGTGAAGAAAGGAAAAAATTGAACAGGACAGGTAAAGGACACATACCTATGGAATATAACCTTTCTTTGATCTTATTCAAAGTTGCCATTTTTGTTTCCTGCATTGTATCTTTTCTTACTGTTTCTTCAATAAACGGGACAAGAGGAGGGGAAAAGCTATTGTTTTTGGACTTGGGATTAATTTCCTGGGCTCTACTAGACAAATTTACAGCAATTATAGATTGGCATAGGATATATAATATTAAGAAGTTCTGTTTTCTTTCCATGAGCTTATTACCATTTTCCCACATTCCCTAGTATTTTTATATTTTTCAGTAATTTTTGTAATTTTATAATTTTTATTAGAACGGCATCAAATCTCTAAATTAATATAGGGAAAATAAGCAAGTTTATAGTACTAAGACTTCTTATGCAAGAACATCGTCAATTTTATATATTTTATTTTTTTATATTTTATTTATTTATATGAGAAAGCAAATGAGAGAGCACAAGCAGGGAAGAGGATGAGAGGGAGAGGGGAAGCAGACTCACCCCTGAGCAGGGAGCCCTAGGCAGGGCTGGA
>CM053610.1:109066354-109102510 GCA_028646535.1 Procyon lotor
AAAAAAAAGGAATACTAAAGGACATCTTTAAGCAGAAAGTTTTTGACTCAAAATAGTAATTATAGTAATTAAAATTCACATAAAAATACACTGATTATATTACTTGTTTAATTAGCAATGATAGTAAAAATGCATATTTCTTCTTTCCTTTTAATTGGTTTAATAAGCAATTGTATAAAATAATATGTATATAATTTATTATTTAAGAAGTACAGAATTGGAAGACTCATATTTCCTTATTCCAAATTTGATAAAATTGTACAGTAATAAAGACAGTAAAATAGTGACATAATGACAGTAATATAGACCAATGGGATAGAATTAATAGTACAGAAATAAACCTATACATCTGCAGTCAACTGATTTCAACAATTGTGCCAAGAAAATTCACTTGGGAACAATAGTTTTTTCAAAAATTATGCTGTGAGAACTGAAGATCTACATGTAATGGAATGAGGTTTGAGGTCCACATCATACCATAATAAAATTTAACTCAAACTAATCAAATACTTCATTGTAAAAACTAAAACTAAAATTTTTAGGGGAAAATGGAGGCATAAAGCTTCATGACCTTGGAATAAGTAATGGTTTCTTATACCTGACCCCCAAGAATACAAGCAGCAGATGAAAAAAAGCAAAAGTAGATTAATTGGATTTCATAAAAATTAAAAACTTTCAGTTTCCCTATGGACTTTATCAATAAATCCCCAATGTGTCAAGAATCTGTGAGGTAGGGGTGCCTGGGTGGCTCAGTCGTTAAGCCTCCTGGGGTCCTGGGATCGAGCCCCGCATCGGGGTCCTTGCTCGGCAGGAAGCTTGCTTCTCCCGCTACCATTCCCTCTGCTTGTGTTCCCTCTCTCTCTGTGTTTCTCTCTGTCAAATAAATAAAATCTTAAAAAAAAAAAAAAAAGAATCTGTGAGGTAGCTGGGCATATTGATTACCAACTAGCAGTAACATTGACTCATGGGGGAACCCCAGGGTATAAAGTGGTATGTACAGAAATAAAGCATTATAATCCTAATTAGATGAAAATAATTTAGATAAAAGGAAAAAACTAAAATAAAAAGGGTTGGAGTTTGATAATAAAATTTAACCTCACAGTTTATGAGTTCAAAAGTTGATGTTTTCCATAGCTAAAAAATAGAATTTGAATTCAATAGGTGGGTTTGAAAAATGTTTTATATATTGTTATGGGAGGCTCAATGAAGAGGGGTATTTCCATTTTCCTGAATGGAGGCATGGAACTTCTCTGTCCTGATGCCACATTACTTTCAGGGTCCTTTGGGTAGACATTATCTTACCATAATGCTTTTAAAAATATTAATATATTTAAACATACATTTGACAGAAAGATACCTAGCTTAGTCTATTCAGAAAAAACAGGTACTTTAATTATAATCTGTCCCTGGAGTCTGACTCTTAAACTGAAACTTTGTTGAAATCCTGAAGGAAATATTAATTCAGTCAGTTGTAATTTATACATTGGTGAACTTTATCCTTTTAATTGGTCTGTTAATAGCATTCATTTTAGTCATGAAGAAAATTAGAGCTGAATGGATAAAGCTTATACACATGGAATCCTGAGTTTTCTGGATGTGAAGTGACTATCATTCATAGAAGAAAATGGCCTAAAATAAGAGCAAATCTGTACCTCAGGAAGAATGAAACATTTCCTTTAAGTTTTTACCTATGTTTGTTGCTTATGTGAGGATGAGCAGAATATTTAAAATTGGCTTTCCAAATCAAGAGGAGGAATAATGGTCAATTAGTTTATTCCATGCATCTTTTCAGTCTTCATACACTTTCCAGGTATTTTGAGAGCTGGTTAGTGAGACTTTATTCCTTGATGAGTTGATTATTAATGTAAACTTCTTTCCCAAATTTTCTTATTTTTGCCCTATTTTACAGTCATTCTCTGAGGTCCATAATATTTATAATTTTGGAGTTATTTTGTTTTTCAATTTCATAAAATGAAAACAAGAATACCTGAGGGTCAGAGAAGCAAATATTAATCATCTTTAGTCCAACATGTTGAAATGTCATCACTCCATTTGGTACTTTAGTATTTACCATAAGCAAGACACTTAATATTTTGCTTGACTCTGAAAATAAACTTAGACATTAGATGCTACTATTATGTTTACTTCAGAGAAGAGTAAAATGAGACTCATTAAGATTAAGTTACACATCTAAGTTTCTACCACTAAGTGGCAAAGTTGGGAATCTGATCCAATCATTTAAAATCTAGGGCTCAATAAGTTGAACTTCTGTGTTCTAGTACCTTTAGCTAGAAGTGAAATAAAGATTGCTAATTTCACAGATTGCTATTCCATGGAAACTTTTACTAATTGCACGAATGTAATTCAATGAACTAGAAAAGTAAGACACCAAAAGAAGTGCAAATACTATAATGAAGCCACATGGGACATGGACGTTTTTATAGCTTTACTGAGATTTAATTCATATGCCACATATTTCACCCATTTAAAGTAAATAATTCAAGGGTTCTTAGTGTGTAACAACCACTATAATCTAATTTTACAACCTATTTATTACCCCAAACAGGAAACACATGCCATTAGCAGTCACTCCCCATTTCCGTATCTCTAGGTGACTATTAATTTACTATTTCTATTTGAACATTTGCCTATTCCATATCAAATGAAATCATACAAGATGTAGTCTTTTATGATTGGATTCTTTCACTTAGCATAACATGTTAAAGGCTCATCTATGTTGTACCATATATCATTGTACTTCCTTTTTTTTTTGGCCAAATAATAATATTCTGTCATGTGGATATACTATTCTTTGTTTATCCATTCATCATCTGATGGGCATCTGTGTTATTTATACTTGTTGGCTACCAAATAAGACACCAATCTAACTGCAAATATAATAATTAAACAATGTTGAACATTGATTTTAACTTCCTTACAGCATGGAATGGGTGATGTTAGGGTTTCTGCCAAATATAGTAGCCCATAATTCTAAATTTTCTATAAAATAAAGAAAATCTTTAAAAAATTAAATCCTATAATTGAATATTTTATTTAAGCCAGAAAGTTTATGTGTTATCAGGGTTTGTAATAATGAGCAAGTGGATTTCCTTCTAGTTCCATCAAAATACTATGCAAGTAACAAGATAAATGAAGTATTCAGAATATTACTGATATTTTTTCCCAAAATAGGCCAAAGAGATCTCAAATGTTATAGAATGCATCACAAATCAGTTGAGAGCTAAAATACTGCCCTAGTAATTTTGAACATAGAATTTTAGATCTTTAACTTCCTATGGAAAGATTTAAATATCTGTTTTAGTTTGCTCAGGATGCTGTGATAAAACATCATCGACTAGGTGGCTTATAAAAAACAAAAACATATTTCTCACACTTCCGGAGGCTGGATGTCCAAGATCAAGGTGCTGGCAGGCACAGTGTCTGGTGAGGGTCACTCTGGATTCATAGGTGCTGTGTACTCATATGGCAGAAGGGATGAGAGCATGCTCTTGGGACTCTTTTGTAAGAGTACTAGTCACATTCATGAGGGCTCCACTCTCATGACCTCATCACCTCCAAAGGCTCTTCCACCTAATAGCATCCTTACTTCTTAACAATGTCAAATTGATACTAAAACCCAGGTGTTCTGCTTTTTGGATTCTTAGCTCTAGGATTTTCTTTGACATCACGGTACCTCAGATTCCTTGATTCACTTTAATAATTTCCAGAATGAAATATGATCTGGATAGCATTTGATATGTTTGGTCATTGTTTGTCCCAGAAACACTTCCAATTCTTGATCCCAAACAAGCGTTCTTGGCAATGAATCCACCACCAACAAGGAAACACACCCTGACAATATTCTAAGACATTCCCACACCAGGAGGCTCAGCTCCCACCTTCTTCTCTTGCATTTGGCAGGAGAGATTAAGCAATGTGACTTCTTCTTTTACTTCCCCTTACTATCTCCTCCTCTTCCTTCTTCATTGTCTATATAGTGACCATAATCGATAGCAATAAAGAGATGTTAATCACAATCTGTTTATTTTAAGCACTTACTTAAAGTAAAGCATTCTGATAAAGAAACCAAATAAAATTAGTTGTAAGAGTCTTTTCATTTAGGAGTTGGCACAGGAATCCAGATGCAATCTGTTTTAAGAAAACTTTAGAACAAAATGACCACCTATGTCTTCCATTTTATGGTACAGTCATTCATCACTATAAAATGGCAACAGCACAAAATCAGCTGTGTAATAACAAAACATTGAAATAATTGTGGTACTACATCTATCAATGCTTCATGAACCAAACCTACCAAACAGGATATAAAAAATATCCCAACAGAAAATTAACAAGATATTGATAAATAACTTAGCAAATAAAAGTTAGAAATAATAAATATATAAAAACACGTTAAAATAAATTAATAATAAGAATCTAACTTGTATAGTAGATTCCAATTTCAATATGGGTGGTTTTCATTTTCCTTTTCACAATTTACTCTTTATAGTTCTTCAACAATTAATCCATATTATTATTATTTTATATTTGTTTATTTTAGACAGAGACAAAGTACACCTGTGAGTGAGGGGAGGGGCATAGGAAGAGGGAGAGAGAATTTCAAGCACACTCCATGTTGAACCTGGAGCCAGATGTGGGGGCTCAATCTTATGACCCTGAGATCATGACCTGAGCTGGAACCAAGAGTTGGATGCTTAACCAACTGAACCACCCTGGTTCCCCAATCTGTATTATATTGCATTCAGAAATTCATTTTTCCAAAAAAAACCCCAAAATTAATTTTTCAAAGCAATTTTGAAAAATATGTCTGTAAAATGGACAAGACATTTGGAAACTTTTAAAAAATATTAAGATATTAAGATGTTTAGTGTTTTCTTCATTACAATCTGTTTCTATTTACCAACCAATAAAAATAATAAACAAAATCTAAAGATTAATGCAGTACAATATTATTCTAAGTGACTTCAATAAATAAATTAGGCAATTGATGGTACATTCTATTTTTTTTCTGTTCTTTAGATTAATTGGCATAAGTAAAAAGTGATCGTTAATTACTTAACAAAGACTTATAGTATAAATGTTAGGGAAGGAAATTTCACTTATCCAGAATTTCTCAGAAATAAAGCAAAAGAACAAAATTTGTATATTTGTATCCTGTCTCTAATAGGAACATTCAAATAGTTCATTACACTCCAGCATTATTTTAATGAACTTTAATGAGTCACTGATGCAGTCCAACAGTGCGCAATAAATGCCAAAAATATTTGTGCCTTTTAAATTCTCTACTAAATTTATGCCTACATATCCAATTCCCTGGTTTCTAAAACAATCCTTCTATTTTTAATGTGCGTAGTTCCATATTCAAATGAGATACATGGAACTAAAATATGAAGCTTTTATAATGAGATTTAAGGATATGTAAAAATCAGATGTGCTAACTTTAAATAGAAGTATTATTTTCATCCTAAAATTCTCATTTAATAAGGTTTAATTTGCTACAAAGTACATAGTCATTAAACTACATTAAGATGAGTCATAAGACTCTACAGACTAATGGAAACTTCAGAGATAATGTTGCAGAAATGGGGGGGCATGGAAAGTGGAGGAGAGAGAATGCAGTGTTACTACATTAAGATTATTTCTTAAATTTAGCCCTCCACAAAAATTAACATTCTTGTATCAAGTTCAGACAAGTCCAAATAAGTGTTTGAAGATTTTATTTATTTATTTGAGGGGGGTAGGGAGAGGAGAGAGAACCTCAAGCAGATTGTGGAGCCCCCTGCAGGCTCACCACCCTATGATTATGACCTAAGCCAAAATCAAGAGTCAGACACTTACCTGACTGAGCCACTAGGTACCCCTTAATCGAAGGGTTTTTATTATTTGTTTATTTTATGTATGTATTTATTTATTTATTTATTATTTTAAAAAGATTTTTATTTATTTATTTGGCACAGAGAGACACAGCAAGAAAGGGAATATAAGCAGGGGGAGTGGGAGAGGGAGAAGCAGGCTTCCTCCCAAGCAGGGAGCTCAATGCAGGGCTTGATCCCAGGACCCTGGGATCAAGGCAGATGCTTAATGACTGAGCTATCCAGGCACCCCTGAAGTGTTTATAAACATAAATCTTGGAGAAAATAATTTTCCTTCATATGGCTAAAGAATTTTTGTACTTGATATTAAAACTTCAATCCTGAAAAAAATAAAAACGTTTCTAAAATTATATTTATTAAGTAACATATATTCATCTATCTCTTTTACCATAAATTTGAATTAAATTTAATATGATGTTAATATTTTTCCTTTAAAAAGAGGGAATTCTGCAAAAATTAATGCACAGAATTAATTAATATGCTATGGAAGTCTCCAAACGTCCACTAAAATGCTCTACAGTTTCTGAAGAGAGGAGGTTGAATTCATTCTTTTAATTGTAGTTTTTGTTTCTAAAAAATATATTTCAGATATTGAATGTATTCTTTATGTGTTTGAATGAAGATGAAGATTAAGGGTGGAGTAGGGATGCCATCAATATTCATTAAGATGTTTTATCTTGGGTGAAGGGGATTAAGAGTACACTTATGGTGAGCACTGAGTAATGATGTATAGAATTGTTGAATCACTATATTGGAGCTATGAATCACCCAGGATCCTTCATTATCTGTATTAACATCTGAAAAAGAAAGTATTCTTCAGGGGCACCTGGGTAGCTCAGTGGTTAAAGCCTCTGCCTTGGTTCAGGTCATGATCTCAGGGTCCTGGGATGGAGCCCCACATCGGGCTCTCTGCTCAGCAGGGAGCCTGCTTCCTCCTCTCTCTCTGCCTACTTGTGATCTCTCTCTGTCAAATAAATAAATAAATAAATAAATTTTTAAATATATATATATATATATATATATATATATATATATATATATATATATATTCTTCAGACACATTTGAGAAGAAGTCACAGGAAAATGGTGGGTCTCCACACTAGTTGATCAACAGAAGCACCAGGGATTTTTGATACCCAACCATGGAGCTCTCGCTTCAGTGTTTTAGTGTATGTTGGTAGAAACCTGGCATTTGTACTTAAAAAATAAATAAATAAAATGAAAGAAAAAATAAAAGAGAATGGAAAAAAGAAAAGAACAACTTATACTGCTTATTTTATTGTAGTGATAAGCCATGGCTATGTTTGGGAACTAACAAAAATTGAAAATGATATACAAAAGAGTGACACGTAATCAGTTCCTGAAACTGGTTGGGCTCAAATCATGAAGAGTCTTGAGTATCAAAAAACATAAAATTTAATCAGTAAGCAATTAAAAAAAGAACATGGTAAACTAGCAAGGTATAGTGTAATTATATCGGTTCTTAAGAATAACTGCTCTAGTAGGAACAAGGTATGGGCAGGGAGGAAGAACCCATTTTAATAATCTAGGTGTATAGTCTGTGGACCTGTGTCGATTCTGGGGAAAATGAAAAAAGGAGTGATTCTCAGAAGCAATTCTGAGAAGGAATTATTAAGATGGATGATTTAAATTTGAGAGATCATGGAAGATGAGGCTTCAGTGGTTATTCAAGTCTTTAGCATGGGCAAAAAAAAAAAAAAAATGAATGGTAATGACATTGACTGAAGAAAATGAAACAGATGAAAATTTCACTTTTGTGAGAAATGACAATAATTATTAACATTAATAGGGAGCTTACTGCATGCCAATTACTTTCCTAAGCATTCTATACATATTAAATCATATAATCCTCACAGCGACCATGTGATGCAAGTACTACTATTACTTCCAATATGTAAATAAAGAAATTAAATACAAAGGAGTTTAATAATTCACACAACCTCAAGAATTATTAAGTGGCAGAACAGGAATTGACACTTATTTGGCCTAACTGTAGGGGATATGTGACACTGCGTTAATGTTAACTCAAGGCCTTATTGGATTTCAGTGGACAATAGCCAACAGTTGTTCTTTTTAGCTTAGCTTCTTTGATAAGATCATCTAAAGATAATTAAATTATAACTATGTATTTTGGGGGTTTTGATATAAGTAAATGCAATATTTACAAAAATAATACTTCAAATTTGGCAAGGAGGGAATGGAGACCCGTAGCAATAATGTTAATATGTTTCACTAAAACTGAGTCAGTAAAAAACAGAAGGAGATGATAATAAGTTAAGATGTGAATTGTAGGGGCACCTGGGTGGCTCAGTGGGTTAAAGCCTCTGCCTTCAGCTCAAGTCATGATCTCAGGGTCCTGGGATTGAGCCCCACATCAGGCTCTCTGCTCAGGGGGGAACCCGCTTCCCCCCTCTCTCTCTGCCTGCCTCTCTGCCTACTTGTGATCTCTCTCTCTCTCTGTCAAATAAATAAATAAAATCTTTAAAAAAGAAAGATGTGAATTGTATGCCCTAGAGAAATTTTGGAACAGTGAGGAAATCATTTAAAAATATATGATTAATTGGTCAAAACTTTTAGTTATAAGATAAATAATATAAATAAAGTACAACATGGTCACTAGTGTTAACGATATTATATATTTGAAATTTGCTAAAGGAATAGATTTTAAAAAATTTTATAAGAAAAAACATTTTTAACTATAATTGGTAATGGATATTAACCAAACATACTGTGGTAATCAATTCAATATATATGACATGACCCTCATGTCAAATTCATTACCGTATGTTGAATTTTCACCTCCAAACCATATCTCAGTTTTATCTCCTTCTCCAAATAACATAACAAATACATTTACTTCTAGTCCCCCATGCAAAACTCCAAATCCAAGCCATCTTCATTTCAATTACAGAAAATTTTTATATCCTTCTGATCAATCCTTCAGATTCCATTCTTCTCCCCCACCAATACTACATATAACATTCAAAACATGTATTTAACATATAAATTAAATCATTTCACTCCTAAGCTTATAGTAATTCCAACTGCACTTTGGATAAAATTCAATCATGCATGGTACTGTATTCTAGAAGGCCCCTGCCAGCATCTTGCACAAATCTATGCATCAACCTAACTTCATAATAATTCTCTCCTTAATTTAGTACATCATAGCTGCTTGAGCTTCTTTAGAAACCACAGATATTGGGATTCTTTTCCATGTGATTTTCTTCATACCGGAGATTTTTTGTTTTAAACAAAGGTCTCCAAGTGAAGGGTTAGATTCATTTTCACCTCTCAGAAATCTGTCTGAATGGATGTAGGTCTTCTTGGATCAAACTACCTCTTTTATGGCTCTACCGGCTTATCCATTCTACTTTCACTTCATTAAAAGTAAATGATTCAACTGTTTGTCAGTTTGTTTACTTCCCTGTGATCTGTTGCCTCACCGGAAACTGGAATGGAGATTCCTGAGGGCAGAAACCAGCTGCGTGTTTAGCACGGGAAGCCCACCATCCAGCACCAAATCTGGCTCACAGTAGACACACGACAAATACTCATTAAGCAAATGAATGGGGCAAGATGCCAATGCCCACTAATGCCAAACAATTCTACAGTTGGCAAAGATGTTTTACCTAAATTCTCATCAATTACTGATTCCCAATGATGTCCTGCCTGATAGCCATTGAAGAGAGAGCCCGACTAATAACTTTACTGGGGACATCTGAATGCTTGCCTATGAGATCCTCAGAAACCACGTCGGGACTAAACCAGAAAAGTTGTTGATATAACTGATGCCAGTGAATATGGATTTATTGATCTATATATTCCCTAATGGTAAGACATGCAACTCAAAGTTCCCTTCTACTTGAGATATTGGTTATTGGACTATAAGTCATCATGAAGCAACAAGAAAAAAGAAAGACCTGAGGAGAAAAGGCACTGAAACCCAGCATCCATTTGCACCTGGTGAGTGTAATATAGGTCCTGAAACTCTTATCTGAAATCTTATGGATACACACACATGTTCGAGACTATACATATAAATATTTTAGAAGACAATATAGTTAATATGCTATATATTCTATCACAAGGGAACAGTGTATCATAACAAAACACATTGGTATTTTTATGAATAATTAATTAATTGGAGAGCATGCAAGTGCATGAGCAGGGGGGAAGTGTAGAGAGAGGAAGTCTCATGCAGACTCCACAATGAGTGTGGGGCCTGACACAAGGCTCCAGTCACCACCCTCAGATCATGACCAAAACCAAGAGTCAGTAGCTTAACCGAATGAGCCACCAAGGAACCCCAACACATTGATATTTCTTTCTTTTTTTTTTTAAGATTATTTATTTATTTGACAGAAAGAGAGAGATCACAAGTAGGCAGAGAGGCAGGCAGAGAGAGAGGGGGAAGCAGGCTCCCTGCTGAGCAGAGAGCCCGATGCAGGGCTCAATCCCAGGACCCTGAGATCATGACCTGAACCGAAGGCAGAAGCTTAATCCATTGAACCACCCAGGCACCCCTACATTGATATTTCTAAAGACAAACAAATATTCACTTTCAGTGTATTAAGATTATAATATTATGTACTTCTTGTAACATTTTTTTGTATAAACGAACTTTCAGATTTTGGAGTTTTTATATTTCAGAATTATAGAGAAAAGGTTTTGGATCAGTATCTATTTAGATAAAGTTAATATTTCCTCTTAAGAAATTTATATTTATAACATTTAAATAAAAACACAAGAAAACTGTAAGTTTTCTTTCATAAGTATGAAAAGTAATACCTCACCTGATTTGGTGAGAAGAAAAGTCCCTTAACGTTTACATAGGCTTATTTATACTGGCTTCATTAAGAACAGTAAAGGAATTCAAAAGGAAATGGCTGGAATGTCATAGTATTATAGATAATACTTTACAGACAATAGCAAATTCTGATGTCTCTACTATACTAAGGTTACATGCTCTTGCTATCTAGCAAAAAGTTTTGCTACCTAGGAAAATCTGTGCCATGGAAGACTGAATATAAACTTATTTTGAAGTTGGAACTGTTTTTGTCAGTATGACTCTTACAATATTAAAAAAAAATTAAGCAAACCAAATCTCAAAATACACTAGTCATTTGGAAATATCATGGCTATTTGATGTAACATATCAAATGACTGATTCAATCCTTTATGGGGTTTTTGGTTTTTTTGGCTTTTTAAAATTTGAGTATAGTTGACATACAATGTTACACTAGTTTCAAGTGTACAATATAGTGATTCAACAACTCTATATGTTATGCTATGCATTCCTAAAAATTAAAAATGGAAATACCATATGATCCAATAATTGTACTACTGGGTATTTGTAAAAATAAAAAAAACCCCACTAATTTGAATAGATATATGCATCCCTGTATTTACTGTAGCATCATTTACAATAGCCAAGAAATGGAAGCAACCCAAGCTCCACTGATAGATGAATGAATAAAGAAGATGTGGTATATATGTGTATATACACAATCCTTTGGATTTTTCTTTGGATATTCTGGCATTTTGGAACTAACTAACATCAACTACCACCATCCCCACCCCAACACACACACACACAAACACACCTAGAAATGAGTCAAATTATCCAAGTTCAATTTCAATTACTCAGTAAAATCTGGCATTTAAGTTGCATATAGAAAATATAATTTATACATTCATGCATTCCTTATAACTGTGTCCTAATAGATATGAGCTGTATGATTTCTATGGTTATTTCATTCTTTTCTCTTCTATGTTTTAGGTATCGACATACATTTTGGTGAAGGAAGTTTTAATATAAATGATAAAAAAAAGTCAATAGAAAGGAGAAAAATCTTGATGGACTTAATCCAACCAACGTACATTTAAACAAATTGGAATACCACTAATCCAAAAGAGCAAGATAGTCCTTCCAGTTCTAAGATTTAAGTCAGTAAATAATTTTTTAAAATATTTATGTATTTATTTGAGAGAGAGAGAGAGAGAAAGAGAGTGTAGTGGAGGGGCAAAGGGAGAGGGAAAAGAAGAGAAGCAGACTTCTTGTTGAGCATGGAGCCCAAAGAGGGTCCTGATCTCAGGACCCTGAGCCACAATCAAGAGTCTGATGCTCAATGGACTGAACCACCCAGTAAACTATTACTGAGCATCTTTCAGTTGCAAGGTCCTAGAAAGGGTATTCAGAGATTTAAAACAAACAAACAAAAACAACTAGCACTACTTTTATTCCAGAATAATTCAATCTATGTAAGATTAAAGTGAATAAGGAAGGGTGAAAAAATTGGCAAATATTATGTAAACATATGTGTGTGTGTGAGAGAGAGAGAAAGAGAGAAAGAGAGAGAGAGAAGGAGAGAGAGATTGAAATTCAAGCTTTAAGGAGGGGGTCTGATTTGCTTAGGTAATTTTTAAAAATGCATTAAATATGTGGCTTTGGGGTTGGGCTTTAAATGTTTGATTTTGGACCTATAAAAGGGGAAAAAAGTTACATGGATGAAGACACCATGTAAAAAATGTTGGAAGAAATCAATATTTTTTGATTTCTTCTGATGACTTATGGTGTCTTATTCTGATTTACCTCTTCAAATCTATAAAAACAAGCAAAAACAAACAAACAAACAAACAAAAAATGGTGACACTAGAAAGCACAGACCCAATAAGTGAAAATGGGGATCATATTGCTTGATATTTCCTTCACTGTTCTTGTGATAAATTTTGCCCCAAGATAACCCTAAGAATATAAAGAACCTCAGTATTAATAATACTTTTGAAATTAGCGTAAAAGGAAAATTAATGCATTTCCTAATAAAACCTGTGGTGCACGCCTATTTCTTTTAACTTTGCAGTCAAAATCTTTCTAAAAACAACGGCACTCTATCAGGGTCATTTTAAGTCAACAGTTCTGTATTTATGAAACCAGGATCAGACACCCTATCTTTGTCATAAACATCTATGTATAGTTTTCCTTGGTCACTATAGAATATACTTGAGTTTATTCCAAGAGGATAGTGTGACTATCATCAGATTTTACATTCTACTCTATTATGTACTATTTTGGTAATATGTGTCATGTTTGTCACAAATTCAGATGACAGCTGATGTGAGGATTAGTGGAAGATCTGTATTTTTAACTCCATTTGACAGGGCGAAACTGATCTATGGCATTCCTTTTAAAGTTATTCCCAGCTGTGTCATGTATTCCTGGTTTTTAGGAGCCAAGTCATATATTCTTCACTTTCATTATCTTTCAACTACTAGTATCTCTTCATTTAAAAATAGCACATTTGATATACAATTTATTAAAAGATTTTTTGGGGACTTAGTTAGAAGATGGAGGTGAAGAAGTGGATCAATAACATTGCCAGCATCAATTGAGGAAGAAGAGATATGAAACACCACTATGAATGGATGGATGGATAGAGATAAATTAGATGAACATGAATGAATGAATGAATGAATGAATGAATGAATGAATTCTAGTTTATTTAAGAAATCCTCATGAGGTTTATAGATGATTGTTGAATCCAGATAAATGTCACAAGTAAGTGAACATAGTATTTCCCATTTCTTTGGCACTCTCTGACTTTTTTTAAAAGATTTTATTTATTAATTTGACAGAGAGAGGGCACAAGCAAGGGGAAAAGCAGGCAGAAGGAGAAGGAGAACCATGCTCCCCACTGAGCAGGATGCCAGGCTCTATGTCAGGACCCTCGATTATGACCTGAACTGAAGGTAGATGCTTAACTTTAAGACGGAGCCACTTAGGTGCCCAAGGAGCTCTCTGACTTTATCTGATTCCTCCCTGTATGGTGAATGAGAAGCACATTTTCAAATATACTTAAATACTACCACAATTTAGAGAACAATTTTAGAAAATGTAAGACATCCATATTTTTTCACCTTAGAGAAAGATAAAATATCCAAAATATTATATGTCCTTTGCATAGACTTAAAAATAGTCTATTTAATTAACTTGTTATGATAAACTTTACATATATGATTTCATTTAAACTATAGAGAAAGTAAATAGCTTGTCCCAGGTTAGACTGATAGGAGAAGGCAAAGCAAAGATTTAAATCAGAATCTGATTCTAAGGGTATGCTTCATTAGTATGCTTCCCCATGGTCTGAGGAAGTATTTTCTTCTAATCCCTAATATGAAGGAAGAGAAATGTAGCTGATACCTACCTGACCAATGAATATTGCCTTATCTTTTCAATTCGGTAACTTTATCTGGCATGCACAAATGCAGAAGTCTTTGCAGATAATCTTGGTACAGGGTAGTATTTTTTGCTGTTGTTATTTTTATATAGTATTAAATAATCACGTAATGATACATCACACATTAAAACCTGCTCCTGGGTGTTTTCAGCTGATGTTTGAAACACTAATGCGCATTTTGTCAATAAGAATGTCATAATTCCCAGGTGACTGACTGTAACATAATAATTTGGAGATCTTAAAGTGTCCATCAATCAATAGAGTTACTGTAGCTGCTCTCAGTACCCACCTTGGGGCAGTCCACCAGAACTAGCAGTCTACTCGCTAATTTGGAGGTGAGTTAACCATATGTTCATTTAGTAGCCTTTTAATTTTAGTATATCCCAAAGCTAACTGCCCAGGCCTACCTGAAGCTTAACCAAGTATAATTATTATATTTCATCAATGAGACAATAAAATTGTTTCTGCAGTCAAAGAAACTTCACAAATTGACACTCAAAATACCCTGGCTTTATGAATGCATCCTATATTGTCTCCACCACTGAGTTATGCATGTGACCTTGGAGAAGTCATTTTATTCACTGAGTTATGCATGTCACCTTAGGGAAGTCAAGTGAGAAGGCACTTAGAGGTCAAATGAAAGACTTGACCTCTGAGTGCCTTCTCATTTTACATTTCTATAAAACAATGAAAGATGACAGAAAATTTGGAAATAAATATTCTAGATTAGTATTGTTCAGTAGAAATTCCCGTGATGATGGAAATGTTTAATATCTGTGCTATTCAATATGACAGTCCTTGGACCCCTATGGATTTCAAGGATTTGAAATATGGTTAGTGGAGCTGAGAACTTAAATTTTTAATTTCACTTAATTTAAACTAATGTAATTTTAAATAGCCACATGTAGTTAGTTACTACATATTGGGCCCAGTGCAGTTCTAGATGGGAGTGATTCTATGGGTTGTTATAGTTTTATGGGAGTATTGTTGTAAGCATTGCTACGGGTTTTTGTTTTTTTTTTATTTATTATTTAGGGACCAATGGACTAAGGGTCTGAAAAGCTGAATTTTAAATTCAGCTTTGACTTTAACTAGCCATTTGACATTGGCAATAAATTGGCAAAGTGATTTCTATCAATAAAGAGAGATTTTGAAAAGGGACAAAATGGAAATGGTGATTATGAGCAAAATACTCAAATGAAAATTTCACTAGAGGTGTTCACTAGCAAATGGGAGCAGGAATAAGAAATAGTCCATAAAATTGAAGATAGGACAAGAGATTATCTAGTCTGAGGAGTAGAAGGAAAAGGAGGAGAAGGAGAAGGTGGAAAAGGGGAGGAGGAGACTGACAGGGACCTAAAAAAACTGTGAAATACCATCAACTGTACCCATATTTACAATGGGTATCCCAAAAGTCAAGTAGAGAGAGAAAGATGCATAAAAATATTGAAGAAATAATAGGCAAAAACTTCCCAAATTTTATGAAAAGCATGAATCTGCACATTCAAGAAGATCAATAAATTCCAGGCAAGATAAACTCAAAAAGATCAACACCAAGAAATTGTAATCAAACTTGAAAACCAAAGGGAAAAAGAGAATCTTGAATATAGGAAGAGAGAATTCATCACATAAAAATATCCTCAATCAGATGAAGAACTAATTTTCATCAGAAACCATGGCATTCAAAAGGCAGTGGTATGATATATCTAAAGTGCTGAAAGAAAAAAAATCTGCCAAACAATAATTTTATATGTGGCAATACTGTCATCAAAGTTAAGGAGAAATGAAAACATTCCCAGATAAACAAAAACAGAGAGACTTCATCACTAGTAAACCTTGCCTATGTGAAACACTGAAGGAACATTTTAGGGTGGTTTGAAAAGACATTACATAGCAACTCAATGCCATATAGGGAAGGAAAAACAAGAACACTTTTTGGATGATAACTATATAGATGAATATAAGTCAGTACGTGTATTTTTCATATGCAACTCTGCTTTTTCTTCTGTCATTTAAAAGACAAATATACAAAGCACTAAATGTCAATCTATGTTGAAGGACACACAATGATCAAAGATGTAATTGTGAAAATAACAACATAGGGGTAGGGGAATGGAGGTATTCAGGAATAAATATTTGCATGTTATTGAAATTGAGTTACTATTAATTTGAACTAGATTATTATAAATAAAGATGTAAATTTTAATTCCTAAGGTAACCACTGAGAATATGTATTAAGATAGTAAAAAAATGGGGTGCCTGGGTGGCTCAGTTGTTAAGCATCTACCTTCAGCTCAGGTCATGATCCCAGAGTCCTGGGATCGAGCCCTGCATCCGGCTCCCTGCTCGATGCAGGGAGCTCCCTGCTCCTTCCTGCTCTGCAGGAAGCCTGCTTCTCCCACTACCATTCCCTCTGCTTGTGTTCCCTCTCTCGCTATGTTTCTCTCTGTCAAATAAATAAAATCTTTAAAAAAAAAAAAAGAAAAAAGATAGTAAAAAAATGAGAAGGGAATCAAAATGGTATACTAGAAAATATTTAACACAAAATAATGAAGAGTAGAGAAAATGAAAAATACATAAGATATATTAAAAAAACAAGTAGCAAAATAACAGAAATAAATCCTCCCTTATCAATGATTACATTACATGGTAATGGATTAAACTCTCCAATTAAAAGTCAGAGATTGGCATAATGGATATTTAAAAACTGATCTAACTATATGCTCACTTTAAAACCAAACACACAAACAGGCTAAATGCTTGAAAATGAAGGCACTACATAATCATTAAAGAGAGCTGGCATAGCTATATACAACTATTGTAAAAAAAACAGATTTTAAGACAAAAATTGGTAAGAGAGTCTAAGACATTAGATAATGATAAATGGTAAATCTGGCAAAAGATAACTATAAACATATAATCACCTAAAAAGGCATATAAACAAAATACATAAACAAAGCCAAACATACAAGAAAAAAACTGATGGTGAAGGGAGAAATGAGTAGTTCAACAATAATACTTGTGCATGTCAGCACCCCACTTCTGATGACGGATAGAGCAACTAAACAGAATATAAACAAGGAAATAGAAGATATGACAACACCATAAACCAAATACACCTAGCAGACAAATATAGGAAACTACACACAAAAACGGGATACAGATTCTCTCTTAAGTGCTCATAGAAATTGCTCTAGGATAGATCACATGTTATGACACAAAAAATGTCTCAATAAATTTTAAAAGACTAAAAAAAAATCACACAAAGAGCATCTTCTCTAACCAAAATGGAATGAAATTAGAAATCATAACTTGGAAACTTCACAAAAACATGGGAATTAAATAACATTCCCTTACAGAACCAATGCGTCAGAAGAGGAATCATGAGGAAAATAAGAAAATATTTTAAGATGAATGAAAATAAAAATACAACGTATCAAAACTTAGGAGATGCAGTGAAATAATCCTGTGAGGTACATTTGTAGCTATAAACACCTGCCTTTAAAAATAATAAAGACCTTAAATCAATAACCTAATCCTCTATTTTGAGGAATTAGAATAAGAAGAGAAAATGAAACCCAGAGTAAACATTAAAGGAGAAAATAATAAAATGATGATAAAGGAAATAGAGAATAGAAAAAGAATAGACTTGCCACTTTAACTCTAGAATGATGTGGAGGAGTAAACCATGTGATCTTCTAAAGGGATGGGATGCAGGCAAATTAAACATAAAGTTCAAAAGACCAGAAATGGAAAAGACTTGGTTATTTGAGCAGCAACAATAAAGCCCATATGTCCTTGAGCAGGATGAATATAGGACGAATACCACGAGATGAAATTGGAGTGGTAAACTGGAGACAGTCCATGTAAAATTTTAGACTTTGATCTAAGTGTCATGTGTAGCATCACATGATCTATTGATAAAAATGGCACTGGTTATAAGAGTCACACTAATAACTTCCTAAACAAAGTGTTTCACATATGGAAAATTAGGCTGCTTAAGATAAGTCTGTCCTGTTGAAATTCATAACAGCAAAAAAATAAAACCCTTACATATTAATTACAAAACATTTACATCTTCAGCCAGTCACTCATTAATTTATCATGTTTAAAAAAATACTTACTGGCCAACCATTAAATACTAGAGTCTATGCTAGACACTCTGATTTTAAATAAGACAGAACTGATCTCTATTATCAAAGTACTTACAGTAAATGGGTTAAAGAGAAACATATTCAATATGTGATTGTATATATAAAATGTGTTCCAATAGGGACATCCTGGTTGATAAAAGAGGACAGATATTACAGTTCCCAAGGAGAAATAACACTTCAAGTGAAAGTCAGAGACAGAGTCGATATCTTATCCCTATAATATACACAGGGAGAAACTTCACTGAAGAGGTAATTTGATTCCGCAGAAGACTAGATTTAGGATAAAAAATAGAGTTTAAGGGGCACCTGGGTGACTCAGTCATTAAGTGTCTGCTTTTGGCTCAGGTCATGATCCCAGGGTCCTGGGATAGAGCCCCACATCGCGCTCCCTGCTCAGCGGGAAGCTTGCTGTCTCCCTCTCTCGCTATCTCTCTCTTTGTCAAATAAATAAATAAATAAATAAAATCTTTAAAAAATAGAATTTAAGAATGATTCTGATTTTTCTGGCTTAAGTAATAGGGGTAGGTGATAAAGTTATTAAATAAAGTGAGAAGTATTAAAGAATGAGTAGGAAATTGGGTTTTGGTTGGGGAAAATAATGATTTAATTTTGTACATATTGAAAGTGAGATGCCTGTGGAATATCCAGGTGTCAATAATTAGTAAGGAATTATTTTCTATAGTCATAGAATGAAGGAGACAGAGGACTGTCTGGGTTAGTGTTAGAATTTGAGAAGCATCAATTCATCATTGTAAACTGAAGTTGTGAATAAATACAACTACTGAGAAAGAGTAGTTAGTAGCTAAAGAAGTAAAAACCAAAACAAAATATGTTGTATTAAAGTGTCAAAAGGAAAAAAGACAGAAAAGAAAGCCTACTGTTTTTATATGTCAAATGATTCTCAAACAAAAAACCCATAATCTTTTTGAGAAATTTATGCACTAAAAATTGTCCATGGGATTCATTAATTAGAAGTCAATGATGACACTGGCAAATTCTGCTGACGTACTGAGGATGGGAAACTAATTTGCAGTGGTTTTAGGAAACAGAGATAATGTGACATCACATGATAAACAGCGTAGCCCCACATCATTGGCAGAGTTTCATTGTAAAGATGGAAAACGAGAAGAATGTGAAAGGGTGCTAACTAGAAGCCACATGTAGAGGGAGTTGCCAATCTTGAGGGAGACATTGAAGACAGAGTAAGAGCTCCAGCCTCAGAAAGAACAGAAGGGGGTTAAATTTAAGAAACAGGGAGAAGATTTGGCTGAAGGAGGGAGAGAGAATTTCTCTTTCTTTTTTACAAGTTGATTAAAGTACAATAGAGTAATCCCATTTCTCCAAAGGTGTGAAGCTTTTAAGCATTGTATCTCTGAACTGTAAGTTGCTAGTGTAAGTGTATCTTCTACTTCCATTTTCCTACAAGGCATTTCTCCAAAGGTGTGAAGCTTTTAAGCATTGTATCTCTGAACTGTAAGTTGCTAGTGTAAGTGTATCTTCTACTTCCATTTTCCTACAAGGCTAAGTTGATGAACTGTTTCTTCTCTTCCATATCACCAAATTCTCACCCTGTATCCTTCACCCCATCATTTTCTAGCCACTTGCTCACCATGACACATTGCTCGCTATGGCTTTAATTCTTTCCCCTGTGTTTTCAACACTTCTCCGACTGATGTAGTTTAATTAAACTATTGTTTCTGAAGCCCAATTGCCCAGACTCTACCACTTACTAGAGGAGTAACTTAGGGCAAGTTATTTATCTTTCTATGCCTCAATTTGCTGCTTATCTATAAGATAGAAATAATAGAGTTAATCCATGTAAAATACTTGAAAAAGTAGCTTCTATTTAATAAAACTCAATAAATATATTCTACTATATTTTGTCTTTAAGCCTTCAAATTTCTTGTTACCCCCAAATTTGCCAATAGTATTTATTCAAAGCATCAAATTCTAGCCATGAGTTTTAATCTTCTCTTTTTATCCAACCTTCCTAGATATGTGCTCTCCTTCAATGTTTGCATGTCCTTAACTTACATTCTGATGAAATTCTCTTTAGTCTATTTTCCTCTCAATATTCCATTTAGACTACACTGACTAAAAACACCAGTTAATGTTTCATTGATAGTTTCATTTTTCATAGCTCTCTATAGCTTTTGACAACATGGACCATTCTCTTCATATTTAAATTGTTAATGTTCTTAGATTCCATCATAACACATACTCTTGGTTCTCCCTACCTGTCTCCATACAGACCAGAGGAGTAAGAGCTCTAGCCTCAGAAAGAACAGAAGGGGGTTAAATTTGAGCAACATGGAGAAGATTTGGCTGAAGGAGGGAGAGAGAATTTCTCTTTCTTTTTTACAAGTCGATTAAAGTACAATAGAGCATTTTGAAAGGATCCTCTTCCTTTGTCTATCTGCTAAATGGTAATCCCTGATTTTTCAAATAAAATTATTTACATCCTTGATACAAACCATTCACTCATTACTTCATATTTTCATCCCAGATCTCTCCTCTGGGCTTTAACCATTTATATCTAGGTGTACAAGAGGTACCCCAGTAATATACGTTGTTATGTACTGCCTTATATTTTCCTTTGCCATGTGTTCACATATATTCTCAATTGACAATATACTGATTCATTTATAAACCTTAGCATAACACCGAACACTACTATTTCATGTCCCCATTCCAATGATCATTAACTTTTTCCAATTTTTGATTCTTCAGTATTTTTTTGAATCCTCAATATTTTAAAAATCAGATCCATCCTTTCTTTTTCATTAACACTAAATTAAGACATGTCTTCATCATTCCTGGAACAGACAATTTAAACAATCTTTTAAAGTGTCCCCTTATCTCAAACTTGCCCAACTGAATCCCATTCTATCCCAAATAGCAGAGATTAATTGGGAAATGTGGTTCTGATTGAATACCTTTTCTCTTAAGGACTTGCCATGGCCACAGGTGAAAAAAAAAATGACATTCAATGTCTTTAATTACATGTCTCATACCAGTCTCTCAGATCTAATTTGGTTTGTCTTCTATGCTTTATCAATTTCGAAGTTCTTGAAGTTACTCTTCAGTTCAGTTGTTTTGAGTTCTCTGTGGTTTTGCTTATGCTATGGCCAACACCTTAACTGTTCTTCCTACTCTTCTTTTAATTTAACTCATTGCTTCCTTGCCTTTGAGATACAACTCAAACATCACATCTTGAGGCTGCTTTCCTGAGCTCATCTTTCTCACAGGTAAGTTGAGGAGCTCTTCTGTCAAGCAACACATTGTCTGTAAACAGTACTATCATGCACTTGCCATATTGGTTTATAACTATACATTTCATTAGTATTCCAGGCTCTCCTCAAAACCTAGCATAGTATCTGGTACATATTAGAGCTTGGTAAATGTTTACTAAGGAAATAACAAAATGTTTTCAGCCATTTAGAAATAATGAATGTTGTCAAACAAAAACCAAAGTTTATGGTTTGTAACCAAAGTTACAAATTTGTGAATTTTTGTATATTTGTAAAATTCTGGGATAAACTCAACTTTTTCATGAATATCATCTTTATGTCTTATTGCTAGATTTAATTTGCTAAAATAAAATATTTGGCTTTATAGGTATCCTTTTAAGGGGAATTAGTCTATATTATTATTATTAGTAGTAGTAGTAGTAGTAGTAGTAGTAGTAGTAGTAATATCTGTGCTGGGATTTGGTATCAGAGTCATACTGACCTCAAAACCTTTGTAAATCTCTGAACAAGCATGTACTTTTACACGCAAATGCAAACATGAACACATTCTATGTACATGTTCATGTCGTTTGTGTCTGTTATGCATGTGTGAGTTGGTATGATTCTATGTATTTGTGTGAGTGCTTTGGTAAAGTGCAAACACAAGGATATAATATAGATATTAGAAAACATGAATATACACAGACTTTCCCTATCTTTGTTCACATTTCCATTGTGGAAGAATGCATTAGTGTGTGCATGTGCATTTACGTCTGTGTGCATGCATTATGTGTGTCTGTTGCATGTACGAACATTCATGTGATACTAAATGTTAAGTTCATGTGTACTACCTACCTCCTAGATTGAAAATTACATGTCCAGCTCAGAGAAAACAAGTTCAAAATGGAAGAGTGCCCTTGCTGGATGTAAACTATGTGTTCCCCTCACTCCCTCATGTTTGCATCCCTTTTTTTCATCACTTTATATAACCTGATGTTGCCAGGACTGTTTGAAGAATTCTTGCTTCAGGTCCCTTCCAGCAGTCTATGAAAAATTCATACCTAGCTCTTGCAAAGACGAAATTCCGGCAAAGATTTTGCTATGTCCTGATGCCCACCTGTACTCTAAATACAGGGGAAAAGCTTTCCCAAACACTTCAATTTTTATTTTTGGTAGATCCCAGCTTTCCAGCTGAGAGGTACAATTTCTCTTTTATTCAATTATGCTAATGGTTTCTTATCTTCAAATTCCCATTTCTTAAGTTGTATAAGGAGCTTTACAACTTTAAAATCATTTTCACACACTATCTTATTTGATCTTGTGTGACCTTGGCAAAGTCATTTCACTGCTCTGAGTTTCCATTTTTGGAAAATTATAATGCCTGATACCTAGACGTAGACTCCTGTGAGAATGCAGTGAAGGTAACAAACTCAAGAGCTTCTGAACTCTAAGATTAAAATACATGTGCAAAACCATAACTTATTGGTATTGTCATTATTATTTCTCTCAACAAGACTATAAAATAGAGACTAAACACATTACAAGGTAGTTTATAGACTAAGAACCAATTTAATAATCTTTATTGATATACTTGGAAAGCAGAACAATAAGCTACTTTTCTTCAGACAAAAGAAGGGCACCCACAAGATGACACATTTTACCTGTTATGTTCACAATACTGTATTTAACAACCAGTATTAGCAAGCAAGTGGGAAATGGCATTCTAATACATCATTGACAGTGTTGGTATATACTATTTTACAGTTTAGCTATATCCACCAAAATTTCAGTTCTACCCAATCTGTGACCCATTCATTTCCATTCTTGACATCTATAACCTAAGGGAAAATAGCATACATATATTTAAATGTACACATATGCATCTATAAATACATTCATATATGCATATATATGCAAGGACTGAAAGTTAATATATATTTTATATGTGTATAAATAGAGGTGCATGTGCATGCATTTTTAAGTATACATATATGATGAGAGTGTTTGAAATATGCATATTTGTTAAAATTTTAATAGCTAATCCTTGAGAACTAACTCAATGTCTATCTGTAAGTGAAGGTTAAATAAACTGTGTTCTATTCCTAACACAGGATTCTATGAGCCATAAAAAGAACAGATGAGATCTAATAGTAACCTGGAAATAGAACTACATTCTATCACTACTCTAATAAAGCAAGTTGCGGAAAGATAAGCCCAGGATAAACTCATTAATTAAGAATATATTTATAAATGTAAACATACTGGTTTAGGGATAAAGGTGGACTTCACTTCAACATGATTCTGCATTGCTTGATTTTTATGACCAAGTATTATTTTTGTAATTGAACAAAAGTCTATCAATATAAGAAAGAAAGAATATGCTAAAAAGCATTTACACTTTTTAGAGACATAAAGTAAGTATATTAAAACTCTTCAGAGACCATTCCATTGCACTGCAACTGTGTAATCCAGCAGTTAGATATCTAATAAGCGCATTCTAATTCGGGCTCATTCAATGCCGCCCTGCAGAATCCTCTGGAGGCAAGAGTTTCACTGTTGTCTTTCCTTTAGAGCTTATTATGGAATTATAAAAGCTATCATTTCCTTACTTTTTTGGACTTCTCTTCTGAATTAAAACAGTTTTCTTGATTGGAAACAGTCCCCTGTGAAATAAAGGAAGCTATGAGAAGAATTTTCTTACGGAATACTGTAAGAAAAGCAGTATCTCGCCGAATGTGCAAACAACTGACATTTTCATTCAGGAGAAACTGGGTTAAAACTAATGTTCTATGCAATACGCGCCCTCCTCAATACTCACCACCAGGCTCGCCCAATCCCCCCACCCCCCTCCAAATGGAGCACTGGGTGTGGTGCATGAACAATTAATCTTGTAACACTGATAAAATAAACATAGATAAATAAAGATAAACAAACAAACAAACAAACAAATAAATAAAACAAATGTTCTAGTAAATTTAAAATTTACAAAAAGAGGGGCGCCTGGGTGGCTCAGTCATTAAGCATCTACCTTTGGCTCAGGTCATGATCCCAGGGTCCTGGGATGGAGCCCCTACATCGGGCTCCCTGCTCCCTGGGAAGCTTGCTTCTCCCTCTCCATCTCTCTCCCCTCGCCCTCGCTTGTGTTCCCTCTCTTGCTTTCTCTCTCTGTCAAATAAATGAATAAAATCTTTTTTAAAAAATTTACAAAAAGAAACATTTTGTCCCTAATGGGCAGAGCAAGGGGCAAAACTCTGTGCTTTTTCTCTGCATGTTTAAGATTTAACCAGAACGTGCAAGAAGGGCTCAGCCTTGATCCCTGAATCTCAAACCCATGGAGAATCCAGGAAATATCTTGGGGAGCTCTGTCTTTGCTCTCAGGAGTAGACCCTTCACAGAACCTAGACAGGCTAATAAAGCATAAATGAAACCATCTTTCGGTGGAAGTAGAATGGTGTGGAAGAAATGAAGTAAAAAGATGGATTTCCAACCTTGGTTCTGCCAGTTATTAACTGTGTGAACTTAAGTCACATACTCCCTGAAATATGATTTTGTTCTATGAAATAATACATATAAAATGCTTAATAGAGAGGCTGCTGCACAGCAAGCACTCATCGCAAGACAGCTACTATTTATATATGAGAGAAAACAAGAAATGTTTCTCTTTCTCCTTCTTCCATTTACCTCCAGAATAAATCCCAGCTACTTTGGGACCATTTAGCCTGACTTGCACCAACTGACTCCAGACTCTGTTTCTAGTCATCTATACTTGGCCATATACACTTTATATGTATCTTCTGGTTAATAATTTTTGGAATATTTACTGGCGCCTTGTGACAAGAAGACCATTTTTGAAGCTCACTTGGTTATTTGCTTCTCATTTATCACTTTCTATGTAGATGTCATCACTTCTGGAGGCCTACCTAGTCAGTAATACAGCCAGAAAGAGTAGGTATAACCATCAACTCTAAGTGTTCCTGCAGCATCATTTGCCCAAGGACCATCAGTATTTTAGCTACATATTAGCTTACCTTACTAGCTACTACTAGCTTACTTTACTAGAGAATTATTTTTTATAGTCCTTAGGAAAGAAATCGGTAAAAAGTGGTTCTAAAATATTATCTAAATTAATGCTTTCAAATTAAGCTTACAAGCTTACTCAGAAGGAAAATTAGATATCTAAATTTAAAAACCTGCTGATCCCCCCCTTTTGTGGGAAAGCTTTGAGTTTCTCATCAAGTATGATGCTAACTGCAGAGTTTCTAATATTCTTTATCAAGTAGAGAACCTTCACTTTTTGTCTTAGTTTACTGGAAAATTTTATCATAAATTAGTATGGGATTTTTTCAGTTCTTTTTCTGCATTTATCAATATGATCACATGATATTTCTTTTTTTAGCCTCTTAATGTGATGGATTATATTAATTGACTTTCAAATGTTGAACCAGTCTTCCATACCTGAGATAAATCTCATTTTGTTGTGGTATATAATTCTTTGTACATATCGTTGGATTCAATTTGCTAATATTTTGATGAGGATTTTTCATTTACATTCATGAGAGATACTGTTCTGTAGTTTTCTTACAATGTCTTTGTCTGGTTTTGGTACGAAAGTAATGCTGAAATCACAATGAATTAGGAAGTATTCTTTCTGCTTCTATCTTTTGAAAGAGATTGTAGAGAAGATGTATAATTTCTTCCTTAAATGTTTGGTAGAATCTACCTGTGAACCCATCTGGGCCTGGAGATTTCTATTTTGGAAGATCATTAATTACTGACTCAATTTCTTTAATAGATAGAGGCCTATTTAGTTTGTCTTTTTCTTCTTGTGTTAGTTTTGGCAGATTATGTCTTGCAAGGAATTGCTCCCTGTCAAGTACGTTATCAAATCTGTGGGCATAGAGTTGTTCATGATATTTCTTTATTATCCTTTTAATGGACTCTTAATGGACCCTTTAGTGAGTTCACCTCTTTTATTTGTGGTATTTGTAATATGTGTCCTCCTTTCTTTCTTTCTTTCTTTCTTTCTTTCTTTCTTTCTTTCTTTCTTTCTTTCTTTCTTTCTTTCTTTCTTTCTTTCTTTCTCTCTCTCTCTCTCTCCCTCCCTCCTTCCTTCCTTCCTTCCTTCCTTTCTTTGTCTGCTATAAGCTTAGAGATTTTATTGATCTTTTCATTCATTGATTTCTACTTTAAGTTTTATTATGTATATTCTCTTGCTTATTTTGGATTTACTTTATACTTCTTTTTCCTAAAAATAGATAATTGATTTTAGATCTCTCATCTCCTCTAATATATGCATTAAATGTTACACATTTACCTCTAAGAACTGCTTTTGCTACATCCAACTAATTGTATTTTCATTCCCACTTAGTTCAAAGTATTTTTTTAAATTTTTCTTGAGATTTTTTTCTTTGATCTATGTGTTACTTAGAAGCATGCTGTTTAATATCCACATATTTCAGAATTCTGCAGTTCTCTGTGGTTCCCCCAGAGTTTGCAATATACATTTACAACTAAGCCAAGTCCACTTTCAAATAACACGATAGAACTTTACAGGTTTTGTGAGTAGCTTACAATAACAAAATAATCCTAATTGCTCTCTATTATCTTTTGTATCATGGCTGATACTAGTTTCACTTATATATAAGCATCTGTTCGGAACAAAAGATTCACAACAGCCAGGTTTTGGTTCCAAAAGGAAAGAAAACTTTATTATTGTTAAAGAAGCCTAATAGAAACAGATGAGGAAGGGAATATACACCTAGATAAAGGTAATAGTAGGCAATAAAATGAGAATAAGGCCAAGTTACATCCAATCAGGTACTTACACATCCAACCTCCTTAGCTGGGGAAGCCCTGTGGAAACAGCCAGGAGGGAGTCCTGATTGGGAGGCCTGGGCAGAGCATCTGCCACTCAGGTGAGATTTCCAATCGACCATTCCCAGAAGGGCAGAGAACAGGGTCTGAAATTAAACAAGTGCTTGCCTACGTGCAGTTTGGAGTGAGCTGCATTTCTATGTTACCATGTTTTTATATTTTCAAGGAGCCTGGGCTACGTGTGTCTGCCTCCCCTCCGGACTCCATTCCGAGGGGCCAGCCCAGCCTGGAGCAGCAGGGGGTGTGAGGTGAGATTTGTAGCTCTTGGTGTCCAAAACAGAAGGGCCAGTTCTGACCTGGAGGGCAGATCATATATTTTAAATAACCAGGCTCCCAAGGTTATTCATGCAGCATGAGTCTCACAAACAATATTTCTTAGCCTGCTTGCATGCATGCAAGTCCAGGTGTTGGTTATGTGGGACAAATTACAGAAACATCTATCCACATAGAACAGCATCCATAAGCCTATATACATATATAAAATATATACATAACATGCATATTCAAATACATTGTTGGTGTTATTGTTTTGAACTAATTTCTGATATGTTGATTAAAAATAAGAAAATTAAAGTTTTTATTTTTCCATCACTTATTCCTGCTTTGATCTCTTCCATTTTTAAATTTAGATCTGAATTTTTGACCTGCATTATTTTCCTTCCTAGCATTTCTTGCAAGGCACATCTATCGGCAACAAGTTCCCTCAATGCACAATGTCTGGTACTAATTTGAAGAAATTCTCATTGTTTTAAGTATTTTTCCTGTGTCTTGTCTTTTCCTTAAAGTAGTTCCATCGCAAGAATCTTATATTTTTAGCAGTTATTCCACAGTCCTTGGATTTTCTCATCTGTGTTTTGTTTTGTTTTGTTTTCTGTTTGCTTCTCAGCTTTTGAAATTTCTATTGCTTTATCTTCAAGCTCAGCAATTATTTCCTCACCCATGTCCATTATGGCAGTCTTCATTCCTGTGACAGTGTTTATTTTTAACATTTTTTTTTGTTTGTTCTTAGGATTTCCATCTCTCTGCCTATATTACCCATCTGTTCTTCCATTCTGCCTACTTTACCCATTAAAGCCTTTGCATATTATTCACAGTTGTGATCAATCTCTTTTTTTTTTTTTTTTTTAAGATTTTGTTTATTTATTTGACAGAGAGGAGAGAGATCACACGTAGGCAGAGAGGCAGGCAGAGAACCCTATGCGGGGCTCGATCCCAGGACCCTGAGATCATGACCTGAGCCGAAGGCAGAGGCTTTAACCCACCGAGCCACCCGGACGCCCCTAATCTCTGGTTCTTTTGCTTGCTCTGCTCTTTAAATTGTGTTTTTTAGTCTTTTGTTATACCTTGTCAATTTTTCTTCATAGTTGTACATTACATAGCCAGTAAAAGGAACAGCTGTGTTGATACTAATATCATTGAGCACATCTTGGGCAAAAAAACCCATGTAGATGTGTATATATATTTATTTAAGAATATAAAGATTTATTAAACACTTGCCATGTCCAGATATGGGCCTAAGACTTTTACATAATTATATAACTACTTTCCAACTTTCTCACCTTTATAATAAAATTCTTCATGAGGAGGTATGAAAAACTATTTACTTTGGAATTTGTTTTTTTGACAAAGGTTACTACCATTGAGAGAGTTTCTACCAGAATACTACCAGATTCTCTATAAAATGGATGAATTTCCAGATTTGGAATAAGAAGGATCTTAGATATCTTCTATAAGGTTTTTCTGTTCCCTTGTATCTTTTCATGAAGAAACTGGAGTCCAGAGGGTTTAATTTGCTTAACTGTTAAGCATTTTATTATTTATTTTATAACCCAAGGGAATAACACAAAGCCATTCAGTAGTGGAAGTAAGACTCAAACCACTGTCTGGATTCCAAGGTCAAGTTTCTATCCAGTGTTTTCCATTGTATTATGGCTCTTTCTAAAACTCTCTATTTTGAGATAATTGTAGACTTATATGAAAGCTTCAAAAATAGTACAGAGTTACCGTATGCTTTTCACTCGGTTTTCCTTAATGTTACATCCTAACATATTAAATTAACAAACCAAGAATTTAATGTAAGTATAATGCTACTACTAAGCTACAGATTTTTTAAATGTCCAGAATAGGCAAATACATAGACATAGGGATTAGATGAGCTACCAGGGGCTCATAGGAAGGAGGAGTGTTAAGTTACCACTTAATAGGTATGGGGTGCCAGTTTAGGCTAATAAAAATGTTTTTGAACTAGATTGAGGTCATTGTTGCAAAAACTGTGAATGCATCATATGCCACTGGCCTTCACATTTTAACCTAGTTAACTGCACGTTATATGAACTTTACCTCAATTAAAAAAAATGTATGACAGTGGAACTGTTACAGTAGGCTCTTACAGTAGCCCAGATAAGAGATGAGACTAGCTTAGCTTATCCTACAAGCAATAGAAGATGGAGAATTTGAAAGATACAAGTTTTTTTAGGAAAGAAAACTGACATGATTGGTGATGACTTAGGTATAGGAGAACAGGAAGATATAGGCTATTTATAATATGAATATTTCCCCAACTCACATAATACTTACTCCCTTCTGGATAATCTATTATTTTTGACAAGCTTCCAGTAAAACATGTATCACAGGAAATTATAATGGATTGTAAATTTGTTTACCTTGATCTACGGTAAGGTTCCAAAGCATATACTGAACTATTAATTTTTGCATTCCCATTGTTTGTCCCAGTGTTTGTTACACAGTAGGCACTCCACTACTTCTAGATGAATGATGATGATTACATATAAATAGTTGTGTCAGCGATATATATGCCTGAGAATGTTTATAAATTTCCTAGCCAGCCTTTTGTTCATGAATATTGAGAACATCAACTATCCCTCTTTGAATGAAGCAAAATACAAATCATTGCAGTTGTAATTAGTGATGTCATTATAATACTCTGTAGGTACTAATATTAAATCCATAGATATGACTGAATTGATAAATAGCAAATGCACACAGAAAATCTCTTTGCTGTTGTGATGAATTTATGTATGAAATAATTTATACCAAATTCTAATTTTTCCATTTCTCCAAAATAGCCTGATTACTCATTTTCCAAAGGATAAATGACTTGTCAGAAATGGAAAGCTTTAATATGGTAAATATTTCAGTTCTTTTGAAATTAGTCTGCAAATGTAATCTTAATCAAATCTCAATATAAATTTTTGAAAATAGATAAGATGATTTTAACTATGTCACTAAAAATGAACGTAGTCTAATGATTTGAATACCAATATATTTATGAGGTTAATTGTATTGAACTGCCACAATAATTTACATGGCCCGGGGCCATGTGAGAAAAGGCAGACGCATCAATGAAATAACACTGAAAACTCTTTAAAAGACGTTATAAATAGAATTTAACATTTTAAAATGTCATTTAAAACTGGTAGTCAGTTGGGGCACCTGGTGGCACAGTCAGTTGAGCAACTGACTCTTGGTTCAGCTCAGGTCGTGACTTCAGGGTCGTGAGAAGGAGCCCTGGGTTGGGCTCCATGCTCAGCACAGAGTTTGCTTTCTCTCTCCCTCTCCCTCTACCTCTTCCTGCCTTGTGGGCTCTCTGTCTCAAGCAAATAATAAATCTTAGATCCTCTCCCTCTCCCCATCCTCCCTAATAAATGAATTAATTATAAATTAATTAAATGATTAAAATTAATTAAATTAATTTAATTTAATGAATTAGATATGAATTAATTAATTAATTATTCAAAAAATGATACTGAACACACACTGTTTAATAGAAAAAGGATTGAACGTTGGGGTGCTTTAGTGGCTCAGTCTGCTAAGCATCTGCCTTCAGTTCAGGTTGTCATCCCAGGGTCCTGCGATCAAGCCCCACAATGGGTTCCCTGATCATTGGGTAGCCTGATTCTCCCTTTTCCCCTACTTGTGCTCTCTTTCTCTCTCTCTCAAATAAATAAATAAAATCTTAAAAACAAAAAAAGGAAGTAAAAGGATTGAACAAGCCAGATATGTATTTCACATTCATGCTAAGATAGCCTAAATATAACTTCTATTTTAAAAGCCATAAAAGAAGTAAAAGAAAGTATAATATATACTTTTGTTATAATCTATATAGAAGAGTTTCTAAAACATATCATTAAAAGCAGAAAGCATGGAAAAAAATGGCTGATTTTTTTGGGGGAGGGTAAATTAAAAAAATAGATAAAACTGCCAAACTGGAAAAAGGTGATAAATTAAGGAAAACATTACAACAATATAACATAGGAAGATTTGTTCTCTTTTACATTAAAAGTTATCATCTGATAATAATAAATTTGCTCTGGAGGGTAATTTGCAAACAGATCTCCGAAACAATACATGGATTGAATTATTGTATATACATAAAATAAGAGAGTATGAAGAAATATGAAATAATACTGTAGATATATGTGGATACATACAAAAATGCTTATATCGCTAATATTAAAAAGCATTTTTTAGAATATATGCTGTACAATTATATATGTGTGCAAATAAGTATAGGTAGATAAAAACAAATGGAAATGTATAGCTCAATACTGAAAAAGAAATGTGTACACATATTTATATATGCATGTATATACTTATGTGCCAGTGTGTATAGACACAGATATAAAGAAAAGTGCAGCCATTTATCATAATTAAAATGGTAGCCATTTTCACTATGGGTTTAGGAATGATTTTGTTATTACTTGTACTTTTATAAAACTTTTGTTCATTTGTAACTTAAACTTTAATAATTCAACACCAATAGTGGGGAGTTTATACTTTCGTTTGTTAATTTGAATTTTTGAGTTAATTCCCTAAATCGGCATTACACACACTTCAGGGATAACAAGTTAGTATTTGAAAGCTTTCTAGTAGAAGCCAATGACCTTGAGGCAGCTGCTGTAAGAGCTTGGGTCATCTTTAGCTCTGAACAACACTGGAGGCTTAAGAGAAGAAACAAAAATGTCTTTTTATTGGTAAAACGTGTGGCTTCGGGTCATACGGATTAGCAAAACCGTAATGAACAGGAGTTCTCCACCTTGCATGAACAGGGTACAGGAATTGAGTGTGGGCATTAGGCCATTACTGGGAAGTGACACCTGAGGCTTGCTTCAAAAACATTCGGCCGTCCCGACACTGACTCGGAATTGTGCTGCCTGAATCCAAGGTTAACTAAATGATGGCGCTGAGAGTCTGACCTATTTGCCTTGGGACTTTTCAGTGCAAGGTGTTAGTGGTGCATTTTAAACATGACAGAAACAGAGATCCATTGAGCTTACAGAACAAGTAACAAGGAACATTTTGCCATTAAGAATGTATGTATGTGGTAGAAAGCAGGCTGAGAATCACTTTCAGGAGAGGTTACAGGGAAGAGACCGTGAGTAAGAATATTCATCAAAAAGGGGTACGTGCTGTGGCGAGCGCTGTGAATTATGTGAGACTGATGAGTCACGGACCTGTACTCCCGAAACAGATAATACATTAAGAAAATATAAATTCATTTTAAAGAAAGAGACTAGTACTTGTGAATGGCCAAATGTACTTAGATCACTTTGCAAATATTATGGTCTGTCCTCAAGTTCCTATGCAAATAATTTTCAGTCAGAGATGCATTTTCAGTGACTATATGTTCAGTAAAAAATAACCGTCAATATATGAAGTGTCAACATGACCCAGATCATATTCATCAAACATGACACATCAAATTATATATATATGATTTATATATATCTGCATCTATCTATATACATACACCCATACAGATAAACAGAAGTGAGGCTTAAAAAATGCAATAATCAAATTATAGACAAAAATATGTAGCAAAAATTGCAGTGTTTAGATTGAATAATCTAAATAAAATAACAGAAAAACAATCTTATAGCAAAACACGAGGAGGTTTTTCAGCTAAGAATGAACATGGAAGGAAATATATAGTCTTAAGAGAACATATTTTAAAGGAAGAATGATGATAAATTATTATCATGCTTTCAAGTAAAAGAAATTATACAAAAATCAGAGTAAATCTGAAGGGCATAATAAACAATTAACTAGGAGAAAATCAAAAGCCTCAACAAAAACAAAAGCTACTACTCTAAAAAGACTAGCAGAATAACAAGGATCTGGCAGAAGTAATCAAGAAAACAAAGGGAAGGGAAAGCCAATTATATTGAAGACAAGAGAAAGGATATAGCTACAGATATGTAGAGAAATCTGTAAAAACTAAGAACTACTAAGAACAAATTAACTATCAAACATTAGGAGAATATTAATGAAAACATACATTGCATATACAATTTTAGAAAAACATACACCACCAAAATAAAGTATGAATCAAAATCCGAAAGAGTTTCTTATTTCCCAAAAGCCACATTTGTAGTAAGAACACGTACTGCCCCAGATGTGACCAAGCTTAGCCAAGATCTCCAGAGCTGGAGACCTGACCCACAGTGGACCACATGACTATGATCGAGCATGGCCCACGTTAGCCAAGGCCAGACTGAGGCTGGACGTTGGGTTCCTGGACCTGTTTTGAAAGCATAAACAGCACTATAGTTGTATTATAGCTGTATATTACTAACTTCTCTCCATGTTCTGTTTTGTTCCCTACATAATTATGTTTTATGCACCTCTTTTTAAAAAGATTTTAGTTACTTACTTGAGAGAGAGAAAGAGTGCATGAGCAGGGTGAGGGGCAGAGGGAGAAGCAGACTCCCCTCTGAGCAGGGAGCCCCATGCGGGGCTTGATCCTAGGACCCCAAGATCATGACCTGAGCTGAAGGCAGATGCTTAACTGACTGAGCCACCCAGGTGCCCCTGTTTTATGCACCTCTTAACCTCATGCAATATCAATCGTTAACTTTGCCTTTTTCGTTCTTACTCTCTAACCACCGATTGTAGAAACCTAATGGGGATCAGATGGTAACATTTGTATTGAAATTGTCTGATGCCCTTGAGATCATGCTGGGTCCCAAATGGCACCTCATTGTTGGCAAGAAAGGCTACCTCCAGATTGTTTCAAAGCCCCCTCACGCCACTTCAGTGTTTCAAGAAACCCCTCACTCTCCTCTCATGTTCCTAGGCTCGACAGGGCAGGGCAGCTTTGGGAATGACAACTTGAGCTGCCCTTCTGATAGCACAGCTTTCTTTTCTTCAAATCCGGTGACTCAGACATTGGCCTGCCGTGCATTGGGTGCACGGACACATCTGAGTTTGGTAACAAGACCAATTTAGCTGAAGTCCACAAACTCATGAGCTAAATAAATGTTCATTGTCTTATGCAACTGAGGTTGTCTGGTGGTTTATTATGCAGGGCTGTTGAGGCAATGGATACGAACTCGAAAAGGGAACAGCACTTGGTTAAAGACCACAGTTGGTTATGCTGAAATTAGAACCCAAGTCTGTCTAGCTCCAGATCCCATAGACCACAGCAAAGGACTTATGCTGTAGTGTGACTGCCAAAGACACCTACTCAATTTCCAAAGATTTAAGATTATACAGAGTATATTCTCTCCATAAAATGCAATTTAGTTAAGGTAAGTAATTAAAGAGCAGTTAAAAATATCAATATACTTGGAAATTTAAAAACCAATTTCAAATAACTCAGAAGGAATTATTCATGATATTTAAAAATATTTAGAATGAAACAAGAAAATATTATAATAGGCCAAAATTTAAGGAATCGGGTTAAGCTAGTGCTTAGGAAATCTGCATCCTTAAATGCTTACACCTTATGACTGAAAATAAGAAAGGCTGGAAAATGATTCATTAAACACCTACATTAGGAAGTAAGAAAATTCACAAAAGCATTAAATACAAGAACAGCTGAAGTAAGGATAAAATAAATATAATAGCAAACTCTTAAAGTAGAAAAACCGAGATAATAAATAAAAACCAAATATTGATTCTTGGAAGGACCTAAAAACTTTATGAAGCTGATAGAATTAAGAAAAAAGAAAGAGAAAAGTCATGAATCGACAATATAAGGAATTAAAAAGGGCCTATAAATATAAATGCTGCAGAGTTTAAAAGATAAAATACAAACATCTTATTGGCCAGCAAATTTTAGAAGAGATAAATATGGGAAAGCCTCAAAAAGGTAAGAGATGGTAACTGATCTTGTAAGAATAGATTAGAAACCTGAAAATTCCCACACATCTTGAAGAAAATTAATCTGCCAATAATGATTTTACCACAAAGAATAGATAAACTCCATATTTTCACAGGTTAGTCCCTCCAAATAGTTATAGTAAACTAATCCCACTCTTACAGAAACATCTCAGAAAAGGAGTAAATGGAAAAAATGGTGCATTAAAAAAACAAGACCACAGATTATTTTTGTATTTGTAGAACAATACTTTGAAATAAAAACCAGACACGGGCCATACAGTAAAAGAAACGTAGAGAACACTCTTTCTCACAAACATGGATGCGAACATCCAAACAAAATAGAAAGATATCCTATATTAATGCATTTTCATATAACATTCTTTCAAAAGAATGCCTGTGGTATTTCAATCCCCAAATTTCATAGAATTCACATCTTCAATGCAATGCTTCATGGTTTGTGTCTACCTAAAAAAGCATAGTATACAATGCCCCCAAACTAAATACGACATCTGGACCCAAACCATGTGTATTGACATTCTTGAGTTACATTCCAAAAGTCTCTGATTTGTCAATAGAGGATGTACCTCTCAGGTAGCCTTGGGGTTAAGATGGTCTGGGTATC
>CM053610.1:109103010-109136588 GCA_028646535.1 Procyon lotor
CCTATATAACTGTTACGCCCTTTGACCTCGGGGTCCAAGTCCCGACCCCGCTGTGTTGGATATACTTGGGCCCAAGCTCGAGCTTGCTAATAAACCCTCGTGCATTTGCATCGGTATAGGCTCCTCAGTGGTCTCTCGGATTCAAAATTGGAGGCATTACACCAGGAAACCCTAGGCTCCCACCTGCAACCCCGATTAAAGTAGTACCCCAGGACGGTGCGTGAGCTCTCTCTCTCTTTCCTGCCTTGAACTCACTGTGTGGCTCCAAGTAATTTCCAGGACTTGTAAGTAAAAAACACCCCCTTTTTTCCCCCAAGAATTCTCATGTTATTGCAGAAGATGTCTTGGGATCCTCAGAAACACAAGGGCCTGTCCGCCCCCACATTGCTTATCAATAGGCTGACACCTGCATGATTTAGATCCCCCTTCCTGGACCCTGAATGCAAGCCAAGCAGGGAAGGCCCTCAACGTTGGCAAACCACTTCCTTTGTTGTATGATTTTTCTTAAGATGAATATACACACATATGTAATTGTCAACATTCAGCCTATACAATTGAATGCCCTTTGTGCCTTAAAATTATTGGAAGTGTTCTCCTCTACCATAATCTCTTTTTCTGAAAAGTATCTTTTTAATTATCATCTTTTCTCAATGTATCACCTTTAAAAAAACAAAAACAAAACATTTTAAGTTTTATAATAATTTTAATGTGTAACCCCAGGGTACAAAAACTTTGATTATTTTCTTACAGATTGACGAAGAATTCTTGGGTCTAAAGTAATCAATTTGATAAGGCTTTTGCAACATTTTGCCAGATTGCCTGTCATAAGTGTAATAAAAATGTCCACTTTACATTTTAAGCTTTTCCTCCTAACAATTCATAAAGGCAAGGAAAGCACCTTCTCTATCTACATGCCCCAGTAGACATATCTCAGATCTTTACACTATTTAGGGGAAACTGCTTATCAAATAGTCTTTCATCTAATGCATTGTACATCTTGCCTTTATCATCACCAAGACCCTGATCTAGCTGAATGATTTCAGGAATGTCATTTAAACCGCATCATTGGGAAATACAGTTGATAAAAATGATGCCCTCTGGGTGGAATTCACCTCTTGCTCTTCTTACTTGCTTTCCTGCTAAAGATATGTGAGTTGGATTAGAAACTGTGATGGACAGTTTTATCAATTTTTCCGTATCTAGCAGTGGTCGACGAGAGTGCTGTTTGCACCATATCTAATTGTTACAACACTATTCCATGAATGACTGTATTTGTTCCTAGTTTAAAGGTGAGAAAGCAAGTTCCAAAAGTTTTGGTTGCCCAAGATTACAGATTTAGTTTAACATTAATATTAATATTGTATTACTGCTTTGTACCAAACATCATGTGTAATCTTTCCACACCCCTGCAGAGCGTTATCCTCATTTCACAGACATCAAAACAGAAGTTTGAAAATGTTGAGAAACTTGCCCGAGGTAAGCAAAGCTGAAGAGTAGTAAGCTGGCTTCCCAGTTAGTTAGTATCATTTTTCTTCAAATTCATGCTGCTTCACATGGTGTGGATAACAGCCACCGATAAGTGTGGATTTGCATATATAATTTATGATTTTTATATTTGGTTGGTGCGTTGTGCAATCCTGTTTGGAGGGAAAGAGATAGCAAAAAGCATGGAAGAGTATCATAAAATAAGTAAGTGGATAATACAAAGTTTAATATAAGAAGAAATTCTATATTGTATGTCAAGATGTCACTAGCATTACTTTAGTTCTAAATACTTTCTTTCTTCTTAATCCTGTTGAATACAGGATTTAAGTCGTACCATAAATGCACGTTTAGAGATGCTGGTTTGGGTGCATTTTCTTGTCCATTGTCTGTTTCATGCCAAATGTTAAGTAAGGTCTCTAGTTTTGTCACATATCTTTTTAGAAACCTTTGCCCCTTGCTAGAAAGGAAATTATTTTTTTTAATAAAAATACTATGGATGCAGATAGATATGTTTTTAATTATAGCTTACCTCTCATTTTCTGTGTGCACTTGTCAAAATATTTAATCTCATTGGGCCTTAGTTTTCCTATTAAAAATGTTATAGAGTTAAAGATAGCAGAGCAAATCCATTATTGCTCTATTTAGCATAATTCAAACACAAAAAAACAAAACTGCAGGAACAAAAAAACAGAATAACTTAAAAGAAAATTTCCTAAACCCATACCACAAATTATGAGCCACTTCTACAAATTCTCCTAATGATTTTCTCAACATGAAGAAGCTTGCTGAGAGATAACAAACATTTCTCACACCTCCCATAGAATGTGATATGAATAAAAGTAAGGGTCTCCATCAGGAAGTGTTGGTCCAGTAATCAAGTGACTAAGAGCAAAGGTGTCCAAGACTCAGCAAAACATGCAAAAAGAGTAGAATATGCCTAAAACAATCCAATGGCAGAAGAAAGAGATCTGCAATTAAAACAATGGCGCCCATTTTCCAAGACCTTCTCCTGGCTACTTGAGGCTGTGATAGCTCAAGTCAGATTGAGGATGGTGTATCAGTCAAGGTCAGTCAGGAAAAAAGAAACACCTCTTTGTATTCCTGGGCTTACATTATCACTGGAGAAGCAATGTTGCCATTGAACCTAAACCTAGGTTTCAACCAAGCTGATTCCATTAACTTTGAATCCAGAATCTCTGGTCAGTCTACCCATATTAATAAATTAATACTGACTCTACTCTGTACCATCCCTCTCTCTTTCATCAAATTACTACGTATGAGAGTTGATGAAATTTTGCAATATTATTGTATGTATGATAACCCTTCTCAGACTTTGTAATTGTGTTCCTTGAGACTCACTGGGATTTGAGTCTAACATTGAAGCAATAAACGGTGTGGAATTGGGTCTTAAGGAGATTCAACTTGCCTGTGCAAGGCAGTTACCCTTGGCAAGAGTATTATTAAGATCTTTAGTCAAGGGGCAGCAAATCTACTCAGATGGGGAGGGACATGTGGTTGTTTCGTTTTGTTTTTTGGTTTGGGTTTTTTTTTTTGTATTGTTTTGTTTTTGTTTTTGTCTCCCCTGGGATTTGGGAATTTGCGATCCCCAAACCAATGATTATAGTTCCATTTATTTGCAGTTGCAACATAAGGGAACTGAGAAGTTTATAAATTCCATTTACTTCATAATTCAGCCACTTGTTGGATAAAACTTTGGATTTGGTTTCCTGAAATATTTGCCCTGTAGCAATATAGCGGAGCTGCCATAAAAAAAAAAAAAATGCCTATTTTCTATCCATGCTTAGAACGGAAATCTTTTTTTTTTTAAAGATTTTATTTATTTACTTATTTGATAGACAGAGAGAGATCACAAGTAGGCAGAGAGGCAGGCAGAGAGAGAGGGAACCAGGCTCCCTGCTAAGCAGAGAGCCCGATGTGGGGCTTGATCCCAGGACCCTGAGATCATGACCTGAGTCAAAGGCAGAGGCTTTAACCCACTGAGCCACCCAGACACCCCTTAGAGCAGAAATCTTAAAGTCTCATACTTGTCACTTTTTGTCCCTAACACCTTCAGCATGTTCAAAAGCAGCCTTCTCACCCCACAAAATTTGTACATTTTGTTTCTACCGTAAGTTTCTAAAATCTGTATGGTATTGTCAAATCTCACATTCTTTGGGCATTCAATTTCAGGCAACTTCAAGTAGTATGTTAACAACTATTTACTAATGATTATTTCTCAATGTAAGGCCCATAAATGGCTCTTTAACTTTTATCACATCATATTATATCATAGGAGAAAATTTTCTTTCCCTTGAACAGAATTTCTAAATACTTACAAACTATGAATATAAACTCATGCCTAAATAGCAGAAATAATCACAGAGCTCTCTCCCATCCCAACCTCACCCCACCCCAATAAATGGCATCTACATTTCATAGCAAGGAAGTGCTCTTAGTTACTCAAATGACTACATGTTTATTTTCTGTGTGTCGCACTGGAAAAATATTCTCTGTGAAGAAAGGGACTTGATATGTCTTACTAATATTTTTTATATATGCGGAAGCCAAGGATAATACTATATTATTTATCTAACGCAAACCATGTGGTTTTTTGTGTTTTTGTTGTTGTTGTTGTTGTTGTTGTTGTTGTTGTTGTCATTGTTGTTGTTGTTTGTGATTTTATAAAAGCATTGGGTTAGGACCCAGGGGCAGAAAGAGCTGCCCAAAGCCATATTTGTTTGTTTGTTTTATATTTCTCGAACCATTCCCTTCACATTGGGCAAATAATTTCATTTCTCTAAGTTGGACCTGCTTCTGTAAAATGGCAATTTTAATACCTGAAACTTAATAGACATAACTGATAAGGAAGTACTGTGTGAACATAAGAAATACACATATTCATTGCACCTTCACTTATAATTGGTTTGTTCAGTCTAAGCCTTGAGGCCTCAAGTTGGCTTCTTGGGTCATATTATAATTATTCCTGTCTTGTCCAATTTTCTGCTGACCCAGTTCTTTACCTACATTTGTTTGTAGGCTGCCATCTGTTCTACTTTGACCTTTTAAAAGTTTCAGGTATACATAACTCAGCAGCAGAGAGAAACATGGACACACTTATCTACATTTTGCATTTATTAAGTATTTACTGAGTCAGACCTATTTTAGCATGAGATAGATAAAAATATTTGACAGATAGATGCAGATATATTTTAACTTATATATTTATTCTTCCTGGATTATATACATTATATCTATCTATATTTATCTACACAAACATATAAATACCATGCATCATTTCTATAATATAATACTTTGAGAATAGGGCCCCATGGGTAAATGGTTTATAAGTGGAAAGGTAGAAGAGCTGGAATTTTCTGTTTTCTTAACTACTAAGTATACTGTCTTTTTTACATACTAATCTTGATTTTCCACATTTTATATAATTTATTTTCATACAGAAGCTGTTTCTTCACCTTCTCTTACTTTCAGTGACTAATTTTTTTACTCTTTTCCCTTAATTCTGACCTTGAATTTCCCTAGAATGTCATACCCCAAATTCTTTTCCATTCTACAAATTTAAAACACAAACAAGAGGCACATTTTTCCATGAGTACCTGGTCCATATCACCTTTGTTCTTGCTGACCAGGAGAGGAGTCTGAGACATCATTCTTAAGTCATTATTAGAATCATCCCAAGAGGATCTTTGGTGTTCTCTGGTCTGGTCTTGTGCCTTCACTCTCCAACAAACCCAGCTATTAAAATATCTCTAATAGACCTACTATTCTCAGTAATTGAATTCAAGGATTCAGACTCCTACTAAACCAAATTCATAACTTATTTAGCCAGATGACACTTATTACTTCCCAATGAGAAAATAATTCTTTTTTTTAATTGAATGAGAAGTTTTTGAAAAGAATGAGAAATAATTCTTCTTTTCAGAAGAACCTCACTGTGTAGAAAAGCTGTACAAGATGCCAAACCATGATCCCAAGTTGACTGGGTGAGTACAGAAGTAGATCAAGAAGAATCGAATCGAGGAGATAGAATGGCTTAATGACATGTTAGGAGAGGAGCCTGATGCATCCCTGTCTACAACTGACACCAACTATTGTAGAAACCAAATAGTGGGAGTGAGAGCTGTCTCATCCAACACCAGTGCTTTTCTCTCCCTCATTTTATGTCCTCTGCTGAAAGATCCCCTTTTAGTATAAGTACTATTTGTTTAGCTTTCCTAAAACTAAGATATCCATAGGCCTTTTGGGGGAGTCTATTTTACCTTTGCTTCATGATTGAGATAATGTGTCTCTAATTCTTTAAGAGAGCTTTTGCAACACTAGGGGGAGCACACTGACTCAGCACTCATTGTCAAACTGTCACCCCTTCCAAGGCGTCACTCACCTAATACCTCTGACATATTTATGTTGGGTATCTGGCTATTTTTCCCAAATCCCACAATCTAAAAGGATGCATTTCAACACACAAAAAAAAATATTTGCAGTTTTGCCTCTTCTTGGATAAAGAGGGGTGATTTTCCAGTCATAGCTCTGGCCTCAATTTTCTGAGCCTTGTGACAAATCACAGCTATGTTTGCAGCTCACTTTCTCCACGGGGAAAAAGGAGATTCAACCAGATAGACTATATTTATTCTAAATTGACTTGTGTAATTCAACTCGGTATCTTTGGGACTCCTTCAGGGCATGAGATTCAACATGACAATTTAATAATAATTAAAATAAGAACAAGTAAAACTGTGTCTGTTACCCAGGCAGGGTAAGTGTAGAATTTTCATTATACAGACAAGAAAACCAATGGTAATGTGTGATTTTCCAAAGATGTCATTGTTTGATGAAGGACCACCAGAATACAAATTGTCTGATCCTAAGGACCTTGTCTCACCATTATATTCCAAATAGTTCCTCCTTGTAACTATCAAATGGAATATTTTGGACACACAAAGACTACAGCATTAACCCCATCTATCTTCTCAAATTAATAATCAGATATTTAACTTGGTCAATTTATTTTAGAAAAGAATACACTCTGAATGTTCCAAAAGCAAAACCAAGAAAGAAAGAAATAAAAAACATTTTTAAAAAATTAAATGAAAAGTATTTCATATCCCCCACAAAGACTTGAGAAAATATGTTTCTGCTGAAAAGAAACTCAATACACTTCAGATTCAGCCTGTTCTTAGAGAAAGGTGTTGTCCATCGACAACGTACGAGTGACCAACATTACCAGTGAGAACACAGCCAAAGGACAAATTAATCTGACTTTCCTAAGAGTATAAAATCAAATAATCCATATGAATGTAGGAAAAATATCATTCAGTTATTGATGTCAAATAATTCAATTGATTTGGATGTTAAAAACATGATAATTAAAACTACACATATTCCACATCTTAGAAACCAGCAAGTCTTATTTATGTTTGAATATTAACATTTGAAAAAAAACAAAGTCAAAGTAAGTCAGGTACTAACTTAAGTAAATAATTTTATATTTTAAAAAAGTGTCCCAAAAGCTTAGATTTCTATTTTGCAGAAAGTTTTTTTAAAAAGTCATATTTTGTGTTTCTATCTGGAAACTGTTGCATGTAAACAACAACTTTTTTTTTTTTTTTTTTAAGAGAGGAAGAGCACAAGTAGTGTAGGTGGCCAGGGGCAGAGAGAGAGGGAGGAAGAGAATTCCAAGCAGGCTTCATGCCCAGCACAGAGCCCCACACGGGGCTCCATCTCACACCCTCAAGATCATGACTTGAGCTGAAATCAAGAATGGGACTTTCTTTTTTTTTTTTAACTCTTCTTTTTTTATTATTTTTTATTATTAACATATAATGTATTATTTGCCCCAGGGTACATGTCTGTGAACATTACACATTTCACAGCACTCACCATAGCACATAACCTCCCCAATATCCATAACCCAGCCACCCTATCCCTACCCCCTCACCTCCCAAACACCCCTCATTCATTTCATGAGTTTAGGAGTCTCTTACGGTTTGTCTCCTTCCCCATACCTTCCTGTTTTATTTCTCTCCCCCACCCTCCCCCACAAACCCCCACACTGCCTCTCAAATTCTTCATATCAGAGATATCATGTGATAATTGTCTTTCTCTGACTGACTTATTTTGCTTAGCATAATAAACCCCAGTTCCATCCATGTCATTGGAAATGGCAAGATTTCATTTCTCTTGATGGCTGCATAGTATTCCATTGTATATATACTACATCTTCTTTACCCATTCATCTGTTGATGGGCATCTAGGGTCTTTCCATAGTTTGGCTATTGTGGACATTGCTGCTATAAACATTTGGGTGCACGTGCCCCTTCGGATCACGATGTTTTTATCTTTAGGGTAAATACCCAGTAGTGCGATTGCTGGGTCTTAGGGTAGCTCTATTTTCAACTTTCTGAGGAACCTCCATACTGTTTTCCAGAGTGGCTGTACCAGCTTGCATTCCCATCAACAGTGTAAGAGGGCTCCCCTCTCTCTGCATCCTCACCAACATCTGTCGTTTCCTGACTTGCTAATTTTAGCCATTCTGACTGGTGTGAGGTGGTATCTCACTGTGGTTTTGATTTGTATTTCTCTAATGATGAGTGATGTGGAGCACTTTTTCATGTGTCTGTTGGCCATTTGGATGTCCTCTTTGCAGAAATGTCTGTTCATATCTTCTGCCCACTTCTTTTTTTTATTATTTTATTTATTTATTTGACAGAGAGAAAGAGAACACAGGGGGAATGGGAGAGGGAGAAGCAGACTTCCCACTAAGTAGGGAGCCTAATGCAGGACTTGATCCCAGGACCCTGGGACCATGACCTGAGCTAAAGACAGAGGCTTAGCCAACTGAACCACCCAGGTGCCCCTCTTCTGCCCATTTCTTGATTGGATTATTTGTTCTTTGGGTGTTGAGTTTGAGAAGTTCTTTATAGATTTTGGATACTAGCCCTTTATCTGATATGTCATTTATGAATATCTTCTCAAGAATAGGACTTTCAATGGACTAAGCCACCCAGGTATCCTAAACAAGGAAATTTATGAAAAATGGAAAGATTTGATAATAATACTACATAAAGTTTGTAAATTGTTTTAAAATGCTTTGCATACATCCTAATTTGTGGTCCTCAGCACAAACGCACTAAGTAGATGAGGAAAGTGAGACTTCTTCCTTATACGGAAAAAGGTTTTCTGTTTCATTCTTTGCTGTGATTATGCATTTAGCTGTAGACATTCTTAGCCTTCTGGTCAGAACACTTAATTCCTAATTATAATTCCAGATCCAAATTACAGATAGTCCTTTGTCAAGTCTTCTTTTGAGTTCCCAGAAAACTTATTACATCTGCATTTATCATTTATCATCATTTTATGCAAATTCAACCTCTTATTAATGTATCACACTGTAATTATTGCATTAATATTTTTATATTCATTGATACCATCCCTGCATCCAGAAAGCAATTAAGTTAGTTTATGCAAATGCATTAAATATAAAACTTTGGAACATTTGAAAAATTGAAATGGCAAATAAAATAAAAAGTGAAGTGATGAAAAAATGCCACTAAAATAATAATAAAAGAAAACTTACTATAATGACCTAATATGTTTGATGAAATTGGGTCACAAATTATGCTCATGTAGTCAGTGAGGGGAAATGTGTTTTTAAAAAGTCAATTGTGTAATTTATTATATTCAAAATTGCAGGAAACAAGCGCTAGGAAAAAAAAGAAGATCTTTTGTAGGAGTGAAAGCAAAGTTTCTCTGAGCTTTCTGGAACTTTTTTTTTTGGTATTGTGTCTCTCTCACCCTAGACTAGACTCTGAGTTCCTTGAGGGCTAGGTGAGTTCCATTTGCCTGTCAGAAGAGAGATATATGTTGTTAATAGTTTCTCCCTCAGTGCAGCAGAGGTTAACAACCACCCTGTAAAAAGCCCACAGCTAACTTAAGCAAGACCACTGATCTCCTCAGGCTCTCCCTCTCTGACTTTTTAGTCCTAAATTCTCCTGTTCTGTATGAGGTTCCTTGACTATTGCCTTAATATGAATTTTTCTTTGCTTGGTTCCATCAGCTTGACACCTTGATTGTTCTGTCTACTGAGTTTCAGTTTAAATCATGGACACTACAATTTATTTATTTATTTATTTATTTATTTATTTATTTATTTATTTAGTATTTATTTGAGAGGCAGAGAGACAGACAAAGAACAACAGGGAGAGGGACTGAGGGAGAGAGAGAGAAACTTGAGCAGACTCCTTGCTGAGCTCAGAACCTGATGTGGGGCTTGATCTCAAGACCCTGAGACCATGACCTGAGCAGAACCCAAGAGCTGGATGCTCAGCCAACTATATCACCCAGGGGCCCCCATGGAAACTACCTTTTAGATAACACTTGGCCTTAAACCAAATCCCCACTTACCATGGGCAGGGCTAGATTAAAGTAAAGTACAGCAAAGTACCATACTCCCAGCAACTAGCCAAATGCTCATCATAATAGTAGACATTTAACAAAAGTGTTTTGGCCATTGGTTCTTTCTTAAAAAATTCCATGATTCATCTAAGACCTACAGAATACAAAGAAAAGATTATTGGTGAGTTTGCAATGACATATCTTTGCTATCATGTTTTCTGTGAGGTCATATGGTCATATTTCATTTTATCTTCCTTAACATATATGTTGATGTCTTTTCTACATTTTTTTACCTGCTGTCTGTTTCTTAATGAATTTTAAGAGTTTCTTACATATTATTTTAGTAGTTATATTCAATTAAACCTATTGTATTTGTCAATGGCTTGTCTTCTTACTTGCTTGAGAGTATCTTTGTTTTTCTTTGATAGATCAGTTTTCCATTTCAATGAAGTCAATTTTTCTTTCTTGCATAGTTAGTGCTTTCTGTATCCTGCTAAATAAATCTTCTTCTATTCTGAGAATAGTCATTCTTGAAATTTAACATGCATCAAAATCACCCAAAGGGATGGTTAAAATGAAAACTGCTAGACACCACAGCCAGAGTTTCTAATTCACTAGGTTGGGGTGGGGACTGAGAATCTGCATTTCTAACAAGGTCCAAGGTGATTTTATTGCTGTTGATGATCCAGGAATCACTCTATGAAGAAACATACCCTTAGATCATCAGGATAAGCTTATACAGTATGAAGCGTATTTACATTTAGACTATTACTCAATGGGATATCTATTTATCTTTGGTGTGAGGTACACATCTATTTTTTGTTCCTATATGTATACCAGTAGTCCTAGCAATATTTATTGATTAGATCTGTATTTATTCCCTAATTTTAAATGTCATGTCTGTGATTGAATATATAAATTCATTATAGATATAGGTGTCAGTATATATGTTATAAATAGAATCTCTCTAATTTTATGAATATTTTATACTGGACTTTCCATCTTTATCAGTGATACTGTTTTACAACTCTATTTTTTTTAAAGATTTATTTACTTACTTTGATAGAAAGAGAGTGTGCAAGCAGGGTGGGGTCAGGGCAGAGGGAGAGTCTCCAGCAGACTCCCCACTGAGCGCAGAGCCTAACATGGGGCTCGATCCCACAGCCCCAAATCATGACCCCACCTAAAACCAAGTCAGACACTCAATTGAATGAGCCATCCAGGTGCCTCTTTAATCCTTCTTGTATTCTCTTACTCTTATTCTTATTTAAAGGTTATGTCTTTCCCATAAAATGAATTGAGTAAATCACCCTCTTGTTCTAAAAAGTATTGCATAAGAGAGAAAAAAATCTTTTTCTGGATAATTACTAAAACTCACTATTAAAAATAGAATTTTAAATATAACAGATTACAATTAATGTTCAAGGAATCATATTGATAATAAACAAATAAGGAAGACAAGGGAGTTCTTACAGAAGAGACTAGAAAATCACCATTAGAACATTACAATAATAATTGCTTCAAGTCAGCAATGTCCACAATAGCCAAACTATGGAAAGACCCTAGATGCCTATCAACAGATGAATGGATAAAGAAGATGTGGTGTATATATATAAAATGGAATACTATGCAGCCATCAAGAGAAATGAAATCTGGCCATTTGCAATGACATGGATTGGACTGGAGGGTATTATGCTAAGCAAAGTCAGTCAGTCAGAGAAAGACAATTATCACATGATCTCTCTGATATGAAGAATTTGAGAGGCAGTGTGGGGGTTTGTGGGGAGGAAGGGGGAGAGAAATGAAATAGGAAGGGATGGGGAGGGAGACAAACCATAAGAGACTCCTAGACTCATGAAACAAACTAAGGGTGGTTGGGAGATGCGGGGGTAGGGATAGGGTGGCTGGGTTGTGGACATTGGGGAGATTATGTGCTATGGTGAGTGCTGTGAAATGTGTAAGCCTGACGATTCACAGACATGTACCCTGGGGCAAATAATACATTATATGTTAATAAAAAAATAAATTAAAAAAATAATTGCTTCAAGTATAACCTATCAATGGATTCTATAGTTCTTGGATAAAATTTTGAGGAGGAACAGGATATTTGCATAGTCTAAAATTATCTCAGGTATTTATTAACTATGAATGGGAAAGTAGTAACTTTACATAAGAGGAAAACAATATGCCAGCCTTAAATAAGTGATCAAGGTAAATATCAGTAGGAATAAGCTATATTGACATCATGTACTTCCTGATGTACTTTGCTGGTCTAGCCAAAAATGCAACCTTATTATGAGAAACATCCAACAAGTCTAAATTGTGGAATTGTCTTAAAAACTTGATCAATATTCTTCAAAAATGTCAAGGTTATGAAAAACAAGAAATAACTGAGGTACTTTCATAGATTAGAAGACAGTAAGGAGGCATAACAAATATGAGACACAAAAGTACATTAGTAGAAAAACTAGCAAACTGAATAAAATTTGGTAACTGATAATGTACCAATGTCAGTGTCTTAATTTTGACAAGTCTACTATGATTATGCAAGATGTTAACGTTAGAGAAAATAAGATGAAGAATATACAGAAATTCTGCCATACTTTTATGTACATTTAAATTTTTCTGTAGGTTTAAAACTATTTAAAAATGGAAAATTTAAAAGAACAGCTGTTTTATCCAGAGGTCTTTGGTGAGGAAGAATTTTGGTTACCATTTTAATCACTTTTTAAAAATTCCCTCTTTTGGGGGCTCCTGGATGGCTCAGTGGATTAAAGCCTCTGCCTTCGGCTCAGGTCATGATCTCAGGGTCCTGGGATCAAGCCCCACATCGGGCTCTCTGCTCAGTGGGGAGCCTGCTTCCCCCACCCTCTCTGCCTGCCTCTCTGCCTACTTGTGATCTCTCTCTCTGTCAAATAAATAAATAAAATCTTTTTAAAAAATTCCCTCTTTTAACCACACAGTTTTATTTTGAGGTACTTTCAGTCTCACTGTGGGGCTATAAGAACTGTACAAAGAACTCCCACATACCCTTGGGCCAGATTCACCACCTGTTAATTTGCCATATTTATACTCAGTAATAGATATAACTATTTTTTTCTTCTTCCATCTATCGTATTCTTAGAGAGCGTTCTTAGTCTTCCACTCTGTTTATGGAGTTACTTAATTAACTTTATCCAACATCTCCCATCTCCTTTGCCAGAACTCAGTCTCGAGACCACACTTCTCTGCAAGAGAGCCTGCACAATGTAGCTTTCACTATGAGTAGTAAAGTTCCAGTCTCACATGTGATTATGGAAGGGAGAAAACAGGTAGTGGTGGAGAATAGCCTTCTCTTCCATGCGGGTTTGTTTTGTTCCCCACTCCCTCCCCGCCCAAACCCCACAGCCATCCCGGTACCAGAGGTGGGAAACTGACATAGATGGAGAAGGAATCAGGAAATCTTTCCACTGTCTTCCTTTTTATTCTATCCAACAAATGGGTCTTTTATCTTTCCAAAAGCCTGGTAAATAAATAAGTGTTCTGGTATCAAGCACTGCTTTCAATGGAATCACATAGTTAAATTTCAGAGGGTATTGGATGATCCCTTGCCTTCAGTTTTAAGTAATCAAGCTATTAGGAAAGGCTACTCATAATGACGGTAATAATATTAAAAACAATAGTAGTAACTTACACTTATATAGTTCTTACTATGTGTCATGCTTTGTTATAAGTCCATTTTTATTTATTTATTTATTTAGACCTCACCAAAATCTTATAAGATAGCTACCAGTGCTCTTCCCGTCTCACAGGCAAAGGGAGTGAAACACTTAGATATTGGATTCCAAGCTGCATATCCAAACCACATCAGAGGAAAAGCTTCCAGCCCAAGCTCTCTATCTAGCTCTAGAGCCTGAGCTCTACCTGTAGTACTGTACCATCCCAGAAAGTCAGAGTGTGTAGAGATTGGCCAGAATATCGGGCTGATGCATAGATAGGGCACTCTGAGCCTCTTATTTTCTTGGGATGGAGACCCACTAAAGGGGTTACGCAAGGCAATTTTATGATAAATTCTGCACTGGTAAAGAATCACAGCGCTAGGGGATAATTACATGAATATTTTCCCATTAAACATTACACTTCGTCACATTTAATTCTCCATTTTCAGTAAGATTCAAAATGAAAAAAAAAATTGTGGCAGAAGTCTGGAAAGTGGATTGAAATGGGGAAAAGTCTAGAGGTAGGGTTCAGACAAAATATCAATGGAGACGAATTTCATCTTCAAGTGGGAAAGGGCTTAAGGGGTGTAGATGACAAGAGCAAATCAGAAAGTGGCGGTAAATTGAAAGGCTGTATAATGGTTAAGAAATTTGCTGAAGTTCACATGATGTGTGCTGGTAAGCCAGCTGTCTGGGGCTGGGGAAGGGGGTAGAACCATGATGTGCAGTCTGTTAATTTCTGTAGTGTAAACACATCCACCACGGTTAGTTTCCGGATATCAATCTGATAAAATTGAACATGGAATTGGGAAGAGATGCACATAATGGGCTCTCAGGAGAAAGATGGTGGGTGTTGAGTGCAAGCTGGATGTGAAGCCGGCTGCCATGATGGCCACAGTGGCAGATGTCATGTCTTCAGCCCCATAGTGCTCTGTGTGATATAGAGCCGGCACTGAAGTGGGTTGTTGCCACATCTAGTAGCCTTATGAACGAGCTCGAGTTCTGGTCCTTTCTAAACTTCAACTCCTTCATTTCAAATAAGGGTTAATGCCTACTTCAGGGAGTTACCTTGAAAATTAAATTACAAAATACCATAGGAAGGCCAGGTGCTTGGCCTCCATGAGCTCTCAGTGAGCACATTAGTATTATTATTGCTACTCTTCAGGAAGCAGGGGAAGATACAGATCCTGTAAGAAATAATTCAAGTACCCCCGACTGTAGCGGACCCAAGTGATGAAGGGCATGGAGCCTGGAGTTACTGTGTTTCCTTCTGAATTCTGGTTAGACTACTTGCTAGATTTTTGACTGTGGGCTATTTATTAAGCTCTCTCTGACTCAACTTCCTCATCTACAAAATGGAGGAAATGGCAGTATCCACCACATCAAAGCATCATGAGGGTGCCACAAGTTAAGATGATAGAATAAACTTAGAACAGTGCCTGGCACAGAGTTAAGACTTTATACAGGTTTACTGTACTTGTCTTTTTTTGAAATCAATGACAAACATTGATTATTCTTAATATAACCTATTCAATACAGGGCTTCAATTTCCAACTCACCAACGGTAATTAAAAAGGTAACTACTGCTTTTCTGGGTGAGGAGCTGAGCTGAGCTGAGACACGCTGAAGACAGGAAAGAAAACCCACATTTTTTAACAGAATCTGAGAGTGGAAATTTGGACAAGAGAACAAATATAAATGTGAAATTTCTGAACCAAAATACATTTTAAGGAGTCATCCCATGACTCTAGGGCCTCAAGGATACAGCAAGAACACCAAAAGAATCAGAGAGTGGAGAAAGAAGTATTTAGGGTCATGCAAAAATGTCTTTGCAGGAGGCCAGAGCTCGACTCTGCATCTCTTCCCTGGCCTGTAAGGATGCAGTGGGTGCTGGCTCAGCTCCAAAATTTGGGGAGCTCAGTACAAAGTGAAAATGCAGGGGTCTCACTCAAAATGCAAGAAAAAAGTTACTTCCCTTTCTTTTTCAGTCCCCTTCTCGATGCATCACAGGAATTCGTATTTGCTATTTAATGCTGCACTCCCTTGGGTATAGGGATACATCCGCATATGTGCAAGTGAGCCCCCAGGGCTCTGCCCTATCCCCTGAGGCTGCACATGGGGTGCATGTGCTCAAGCCTGATCCTACCAGCACCCATGCCTAGACCCCTACTGGGGTCAGATAACCCATGTCAGGGAGGCAGGGAGGTGGGGAGATGTGGGACCTCACTTGAGTGTAGGCCTCAAGTCCCAGCATGTAGTCCATTGTCCTGTGGAACTTCACTTAAAAAACAAAAAATATTAGCAAGCATTTCAAGAGAGCACTGACCCACAGAGCATTGACTCCTGTGTATGGAGCCCCATTTTAGCATGGTGCCCTGTGCAACTGCACTGGCCATACATCCATGAAGCAGGCCTGAGGAGGTGTGTGTGGGAAGAGGTCAATCTCCTTCCCATGGAGCCTACTGTATGTGTGTACGTGTGTGTGTGCACGCGTGTGTGTGTGTGTGTGTGTGTGTGTGTGTGTGTGTGTGTAAGGGTGGTCTACTTCCTTCACGTCAAGACTTGTGAGGATTATTTCCTTGGGATTCCCTGCCTTTGGGAGAAACTGAAACTAGCACTGGCCCATGACTAAGAATTCCAGAACAGACTGTGGGGCAGGAGAAGGCTGCCCAGAGCTTGAGGTGCCAAAGTCGACGTGTGCATCTTGCCCTCCACCAGTGGGCCACGTGCACGAGAAAACAAGTGTGGGGTCATCCTGTCTCAGAAAGGCAGATAATAGGGGAATTCAGTGTCTGTATCCCTGAGTCAGAGGGCAACGCCCAAGTGGGTAATGAGGAGTTCCAAGCAGAAGTGTGGGATACAGAGAAGTGGGAACGTGCAGAAGAAATATTCTGGGGATGGACACTTCAAAATTACCTACGACATCTACTAGAGAAAGTTTCAGCTTCCAACATCTGCCAGCATCAGCAAGGTCCAACGCAGCCTACGCAGGAAACACATGGTGTGGTTAAAAATGTAGACTCCAGTCCGATTCTCTGGAATCAGATCCTGGCTCTGACATTCTTGAAAAGGCAAGAAAAAGCTGTGGGGCTTATGCAAACTATTTAATCTGTGATCTCTTTTGCTTCAGTTTCCCCTTCTAAAAAGTGACTGTAATGTTCCAGTGACTAGACCGTGAAAAAAATCAATAATATTATGATCATAGTATTAGTCAAGTAAGATCTTTTTTTACCCCAAACTCCTACGCACTCTCTTTCTGAAAGTTTTTAAAGCATTATCATTAAGGAATATCTCTTGGCATTATTATGAAGATACCAGTTCAATTAAGAAGTATAACATTCATAGATTCTTCTCTTGTCCTATTTTTGTATCTGGAAGAGGATAATCCCAAGGCTCTGTGTGTCTGTGTGTGTGTGTGTGTGTGTGTGTGTGTAAATCAGGATTAGTAAAGTATAATTTAGGTACAGAAAAATCATCCTTTCTTGGTACATGTTTCTATGAATTTTGTCAAATGTATAATTTTGTGTAACCATCACCAAAATTAGATACAAACATTTTCACTACCTTTAAAGTTCTCACCTGCTTCTTTGCAGGACCCAGAAAGTATGAATGTGCTAAAATCACATAAATAATCATATAGTAAGTAATCTTTTTGCACCTGGATTATTTGACTTAACGCAGTGCCTTTTCGATGCATCGTGTTGCACATACATATCTGTGCTTTGTTCCTCTACCCTACTGAGCACCATCTTGTCGGATAGATGGCCTCTCACTGGGCTTTGTGATGATGTGATCACAGGACTTTCTGTTATCTAACCTTGTGAGGAATGTTCATGGCATCTATTCATGTTTCCATCTATGGGTAGAGTAAGATGACCCTTACTGAAAGCAGAGGAACAAAAAACAAACAAATGCAAAGGACACTTTCATTCTATTCTATGAGTTGTACACTCATCCTAATGTTTTCCCAGTATTATATTTTTTAAAGATGCTATTTCTTTATTTGAGATGGGGGAAGAGAGAGAGAGAGTGGGGAGAATCAGAGGAGGATGGAGAGGAACAAGCAAGCTCCCCACTGAACATGAAGCCCTATGCAAGACTCGATTCCAGGACCCCGAGATCATGACCTGAGTCAAAACCAAGAGTCCAATGCTGAACCAACTGAGCCACCAGAGTGCCCCTCACAGCATTACTTTATATTCTATGACTTTCCACATCCCTGGAACTCATGGAAGTTATAAACTGTGCAGGAAAGGCCAGAAATTAGCCACTGCATTTATACAAATCAAGACCAACCATTCAGGAGGTAAAGGAATTCTAGAAAACACACAGTTAAAAATGAAAATAACAGCTAGCATAGTTTACCTTTATCAGGGTCTGCTGTGAGTTTGGCATTGTGCAGTTATTGTTCCTGTTTTATAAAGTTTGATCTTAATGCAAATATCAACCATAGACTTGTTTAATATATTCTAATTTTACAAATGGGAAAATTTAGGACTTGGGAGTTTAAGGTCACATCGCTGAGATGGCCCAGATTGAAACCAGAATTTGTTTGGCTAAAAGCGGTACCCCTCAAGCACTTTTCCATTTTACTGTTTTCCTGTTAAATAGGAAGACTGGGACTGATTTCTCATGCCATTGCTTTTTTCGTAGCATCCCTTTTCTTCATATGGCAAAATAGTAAAACACAGCAGGAGCAGAAGAAAGCCAAAGGGAAGGGCATCTGGGTGGCTTCGTCATTAAGCATCTGCCTTCAGCTCAGGTCATGATCCTGTCTATGGTCTTGGGATCAAGCCCCATGGGCTCCCTGCTCAGAGGAAAGCCTGCTTCTCCCTCTCCTACTCCCACTGCTTGTGTTCCCGCTCTTGTTGTGTCTCTCTCTGTCAAATAAATATTTCTTTTATTTTTTTAAAGATGTTATTTATTTATTTGACAGAGAGAGAGAGATCACAAGCAGGCAGAGAGGCAGGCAGAGAGAGAGGGGGAAGCAGGCTCCCTGCGGAGCACGAAGTACAATGTGGGGTTCGATCCCAGGACCCTGGGATCATGACCTGAGCCAGGGGCAGAGGCTTTAACCCACTGAGCCATCCAGGTGCCCCTCTGTCAAATAAATAAATAAAATCTTAAAAAAAGAAAGAAAGCTGAAGGGAAAAACATGTAGTGGTTCTATAAATACATATACATACACACATAGACAAGCACACATATATATGTATGTTCATGAGTCTATGATCACATATCTATATGATCATAAAATCTTATACATATATGATTTTTATCCTATATATTGTATTTTATTTTTGTCTCAAATTGTTTTTCAAAGATTTGGGATACAAATACTTAGTACATTCATACTTGGATACATGGTAATTTTTTTTTTAATTCTCAAAGAACATTTGGCAGAAATTTACAAACCATGGAGATTCCTCTGTTTCACAACCTCTCCCTCACTGCCTATTTCACTATTAATTCTAACGTTGAAACATTGATTTCAAAGCTGTTGTATACACACAGATAATCAATGCTCACCATGCTGTGACCTGAACATTAGTTGGTACGATACCCTTAGCTTCTTGGATAATGCTAAAAACTTCAGCTCGAGGTGAGATTTTTGTATACTTCCAACTTGTTCTCACATACGACACCCGTTATTCCTTGACGGAGTCAACTTTCATTTCTAAGAGAATTTAAAGTCCTATTGGAATTGTTATGACTGGGCTGTGGTCTGTGACAATTGATCATGTTTTATTTTTATTAGGTTACTCCAACTCAGTACTTCCTTCCAAATATTTCTGTATCCTATAAAACATACAGATGGAAGGGAGGATGTTCTTTTATTAAACACATTTTTTGGTGAATCCTTTTGTTACTGTTCTTGGGGGATAAGTCATAAACTAGAAACAATATGCTCTGTGGAATTTATACTGTGCTGTCTGTATTAGTTTATCTATCACCAGGAATTGTGCACATTTAAAAATAAAAATGAAATAAAATGAATCTACTGACAGCAAGGTTCCCTATTTTTCCCCTTGATAAGAACTGTTAGAATAATTTAAATTAGGCAGTGAATTAGAACATTTATCCTCACATCCCAAACACTCGCAGAGACCAAAATTCCCTTGTTCTCCAAGTTTACATATTTGACCATTCACGTTCATCACATTAGATGTTTCCTAAACTGCAGGTGTGTAAAAAATGCTTTTTTGCTTTCAATAGAGTTAAGTCATTTATTATTTAAAATGCTAGGCAAAATTGAGCAAAAGTTTCTCCTACAGAAACAGCTCAAGAAAGTGAAAGAGACAGAAAAGTTGCATTTGAATATATTTTGTGTCTTTGAAGAAAACAAATCTTCACGCATCTGGGGACTGAGACCTGGTCCGTGGAGTCAAAGTAACCTGAAGCAGGGGTTCCCATTTCTGCACCAGCATCTAGGGGGGCGGAGCTTGGGGATCTCTCTAGCTAGAGAGCGGTTTGTTCATCTGGGTAATAGGTTTAATGAGTGTTCTCCTGTGCACTTTATAGGGCAGCCTTGAGGCTTACATTTTTTAAAGTATGAGAAATATTTGAAAGTAAAAAAAGAAAGTCTCTAAGAAAGCATTAGCATCATTGAGTCAGGGGATGTTTTGCTGGTTTTGTCTTGCATTTAAACAAGAAGCATAGACAGATGGTTCCTGTTCAGACTGATCTTTTGAACATTGTCCAGAAGTGACTATGGTCGCTGAAACATGAATGACTGGGGAACAGGTCTGTGCCCTGCACTGGGAGCTTTCTGTTTTGTCCAAGTATCTTCCTGAGATTCCCAAGTTCCTCCTCATAAAGCAAGCTGTTCAATTACACTTTACTCTAAGAGCTCGCTCATCTCGGCTGAAGGGTCTTTGACTCATAAGCATGAACATTACCACCCTCCCTTCAAGTTGGCTGGTATTCAGCAGTGGGAAGTCTTGGTACTAACCTCTTGGACTAAATTAAATGGGGAGGAATGGTGGAGAACTACAGCAGCAACTCATAGTTCAGTGGTGTGCTGCTTGGGGACTGCAGCTGTGCTCGGACTCCCTTACTCGCCTACAATTCGGAGGCAAGTATTCACATTTCAGTGGAAAGAGGACAAAGCTGAGACTCCGGTTGTCGAAGCGGCTTGCTGAAGGTGACACCCATAAGGGAGTGGTAGATACTGTAATAAATGGTGAAGATGGGTCCGCGGTCAACCTTTTCCCCTTTGTCACGTTCCCTCCAACTGCTCCTTTGTTAACCTCTACTGTAGAATCCCCTTTTTTAAAGAATTTATCACAACTTGCAGATAATCATTTAATTTTCTACTTAGATACTTCACAGAAATTTTGTTTCCAGTTATTCTAACATTCTAGCAAGACACATATTATACTCCATTTTTGATTTGAAGAAACTAAGATTCCACTAGATCAAAGAAATGGCCCCCAAATTACATCATAGACAAATGGTGAGACAATTTTAATATAAATTCATCTGACTTGAAATCTCATGCTTAAGTGCTGGGCCACATTACCCTTCCGAAGCCTACTTGCTCCGCCCACTGGCTGGTTGTCCTGCACCCAGCTCCGCCCACTGGCTGGTTGTCCTGCATCCAGCTCCGCCCACTGGCTGGTTGTCCTGCATCCAGCTCCGCCCACTGGCTGGTTGTCCTGCATCCAGCTCCGCCCACTGGCTGGTTGTCCTGCATCCACTTCAAGCCTCCTCAACAGTGTGGAAGGCAGTAAGGAAAACGCTCTGGGTTTGGACAACATTGCTCCACCCTGGTTCCCCATCCTCACTATCAGTATAATACGACTACCTGTCACATAGGGTTTCTGAGGAGAATAAATGAGTTACAGTGTCTGACATATATTAATCATTCAATAAATGATAATTATTATCTTAATGATATTATAATTATTTTTTTCTTGAAGAACAGATACCAGGGTAATTACATACCTACTCTTAGAGATAGTTTTTCCCCCCTTTAACTCTATTCACTAAATAAGACTTGTAATAGTTAATTTTTAATATGAACATTTTTAAAGTTTGTTCTTTTTATAATTTTATGCATTTCAAAATGGATTATGTTTCCAATTTGAACAGTTACCTTCACTGATACCATTAAATATTAAATATATTTTACAAATAAATATGTGCCTTTGTATGATATTCTTAATCATAAAACATTCATTTTGTCAAAAATAACATTAAGTATTAATACCGTCAGTAGTCAATATTTAATATATGTGCATCCTACCTAAAGATAAGATTATTTTCATGAAATATGTATGACACTTTTCACCTGCTCTGTGTGAACTATGTTAGAGACCTGGAAGTTAGAGTTGTCATCTATTTCTGGAAGGCCTGTGTAGACACAGCTGTATGTACTGAGTCATAATCATCCTGCATTCCTTCTTATTCAAGTTTCAAAACTTCAGCTCTAAATATCAGTTTCTGCACCTATACAGAAGTTTCTTTGCTAGATTCATCTAGCAAAATTAGTCAAGGATCCTCTGTGTTCCTGTTACCTGCTGTACTTATTTATAATTATTTATTAATGTGATAATTATTTATTATTTATTATCATTTATATTTATTTATAATGATTCCAGCACACATCATGGAAGATTATGCACATTTAGTCAATGTTTTAGACACATTTAGACAATATTTTGTCAATTCTAAATGCAACTTATTTAAGTACTTATTTTTTACGTTTTAACAACTCTGAACTCAAGATATGTCTTTTAATTAATGCCATCTTATAGTTGCTGTCAATTAGACATCAGCCATTATGTAGGTGTCATGACCGCTGCATGCACAAACATCAAAAACAACAATATTAGAATTTAAGAGAAATGTCCAGAATTGAAATGTAGACACATTTTTAACCCCTAATATCAAATTGACTGTAAGGAGAGGATGAGGGAGCAAAAATATCACAAGTTTTAGGCAACACTTAAAAAGAAGGAGTAAAAGTTACAAATCTGGCTGAATGGCTTTTAGTTCTTGTGAATTATTTTAAAGAATTCAGCAACACCAATCAATACTTCTGTTAAGCATAGAGGATGGCATTGATTGGATAAACACAGGATTGGCAACTCAGTTGAAAAGTGATTCAAAAGGATCAGACTTCAAATGTGAAGAAATTTTAAGAATAATTTAACCAATTTTGTTTTGAATAACTCTTAAATAGCTCTCTCAATAGAGAAATAGTAAGAATTCTACATAATAAGGGCATTGTCAGAGTTGCATTGGCAGCATTTTGTTACTCTTGGTAGCACATGACATAATGGCACATGTTACAATCAATAATATCTTAGCATCAGTGAAATAAGGTCTTCAAATATCTGCTCCTCCTAAGAAAATGAATTGCTCCAGGTCAAGCACCAAATGCTACTCACTCTTGCATCCTTCTTGCCAAGTACTTTTGGCACAGACAGAAAGGTATTAATTAAACCTAGGAATAAATATGTGAAGGTTTTGTTTTTGTGTATATTATTTGTCTCCCTTAACTGAGGCATAGATTCCTTGAGTCATTCTTTGATTTTTTTTGCATTGCGAACTTTTTGGGTTCCTTTTGTGTCAGATACTAAAAATATATGAAAAAAACATTAAAACGTAGATCAAAGAGCCTATGATTTAATGAATAAACATACACAGAAAGATACACAAGCCTGTACTGAGTGCTGTAATAGGGATGTGTTCACGTTTTGGGTCAAGAATACAAAATGGTGAAATAAATTCAGCCTAGTATGTTAGGGAAGATCTCCTAGAAGAAGGGCTTAAGCTGAGATTTGGGTGAGCAGGATGAGCGAAGTGGGGTGGCCCTTCCAGGTATGTAGAACAATAACCACAAAGCAAAGCAAACAGGAAACTGTCAAGAGTTCAGGATCACAGAGAATCAAGTACGCATGTCCAGGAATTTAGAAGTAGTAGGGCATGTAACTGGAGAAAAAAAGAAGAGCTAGTTGATGCAGACTTTTATGCCATGATAAATCTGATAAATTTACAATTCATAAAAATATTCCACAAATGATATAAAGCACAAACATGCACAAAGTTGACTCCCTAATAATAATGGAAAGATGCTTGTGGGCTAGCTCATGGTGTGAGTGGCCAGTGCTGTGGATGGAGCTTCTGGAGGGACATTGTCCTGGGAAGGCTGATGGAACAGATGAAAAGTCTGGAAGACAAAATGCCTGGCTGGGATCGATCCCACAGATAATAATTCATTGTACATCTCCCCAGAGACCATTCCAATTTATTTGTTTATCCGTTTGTTATTTTCAGTAATTTAATACCATCACTCATCTCCAACATATGGGAGTTTGACCCTGGAGAAAACAGGTAATTTATTTTTGAATTTGAGTAGAAGATTAAGAAAGGGGGTTAGCGGTGTTGACATTTGCATGCTGATAAATATGTCCGTAAATGGAGGAGAAGTTCATTACTAGAACATGACCCTTGGAAGTGTCATGTTGACAGCTCCAAAGAAAATCACCGCTGCATGAACCAGGAGTCAGGCAATCACATTAGGTTAGTTAGATCCCAGCAGAAGTCAAAGATCCTTCCACATTTATTTTAATTCATTCTCTCTCTGTTATTTCCTCTGGTCTTCATAATAGAGGCTGGTATTTACATGTTGATCTCCCCATTAGAAAACAAGCCCTTTGAATCATGCCTCAGCTGTTAATCATTTCTGTATTTCCCTTCAATGTCATCCATGCTGACAGTGTTAATATGATAACTTTTGAAATTATTTGGATTTGTTGCACTCTCCTTGTAGCTGAACCATTGAACATGTCCTAACTATACCAATGTGGATATGATACATTATTATCATTCCTGTTGTGGTTATTTTTACCTGGTCCTTTTTCTAAAGATGTTTTTAAGACACTTTTAAGTATGTCATTGCTTGAGTATAAAATATACATCATGATTTTAATGGCTTTGGTGTGGCATCATATGTTTATTGTGTTCTTTTTTTTTATGATTTTATTTATTTAAGGGAGAGCGGGAAAGAGCAGAAGTGAGGGAAGGGTCAGACTCCCTGCTGAGCAGGGAGCCCAACAGGGGCCAGATGCAGGGCTCGATCCCAGGATCTTAGGATCAGGACCTGAGCATAAGGCAAACTCTTAACCAACTGAGCCACCGAGGTGCTCCTGTGCATTGTGCTCTTTATATTTTCTTACATCCCAGGCAGAGTTTGCTTGCTGGTCAATGGTGCCTCCTTCTCTCTCTCATCATACAGGGAGTCTATATTCCCTACTTCTCTAGCATTAGATGATGTGGCAACCAGTTTAATGTAGGTATACACAACTTCCAGGCTGGGTCCATTAACATCGCACTCAGCACTTGGAGGCAGGTAGGCAGAGTGACCTCAGAAGCCAGGAACTGAAGAGATGCTCTGTGAGCCTCAGTATGTTGTGCGGAGTAGGACAGGAGTCCACACCCCTGCTGATCAGGAACGCCCATGTCACATGGTTCCGTGAGCCCGAGTCAAACTTACTTCAACCAACAAGGTGACTGCTGGGATTGTGAGAACAGCGAAGGAGCCCTTGACCACACAGCTGAAAGGCATGACTGGAACTAAAAAGCCAAGGAGACCCAGGAGAACAGCAACCCGACTTGCCAGGAAGGAAGACGAGCCAATCCCAGGGGAAGTCAGGAGTCTAAATCAGAAATCTGCAGAGCAGAGTCCAGTCTGGAGCCTGTGTCCTGTGGTGTTGAGAGTTGTGTAGGACACGTGGATTCAGGGCTTCGAGAAAACAAAGGCTCCTTTGCATGGGTGGCTGATTCGTGGTTCAAGCACAGTAAAATGGGACAAGATGAAATTGTAGAAACCATTCCAGCCCAAGCCCAGAAAAGAGGAGTGTCTAAAAGTAACTTAGACGGGGGCACCTGGTGGAGCCATCAGCTGAGTGCCTGACTCTTAGTGTCAGCTCAGGTTGTGAGCTCAGGATCCCGAATGGACCCCACATCCAGTCCTGTGTTGGGTTCTGCGCTCAATGCAGAGTCTGCTAAAGTTTCCCTCTCCCTCTCCCTCACCCCTTCCCTGCCGTGGGCTCACCCTGTCTCTAAAATAAATAAAATAAATCTTTAAGAAAAATTTTTTAAAAAGTAACTCAGAAAATCAATGTTTACCTGGCTGGAGCTCAGCATGCTATCCACTTCCGGAGAGAAAATGGAGTAAAACCTGAAATTCAGATGGAGGTTTGATCGGACCATGTTGGACAGAGGGAGCGAGGAAGAAGTCAAGGAGGTGTGCACGAAGGCGCCCAGGGCTAAGCTGGCTCCATGCACACTGGCCTTGGGAAGGTGGCAGGAGACCATTGTCGGGCTTTGCTCTTGGCAGCCTGATGATTGAGTCTTTAGGGGCCACAGACTGGAAACAGCAGAACCCACAACTGTTGGCCCTTGGAACCTCAGATAGGCAAGCAAGACAAAGACGGATTGACCTGTCAAAGCACATTGGTGGAATTTTCTCTGTTAAAGTATGAAATATCCACAACTTTAATATAAATGGACCTTGTATTATCTGCGAGATACCATTAAGTCGATCCCTCTAAGACTGGCTTTTATTGTAAGGTCATACAATGGGTCATTCTATTAATCAAAGATTACAAGGTAATCATTTTTATAATTAGAGTAATGGGAGGGAAATGGGATAAAGTAAAAGTCAGAGCCGAATTAAAGGTTTAGAAATGCAATCTTAGAATGTTAAATGAAGCTGAAACAAAATAAAGCAGAAATAAAAACTAGTTTCCTAATTGTTAGAAATAATGGGGGTAACATAAAATCACTGTAGTGATTTTTTTAGACTACTACTGTAGTAGTCTAAAGCTACATGTCCTCGTGTAGGGGAGGAGGGAAATAGAGGAAAACCCTCCTGAAGATTGCTCTTTTCCTCTTTAACATTACTGAATTGAGTGCTGTAATGTGGTATGGGTACTCCTGAATAACCTCGTCTTCTGGAAAAAATAACAGGACTATGGGACAAAAAAAAATTTCAATACATACTTATGAAAAATATAGTACAATTCAATATAAATACAATATAATATCAATACTAGCATCATCAAAATGTAAAATTTGTGAAAAAATAAAAAAAAATGCTAGCAAATAGAGTGGATGGTTACCTTTGGAATAAAAGTTGATGCTAGGGGGCTATAAATAAGTTGAAGCTTCTAAATCATAGAAAGAAGAATAAAACACAAACGGAGAACCACACAGGATGGACTTGCAAGGCAGGACAAGAGTATCCAAACTGAGTCGAAATAAAAAGTGAGGTGCATAAACATTATATACAATAATCCATTTCTCTGTGGCTTGTATTCCGTTGTCTTGGTGTACTTAGAATTTAGCTGTTCTCACTTGAATGTCATAAAAGTATTAATGTAATGGGGAAAAATGTGAATAAATCAATTTGACTTCAATATTTTATTGACCTCAATCCCCTGTATACTAACTGGATATAAGCCTATTTGTATTCCAGAAACATGCATTGGAGCAGAATAGACTATAAGCTTGTTAATACTTCCTGTTACAAGCATCCAAATTTTTACATTGTTAGATATAACTCGTGCACATTATAAATTTCATACATTCTAATGCTTTGAAATCTACAACGTACAAGTAGACATAAGAGTAGTCTAGGCTCATGGAATAGCATATGCAGTCACAGGACCTGAAAACACCAAGGCACAGCTGATGCTATAGAGATTGTAAATTACAGAGAGGGATATAGCTGGGAGTGAAATGGAAAGACTCCAGATGAGGTTGGCACAGGAGCATTCTATAGACACTGCAAAACCTTGGGCAGTTTCTGCAAAAGGAAGTGATGTGACTGTCCTAGTAATTTAGGACACTGGCTTTGATGGCAGAGTAAATGAAGGAACAATTAGGAGGCTGTTACCATCATCAGAGGTAAGAAGATGGTGAGTGTGAACCAGAGCAGTCTCGGGGGAGACTGTAATTTGGTAACAGACAGAAGAGATGTGGTGGAAACTAGAGATTACAGTTTAGGTCCTAGTCCTTTGGGACTTCCTAATCTATTCATTAGGACATAAAAATTGCCTGTTTTCAAGGAGAAGGCTGATGGGGAAAGAAAGAAAACAAAATGCATCAATTGTGCTGAGATATTTAAACAACTAACTCCTAGTAAGTGCTCTGGATTCCTAACTCTTAAATGCAATTTCTTCCATTATTTTTTTTAAGATTTTATTCATTTATTTAAGAGAGAGAGAGAGAGAGTGTGTGTGTGTGTGTATGCGCATATAAGCACAAGCGGGGGGAGGGGGGAGGCAAAGAGAGTAGTAGACTCGCACTGAGCAGGGAGCCCAACACTGGGCTCCTGACCCGAGCCAAAGGCAGACCAACTGAGCCACCCACGGGCGCTGCCATTTCCTCCATTATTAACACTATAATCCTAGAATGGAAATTATTGATAATGTAGAAAGCTCTTAAGTTTCTCCAAAATATTTTGTGACGTGAGTAGCCATTGATGAACACTGCCTAGATCCATTATCCCATCAGAAGTTACAAAATGGTCACTTTTCACCTGTGATACTTCTAGAAACAAGAAACTTCCTATAATTGGGAAGATACCCCATTGCATAGTTCATACAGCTAAAGCATTATTTGTCATTTATTCTGTCTTTCTATTTTTTATTATTTTTTAGATCTTTTTTAAAGGTTTTATTCATTAGATAGAGAGGGAGCACACAAGCAGGTGGAGCAGCAGGCAGAGGGAGAGGGAGAAGCAGGCTCCCTGTAGAGCAGGGAGCTCACTAGGGGTGTGGGGGGAGGGGTTCGAGGCGGAGCTCTACTGGGGGCTTACCTGGGGGCTGGATCCCGGGACTCAGGGATCAAGACCTGAGCCAAAGGTAGATGCTTAAGGACTGAGCCACCCAGGCGCTTCTTTTATCTCTTTTAAAAAAATAACATGTTACTTCTCTGGCATACTCAACATGATCAACCTTTTTTTTTTTTAGCTGTCATTGTGGATTCATTTTAAATGTTTTCTGTCTTATTTTATTTACTCCTCACTCTTTTTTTTTTTTTTTTTTTAATCTTTGGGTCAACAAGAAGTTTTCTGAAATTGGCTTCCAAGACCTTTTGACATGACCTTTCTACTCATTGACAGCTTCTGGAATGACAAGGCGATCTAGATTTATCCTGTGTTTATCCTCAGTCACTTCAGAGGGAAATGACATCTTAGAGTCTGAACCAACTCCCGTTTTAAAAAATAAATCATTGAAAACCTCATTTGAGTTGGTATTATAGCTCTGTTACTCCAAGTTTTCTACGATATTTATTTTCCAAGATTTTTTGCTGGATCAAAATGCAAGAGTAATGTGTAGGACAGTACTTCTTGGATGAAAAAGCGAATTGCATTATGGAACTACGCTTGTGTTTTTTTATTATTATGTAAGTCAAAAACTCATCTCATTATTGAAAAACAATGAGTTACAGTTTCCATTACCACCTTTTCCCTGTTACTTTGGGCCCAATATTCTGTATGACAGCTGATAGGGAATATTAAGAAGTCTCATTTTCTTTCTTTCAAAACAAGTAATATTTAAAAGCTAAAAAGTTGTTGGCAGCACATTCAGCTTGCAACTGGTGAATTAGCTGAATAAAGAAGCCCCTCGGAGGAAAAAAAAGCATATACCCTATTGAGTAAAAATGTCATAGATTCGGCTCTATGTTGTTTTCCTTTTTGAGCTTGTTATTCATGTTAAAACAGATGATAGTAAAATACTGATATGCTTACAGTTCAATATTCACAGAAACAAGAAATCATCAAGTATCTTTTAAGCGCCTGCTAATTATACAAATGTAATGCAGATAGAGTCTTGTGAAATAATATTTGTGTGCTGTTATGAAAAGAAATTATAAATGTGGACATATGAACAAGTAATTATGTTCCCTTGTTATGGAGAAGAATAATTTATCATGGAACTGATTATTCTTGCAGGTATTTTCAGAGTAATTTCCTAGTAATAAAAATAGTGCAAGAATACACCGAAGTGAAAATTAGCCTCAAATAAAGGCCTCCCGAAAAGCAGCTGGAGGTCTTTCCCAATTCAAGTGCATGGCCAGAGGTTATCAGTACACAAATAGTAGACAGTTACTAGTTAGATTTTTCCAAAGTAAATATTTTCCTGGGCTGGCACAGTAGCAAAGCATGTTTTATGCTTAGGGCATAGATAGAATAGGTTTAAGATCAAGTTGATAGATTGTTATGTTGAGACACTGCAGATGGCCACAGGATATTAATGTGAAACTTTAAGATAAGAAAAGCAAAATCAAGGGTGTTTAAAATACAATTATTATGAACTCAGAATCCCAATTTCCACACCCTCTGCTAAAATGGCATAATATGATTTTTAACATTACCAAATTTGTATGTGACTCAGCACTAAAAGAGAAAGCCCACACATGTGTGTCGGACCATCAATAATTCAAACTGTGCTTTCTTTTGGGTAGAAATGTTCATTTTCTTGCAATCCCTAAACACAAATTGAGAGAAGTGACTGTATCCCAGTTTCACTATTTAGGAATCTGACAATATTCTCAAAATGACCTCCAGATTAAAATTCTCTAGCTATACTGGTCAAAAGACAAGATCCTTCCCCACCACCCCCACCCTTAACTATACTCACTATAACATTCTTTTTTTTTTTTTTTTAAAGATTATTTGTTTATTTGACAGAGAGAGAGATCACAAGCAGGCAGAGAGGAAGGCAGAGAGAGAGGGGGAAGCAGGCTCCCCGCTAAGCAGAGAGCGTGATGCGGGGCTCGATTCCAGGACCCTGAGATCAGGACCTGAGCCGAAGGCATAGGCTTTAACCCACTGAGCCACCCAGGTGCCCCACTATAACATTCTTTTAAAATGAAATGGAAATAGATTCATTTTGCTTTCCCCTCCATTACCAGTTATAAGGAGTATGCAATCAGAACAAATCAAGGCATGTTAGATGAGTGGGCAAAGAAAAGCTCAGCTTCTGCTTTTGCAAGTGCACTGACTTAATAGTCCTACCAAGTCATAGCTTATTGTGAATCAGTAATAGGCAAGCCAGCAGACAGCTTTATTTATTTATTATTTATTTATTTATTTATTTAAAGATTTTATTTATTTATTTGACAGAGAGAGAGAGAGATCACAAGTAGGCAGAGAGGCAGGCAGAGAGAGAGGGGGAAGCAGGCTCCCTGCTGAGCAGAGAGCCCGATGTGGGGCTTGATCCCAGGACCCTGAGATCAGGACCTGAGCCGAAGGCAGAGGAATCATTTGATTTCCATCTCTACTTCTTCCAGGACAATATTTCTGGAAATGTTTCTTAACTGTTTGGAGCCTTTTTATTCACCTGTTAAATGTGCATCAAAATAAGTTCCACATAGAATTTTGGTAGCTTTTGACACTGGACTGAGCCCAATGGCTGGCAATATAATTTATAAAAATATTCCCTTGGATCTTCTTCCTGCTTCCTTCCAGGGTTCAGATGAAGAAGGCTTCATCTCCTTCACTTGCTGTTTCCCCTGACCGAGAATAAGAATAACAGTAGTTATTATTCTCTGGGCACTTACGCTGTGCTTGAGTATTCTAAGGATTTTGCATGGGTCCTCTCACTCCAATGGAACTTTCTGTTATTATCCTCATTTTACAGAACAAAAAGCTGAGACTCAGGGAATGTAAGCAGCATATTCGAGGCTCCACAGTGCTGAATGAGAAAGCAGGGCTTGGACCCAGTAGTCTGAGAGGAAGTCCTTGATCTCCACATTTCTGTATCCTGCCCATACTGGGGGTGGGGGTGTTCATTGCACCCTGCACTCCCATTTCTTAGTGTTTACTACCCTTCGCTCTACTTGTCTACCTGTCTATTCCTGTCTCTAACCCTCAGCTCCTTGAGGAAATAGACCACTTCCATGTCCATCTATAAGATGTGGCACATAGAAGGTACACAATGCATTTTTAAAAATTAAAGGGTGCATGAGAGAGTTTAGCACAAAATATAATTTGATAAGAAAGAATTGAACGGCAAAACCCAATAGACTGTCTCGGGAGTGGCGGGTGACAATGGTGTATACTGCAGGGAATAATAGAAACACCACCCAGGAAGGAACCACAGGAAACTACTTTGAAAGCAATCGACCTTGTATGTTTCTGCAATATCCTCATGAGAGGAAAACCTTAGGAGGGCAGGCATGTTTTCTTATTTATTGTTTTAGACCTCATGCCTAACATTAGAGAATGTTTATCAAACTGACCTAAAATTGAAGCATTTCTCTTTTGTTCAAAAGTGGGAAAAGCGTATCACGCCCAAGCCAGGAAATCATATATGTATAGATAGATTTTGAGAGGTTGATATTAAAATGCATGTAAAATGATAAATGTGCAAGAACAGTCAAGGTAATTTTAAGAAAGAATAGGAAAGTTGGCTTTCCTTCTTACAAATTATATATTAAAATGCTATGTTAATTAGATGAGTGTGATGTGGTATAGATTTGACCAACGGGTCAATAAAATAAGAGATTGTGGAACTGAATTCATGCATGTATAAAACTCATATATAATATATATGTAATAAGTCATGTAATATCTATAAATAAGTAAGATTTTAACTGAGTAGTGAAAGATAATTGAATAGATGTCCTTGGGTTAGTTGGGTATCCATTGGGTAAAAGGGAAATCAAGTTAGACTATTCCCCATAACAAATTCTAGATATGTTAAAAAGGAATTTGTATAAACAGAACAAAACTAAAGAAAAACAAACCAATACATAAAAACCTGGGAAACTGTGATAATAAAGATAATATGTTCCATATACACAATGGAATATTATGCCTCCATTAGAAAGGACGAATATCCAACTTTTGTATCAACATGGATGGGGCTGGAAGAGATTATGCGGAGTGAAATAAGTCAAGCAGAGAGAACCAGTTACCTTATGGTCTCACTTACGTGCTGAGCACAAAGAAAAACATGGAGGGCATTGTGAGAAGGAAGGGAGGGGTGAACGGGGGGAAACCAGAGAGGGAGATGAACCATGAGAGACTGTGGACTCTGAGCAACAAACTGAGGGTTTTGGAGGAGAGGGGGGTGGGTGTTGGGCAAACCTGGTGGTGGGTGTTGAGGAGGGCACGTATTGCATGGAGCACTGGGTGTGGTGCATGAACAATAAATTTTGTAACACTGAAAAAATAAAATAAACATATTTGGGGAAAAAAAGATAATATGTTCCATCTTAGAGTTATCAGCAGATCACAAACTTCTAAATTCCGTGTATTCTATTACTTTTTGTATATCTCATAGCACATGGCATTATACCAACGTGAGAGGGATCTCCTTAAGTCATTACTAATTTTGATACTCTCAGAGTGAGGTGAATTGAAATAAAATGATCATTCTTGGGTGCCTGGGTGGCTCAGTCCATTAAGCGTCTGCCTTTGACTCAGGTCATGATCCCAAACTCCTGGGATCAAGCCCCGCATCAGGCTCGCTGCTCCATGGGCAGCCTGCTTCTCCCTTGCCTTTGCCTGCTGCTTCCCCTGTTTTCTCTCTCTCTCTCTCTCTCTTTCTCTCTCTCTCTCTCTGTCAAATAAATAAGTAAAATCTTTTTAAAAAAATAAAGTTTATTCAAATTTATCTTTGGCTATGAATTTTGTTGCTCTGTCTAGACCTGATACAGGTGGGTCTGTTGGGTTTGGGGGTGTACTGAAAGGGTTCACCTTTTGCTCTGGCCTAGGTGATGGAACAGTGTACTTTGGGACATTATCAAAACTAGGAATGAAGCTCAAGTTGCTGCCCTGAGCCTAGGAGGGCTAGGCGTAGTTTCACAGTGGGTTCTGGTTCCTGGGGAGTGAAATATGAACTATTATTAATTTTATCTGCTTTGAAACACAGTCACATTTCAGCAGCTGAACCACACCATTGTCTGTGCTTCAATTAACTCAGATGATATGAAAAAAATCAACATATGTATTTTTAT
>CM053610.1:109137088-109157159 GCA_028646535.1 Procyon lotor
GTCCTCTACTTTTATATACAAACAAAAACCATGAATCAGATTACTTAAAATACAGAACATATAAGTTCTCAAGGGCACTGGAGTAATTCAATGCTGTATAGGATTAGCTTTTTGAGAATGCGTTGTATAGTCCCTAAGGGTCCCATACCTCACTAAATTCAAATTCCTAATGTTCTCATTTCAATTTTGTCAGATATAATAATAGACCCTAAGCTGGGAATATGCTATTTAGAGCCATATATAAATATAAAAGCATACCAATGTGCTGTAAATTATAGATGTATTGTATAGGCAGAAAATGTTTTAACCTTTAATATAGAACATAATTGAAAGGCAGTATTTATATACAGTAATCCAAAGAAGAGGAAGAAGAACTTACTTTCTGGAAAGGAACAGAAATTGTGTTTCCTAAACAAAGGTCAGATATGATTCTCCCTCTTGGGCTGGGCAATCAATACCTACATTACTCCTTTGCCTGTGAAAAAGTAGTTCTGTGCCTGGGTCCTTGTAGGCATTTTTCTCTCATTCCTCCGAGTTGGCAGATTTTCAGGAAACCAAAGTTAATAAATGGAGTGGATTTTCAACATTTTTATTATCAACAAATCCCCTTATTATTTCATCACACTCAGCTTCATATAGGTGTTGTGTGTGTGTATGTATATAGTGTGTATATATGTATTGTGTGTGTGTGTGTGTGTATATATATATATATATATATATATATATATATATATATATTTGGTAAGATTTCCTGCCTAGCAACATCTATAAGAAATAATACTAACATGCTATTATGGATTGAGTTTAACCTTGGAGTGTGTTAGAATTGCACTTGACTTCTAACTTGGCCCTTTCATGCCTTAGAAAGTTTCAGCAAGTTAACTAACCTACTGGATTTTCAGCTCCGTCTACTGCTGCCATTTTCACCTCTACTGTACAGATAACGGTGGTCTCAGAATTAGATACAAGATGGCTGTTATTGTTAGCTGCAAACTTTTCTTATTTGTTTTTCTTCTTCTAAATTCATACCTTTTGGCAAAACTGAAATTCCAATAACTGTATTTCTAGTGTTAATGATTTTTTTCTCTATTCCAGAAACAGCAGAGAGATTGCACCTCTTATTTATCTCCAGTGATCTTGTTGTAAAAAGTTTCCTATTCTCATTGTTTATAAAATATTGTTGTAAGTTTTCCAAGTCAAAATTTTTATAAAAGTGTTTGTAGTGGTGGATGAACTCCTACACTATATGCTGTTCACTCACAGGGCTGGGCAGGACATGCATGGTCCTTCCATTACTCCTTTCTAACAACTTGGTGAACTCCAACTGGGGACTTATATTCTGGGATTCTTAGAACAAATGTCAATGTCTTTTTTGGATTTGGAAGCTGTGTCTAACATCTTCTCTGACTTGGGATGAGTTTCTGTTTATTCTTCTATTTTCTGAGCCTCTCAGTGTTCATTAGTGTTCAACTCTGGCACAACTTTTTCTTTTTCTTTTCTTCAGAGTGAGAATGGGGATGGTCAGAGTCTCCTTACACTTATGTTCTGTGGAAAATACTTAGCTCAGGAAACCAGGGCAGGAGGCTCGAGTGAACACACTGGTCATTAGTCTAGAACATCCAATTTATGATCATATTCTTATTGCTTTTTTTATCATATAATAATGCTTGTTCAGTGAAGAATAGTTGGAAATTATAATGAAGCTCAAAGGAAGATACTGTCCATATCTCAATTTCCAAAGTATTATTTATTAATGTTTTTGATTTTTTTATTTCATGCTTTTCTAATGTGTATGTGTATAATTTTTAGGAAATGAGAGGTTATTAAAATTATTTGTTACTATTTTTATTGAATAATTTTCATGACCTACGTACCACATCAATAAACATAGATCTTTGACAGCAGATAATAGTCAAATGGAGTGATGATATTTTATTATATAAATGTGTATAACAAAATGTATATTTCAGTAAATATTTTCAGAGGGCAGATGGCTTTTCCCCTAAGATAACAAAAAAGGTAATGAATAACTGGTATTTAAAATAATAAAAATATATCATTCATAGTAAGAACCAAAAATTATAAACCACTATGTATAGGATCTATTTGTGGAAAAATAAAATAACTCTGATGGAAGAAATCAAAGAAAATCTAAATAAATGAAAAGGTACTCAATGCTCATAGATTAGAAGGCTCAGTACTATTCAGACTTCATCTTTTCCAACTTGACCTATTTATTGAATACAAGCCCAATTAAAATCCAACTTATTTTGCAGTTATCAATAAAACAAATCTAAAGTTTATTTATAAAGGCAAAAGACTGAGAATATCCAACACAATATTGAAGAAGGAAAACAAAGTTGGAGGATTCACACTTCCCTATTTCAAGACTTGCTGTAAAGCCATGGTAATCTTGTTTTCTCAAGCCTTTCTCCAACAAAAGGAACCAGGGCTCCTCGGACAAAGGGCTAAAACATGAGTAGGATAGGAAATACAAAAGATAGTTCTGGAGTATCATGCAGTGTGCCTCCAAACAGTAAAGGTTAGCAAAAATGAGAAAATCTGGGAAACTTTTACAGTCATGGAGAGCCCAAAAGCAATGGCTAAATGTAATGTGATATTCCGAATGGGATTCTGTAAGAGAAGAAAGGAACTTTAGGGAAAAACGAAGGACATAAGAGTGAAAATTGGATTTTAGTTATTTAGTTATTAACAATGTATCAACATTTGTTCCTTAATCCAAAAACAAAAATAACATACTAATGTAAGGTATTGATAATAGGGGAAAATAGATAACAAAATATACTGGAACTCTGCTCCCTTCATTCCCTTAAAGATACTAATCCCATCATGAGGACTCCGCCCACCTCATCTAAACCTAATTACCTCCCAAGGGCCCTACCTCGAAATACCATCACATTATGGAACAGGACTTCAAGCTATGGATTTGGTAGACACAATTCAGTGCATAGCAGGGAATGAAAAAAGAGGTTTGATAGAGGATCAGGAGAGTCTTTTGTTAGGAGTTGATATAAGAGTGAAGTGTGGCTATCTTGGAAAAGAGCATTTCATCAGATCGAACCATTCTGTCTCCCATCCATTCCCTTGGCCTTTCCATCCTGTCTCTGCTGATGAGCTTTTGTGCTTATTCACTCTGACTGAAATTGTCCTCCATTAGCTCATTCATTCTCTCCTGCAATTCTCAGCTCAAATATTACTTCTGCAGAAAGTCTATATTTGAAGTATAGCTAATGTGGACCCTGAGAATTGCTATATACTTTATCATCTTGTTCTTGCCTTCACAGAATATATCAGAATTTGTAATTACGTTGCTCTTTTGTTTAGTTGTTATATCTATCTCTTGAGTTAGACTACAATTCATATGAGCACAAAGAACTTGTTTGCCTCATTTACAAGGTATTGCCATCTCCTTTTAAAGTGTGTGTCATGTGAGGGGGGTACTCCATAAATGTCTCTTGAGGAGAGGAATATTATTTCTCATGGTATTGTACCATAAGAAGAAAGTTCTGCATATTTTTATTTCTATATTTGTGGCCCCTTAAAAAGATCCATTCTATATTAGATGTCGTGTATTGATTGACTGATTAAGAGTAATATCTACATCTTCCCTGGATCCTCTCCTTTTTAAATGAATGTCCAAATGTAATTACTTTAAACATTTATTCAATACTCCTCGTTTTTATTCTTTTAAGTAAAAAGACTTCTTTGTAATATTTTCTATGCTGCCTAGTATTACTCTCAATTCAAGTAATTTGAGTTGTCATTCAATTAGTGATAGCTATACTTATTCTCTTAACATGACTTATTAGTCCTTATGCTACAACATACCTCCTTATAAGCATTTTCTCTAAGAGATTTTTTCTTTACCCTCAAAATTTTAAAAACGTTCTTTCCTGTATCTTCCTGAAAAAAAATTCAAATCATTTTCTAAAAGCATAATTTATCAGCAGACTTCCTTGTACTAGAACACAGAGTTCTACCCACAGATATACTGCTTTCAAGAAAAAAAGGAAATCTTTTAAAAAATGTGACAAGAAAGTGAAATATGCATGTATTTATGTTGAATGTGTATGTGTACATTTACGAAGAAATTTTTATGTATATTTTGTATCAATATATACGTCTATGTCTATCTACTCTATAATGTAAATAATGATATTGGAAATAGAGCATGACATTTCATCTATTTGCTTATCTGTAGAGCCTTCCAGGCTTTTCAATGTGGAATAAAGTAAGAATTACGTACCTTACCAAGGTATAAAATATATGACTCTTGAACAAAAATAAAATTAATGTTGGATCTAGTTATGTTTTACTATTTATATTTGTGTCTATAATATTATTTTAACATAGTTTGTTAGAAATTTAGAAACTCTTGTCTCATGTTACCTAAACCAAATATTTCTTTTTTTAAAACCAAATATTTCTTAAATGTGTAAAACTTAGTGAGAAAGGGCCAAGACTACATAATGAGTAGTAATAAAATTGAGTCTAAAATTATATTACCAGTACTGCCATAAATTTAAAAGCCATATGCTCATGAAAACAAAAAAGAAAAAAGAAAGAAAGCTGTAATGGAATCAGTAAGGTTCAAATATTGCTTTAAGAAAGAAGTAAATAGTGAAAATAACAACAGAAATAACACAAAGTCTCAGCAACAGATATCATTTATTAAGTGCTTTTTAGATGACAGATAGGACTCTACCTACTCTATATATGTCATCGTACTATGTAATTCTTCCAACCAAACTGAGATTTATAATATCACCATATTATTTTATATTATTTTATGTAAAATAAGAATTATTTTATAAAAGAAGTTACTTTATAAAATATATATAACTTATAATATAATAGTTATATAAATATTATAATATATAATATAATATAACATAATATATATTATATAATATATATTATAAAATATATTATATAATATAACAATATAATATAATATATTATGATATAATATAATATATAATAAATATTATATAATATATAATATATTATAATATAATTTATATAACTATAATAGAAAATATATTTTTCTATTTTATATAAAATAAAAGTTAAGTAAAAATGCCCAAGATATTTTATATAAAAAAGAAGTTATTTTATATAGAATAATTTTATATAAAAGAGTTAAGTAAATGCCCCAGATACTAATGCTATAGATAGTAATACTTAAGTCCAAATAATGTGATCCTAGTGCTATTAAAGCCTTGCACATGATATTTTTCATTAAAAACTTTTACTGACATAGGTAATATACGCATAAATCATAAATACACACAAAGTCAACAAACTCTTGAAATAACCAGAAATAAAGTGGAAAGTTACCGGCACCCCAGGAGCTGCCTTCAGTCCTCTTCTAAATTACTCTCCTTTCTCTCAAAACGTAACCACTATCTGACTTCGAACAAAATAGCTTGGTTTTGACTTTGTATGTTGACTTGCACAGTACTTACTTATTTCTGGCCGAGTTCTCTTATTCTTGCCCATATTTGTGTGTATCAGTAGTTTGCTCATTTCCTTTGCCGTGTCACAGCCCTCCACTATGCTGCTATACCACAGTGTATTCATTCCATTCACTACGGATGGACATTAGTATTGGGGATATTATCGTTGGTACTGCTATGAGGACTCGGACCACATATATATGCATTTGGGGAGGGGTATATGCCCACGAGTGGAATTGAAGGATGAGTCATATGTAGATATTCAATATGATAGATCATGCCAAATAGATTTCAATGTATCAAGATTTGCATTTCTAACAATAGTATTTAGCTTATGTCCTCACAAATATATGATACTGTGAGTCACTTAATCTTAGAAAATTTGGTGGACAACTGGTGGTATCTTATTGTGGTTTTAATTTGTATTTCCTTGTTGGCTAATAAGACTGAACATCCCACATATTTATTGGAAACTGACATATTCTTTCTCTCTGTGACATATCTGCACTAGTCTTTGCTTTAATTTTAGTCGGGCTCTTTTCTTTTTCTTTTTTCTGGTTTCTTTCTTTTTAATTTTAATTTTAATTTTATTTTTTCAGTGTTCCAAGATTCATTGTTCATGCACCACACCCAGTGCTCCATGCAATACGTGCCCTCCTCACTACCCACCACCAGGCTCACCCAACTCCCTCCAAAACCCTCAGTTTGTTTCTCAGAGTCCACAGTCTCTCATGTTTCGTCTTACCCTCCGTTTTCTCCCAGTTCACTCTTCCTTTCCTTCTCCCAGTGTCCTCCATAGTTTTCCTTATGCTCCACACCTAAGTGAAACCATGTGATAATTGACTCTCTCTGCTTGACTTATTTCACTCAACATAATCTCTTCCAGTCCCATCCATGTTGATACAAAAGTTGGGTATTCATCCTTTCTGATGGAGGCATAAATTCTCTATATATTCTGAATCTGAATTTTTTATGCTATAAATATTACAAACTTAAGTTCACTAGTCTTTAACTTTTCTTTTACTCTTATTTTTTTAAGATTTTATTTATTATTTATTTGACAGAGAGAGAGAGAGATTACAAGTAGACAGAGAGGCACGCAGAGAGAGAGGGAGAAGCAGGTTCCCTGCTGAGCAGAGAGCCCGATGTGGGGCTTGATGTGGGGCTCGATCCCAGGACCCTGAGATCATGACCTGAGCCGAAGGCAGAGGCTTTGACCCACTGAACCCCCCAGGCACCCCCAGAAATCTGTAATTTTAACAATGTTTACGGTTAGTGCTTTTTGAGTCTTTTTATTTTTAAGATTTTATTTATTTTGACAGAGAGAAACACAGCTAGAGAGGGGACACAAGCAGAGGGAATGGTAGCGGGAGAAGGAGGCTTCCTACGGAGCAGGGAGCCCGATGTGGGGCTCGATCCCAGGACCCTGGGATCATGACCTGAGCGGAAGGCAGACGCTTAACGACTGAGCCACCCAGGCGCCCGAGTCTTTTTATTTTTAAAGTATACTTTATTTTTTAGAGCAGTTTTAGGTTCACAGCAAAACTGAGTGGACAGTACAGAGTTCTCATATACCCTTTATCTTCACACACACACACACACACACACACACTTCCCCAACCATCAACATCCTGCATCAGAATGTCACATTTGTTATAGTCAATGAACTTACATTGATGCATCACTATCACCCCAAATCCTGATTCCTGTATGACATTCTGGAAAAGGTAAAACTAGAGAGACAGTAAAAAGACCAGTGGTTGCCTGGGGGTAGGGGAGAAAGAAGGATGAAAAGGTGGAGAGCAGAGGATTTTTAGGGTAGTGGTTTTTGAGTCTTGTTTGAGTGTTTGGAAAAAATGCGTCCTCAGTTTCTCTACCTGTTTTTTAGTTGGCTGTTTTTCACTATCGGGTTGTATTTTTTTTTTTTTAACGTATTTTAGATACTGACCTCTTATTAGATATACGTAACTTGGTACAAACACAATAGAAAACAGTATGGAGGTTCCTCATAAAATAAAAAGTAGAACACCTGTATGATACAGGAATCCCATACTTAAAGGAAATGAAATCAGAATCTCAGAAATATATAGGCACTCCCATGTTGACTGCCTCATTATTCACAATATCCAAGATATGGAAACAATCTGTTTCCATCAACAAATGAATGGATAAACAAGATATGCATATGGTGTTTACAACATGAATGGACCTTAAAGGACATTATGCCCAGTGAAATAAGTCAGACAGAGAAAGACAAATACTGCAGGAACCCACTTTTATGTGGAATCTTAAAAAGCTGAATTCATAGATACTCTGCAATGGTGGTTATCAGGGCAGGGGAATAGGCAAAATGGGAAAATATTGGTTAAAGGTATAAACTTCCAGCTGTAAGATGAATACATTTTTGGGATCTGTGTACAGAACGGTGATTTTAGTTAGCCATAGTGTATCATATACTTAAAAGTTGCTAAGAGTGTAGATCGGAAATGTTCTCACCAAAACAAAACAAAAAATGAAATGGCAATTATGTTGAGGTGATGGATATGTTCACTGACACTGTAGTGGTAATCATGTTACAACATGTATCAATGTTGTAACATGTAACAATGTTACAATGTAACATGTAAATACATGTTACGATATGTATCATATCAACATGTTGTACACTTTAAACATATGCAATGTTATATGTTAATTTTGTCTCAATGAATCTAACAGAAGGCCAAAAAAAAAGGTGGCTATTATTATACTGGTGAGTACTTCCAGAATAAAAATGAATAGACATGTGACAGTCGACATTGATCTAACCTCGGGATTTTGGATTTTATAAAAATAATTTTGTATATTTCTGAGATAGTTATATATGTCTTATGAAATATTATATTAATAAAATAAGTTTCTTTGACTAGTCATTTTTTTAAAGATTTTATTTATTTATTTGACACAGAGAGAGATCACAACTAGGCAGAGAGGCAGGCAGAGAGAGAGGTGAGGAAGCAGGATCCCCGCTGAGCAGAGAGCCCGATGCAGGGCTCCATCCCAGAACCCTGAGATTATGACCTGAGCTGAAGGTAGAGGCTTTAACCCACAGAGCCACCCAGGCACCCCTTGACTAGTCATTTTTTAAATATAAAAGCAACCCCATATTCATGAGATAAATCCAAATTGGCAGTCATGTATTTTTAAATATTAATTTAAATATTGTGGTAATTTAAACCAAGAATGTGAGTCATCCATAATATGTTCTCTATATGTGAACACATCTGTATGCTTATTTACTTTTACAAAGTATCTATAGAGAAATTTTTGGGATAACAATCATGGACTATGAGAAATGTTTTATTCTCCAAGTTTAAGTATTTAGCGAGTGTTTAATTTTAACTTTAATTATTGTTTTTAATTACTTGATTTTTTCCAAAGTAGTGATATATTTTTAATAAAATAAAGAACCACATTATTCAAAATAAAATTTTTGTTTTCAGTTTAAGGTATACCTTGAACTGGTGAATTCTACTCTTGAGCTCTAACCAAGCTCCCTATTCTTTTCTGAATGAAGCTCTCTGGAAATACATTTACTGTCATATACATGGCAATATTTTTACTTTATTTTCTGTGTGCTTTCTCCTCTACTAAATGGTGAGACTGTCAATAAAGAAATAGGGTGCTCTTTCAAAGGGGAAAGCCTTGGAGACTTTCATAGTCCATAATATTTTGATATAACACATTTATTGAAATGACACAAAACTTTAAAAGGGAAGCCAACAATCTCAAATGTGGGTAGATGAAAGTCAGCTGGGAAACTATTAAAAATTCCAATGCTCAGGCCACACCTTGGGCTGATTAACCCTAATTCTGGAGGAAGGAACAAGATGGCCATATCTTTAAAGCTCTCAAAGTGAGTCCAATGTGAGGTCAAGGATGAGACACTAAAGTGGACAGAAATTCTACTGAAATATCTGATGTAATTTTTTATCTAGAGGGGCATCACCTTCCAGTAGCCTCTAATGAACCTTTTAAAAGAGTGATACATTTTTTTCTATGAATCATCTTTTTATTCTTCTTCTGAAAATCATACAAATTAACACAATATTTTTAATATAAAATTTTACATATTATTTGTGTTCACAGGAAAAAAGAGAACATTGCTAAATACAAAACATAATAGACTTCAGTAGAAGGATAAGGGATATAAGTTGTCAAAACGTATAGTCGTGTCTGAGGAAGGTTGGTTGAATTTGGTCTAGAACAATTCCTTGCTAATGCCTAAGGGCTATAAGAATTCAATAAATTCACTCTAACTAAAATTTATATAAGTCTCAGTAAATACCTTAATTTTACTTTAAAAATTTACCTTAAGGATATTCAGAGGAAACAGAAATAATAATAGTAACAGGTATTTAGTGAAGATTTATTTTTTTAGGGACTATTCTGAAGGCTAATACACATTTTAATTCAATTCTCATAAAACCTTTTGAAGCAGTTATTATAATCTAGTTTTATAGACAATCAAACTGAGGTTCAGAGTTTAGATAATTTTCCTAGTATAATACAACTTATCATTGGCATAAAAAGAATTGAACATTCATCTGTGTCCAGAACTTATCCACATTCAGTCTGTTTCCTTCCATCTCAAGTCACCTGTGATGGTGATTCATAATGTAAATTAATGCATTGTTCACTTATTTTAATAAACCATTTCAGTAAGGAAGAAACATACATTCCTTCTATCAGTGAGCCCTAGCAATTAGCCAAACTAAATTTGGATCGGAAGGTTACCAGGTAAGCATGGAACCATTACGAATATGTTAGAAAAAAGAATAATTTTTTTTCAATTCTTATCGATTATAAAATAGATTCTCTTTTTAGCAGGTTATAGAACTTAAACAGCTGTATATAAATTAAATAGTGAAAAATTTTCCATAAGGTTTACTGAGAATAGAGTCATCCCTTCCTATCCTACTCCTCCCAATTCCCTTTGGCTTCACAGAGGTATGCCTCTATGAGGCTTAAATCTTGAGTCTACTGTGCCGTGGCTTCTGGAACACTAGCCGACATTCTAACCACAAGATTGGATGATGGCTGTTTATGCATGAGTTATTTGTACCTGGCCATGGCAAGGAGAATGTCATTTATTTTTGGCATTATCGCAGAGCTTGGTTCATAAGAAGAATTCAATAAACATTGAATTTGTTGGAATTTTTGTGGCTTGAAATTAATTTACTTAACTTGCATTAAAGCCTGAGGCTGTTTCATTTTTTAATGAATTTGTGTATGAATTTCTTAATAAGAGGAAATACATTAAGGTCACGCTTAATGAATGGGATGTAATAACTATAACATTTGTTTTATTCAATTTCTGCTCTTCGGCTGTGCTTTCCAAAAATAAAATTTATTGGTAAAACTATCACTCATATGAGTAGTCCATTACCAAAAGGATTTTATAGACTTTCTTCTTTTTAAGTTATGTTTTTAAAATTTTTCTATTTTTTTTAATGCTTTATCATTTTTTTAAGTAATCTCTGCACCCCATGTAGGGCTCAAACTCATGACTCAGAGATCAAGAGATGCTGCTCCATCAACTGAGCTAGGCAGGCACCCCTATGTTTATTTTGTTAATTGAAGTGTTGAGGGATTCTTTCACATAATTTTATTTGGCACTTGTACTTTAAATATAAGACTCATTAAAATTTTTTGGAGTTTATAATAATAGAATGAGACTTTGTGAACATCAGGGAAGCACTTTTTAAATAGCATATGATAACACAGGACATTTAATTAAATACAAAGTAATCAATAATAACCATTTAATATTAAAACTTTCAGACATCTCAACCTTAGTGACTTTCTGATGATCAAAAATAAGCATAATGCTTAGAAGTACAATTGCTATGTATCCCTGTCATTACACTGGTAGACAGACAGAAAGCATCTAGTTCCATGAGTTACACTTAAATTAAGGGAAAGTAGAAATATTTACTTGGACTTCCATCACCTCTGCATCTCTGCAGATTGCCTTGAGGCACCTTAATAAACTACTGCTCACCTATCCAGACCCAAAAGCACGAGTTGAGAGGATTTCCAACGGCATTATGATTTCCACCAAGAAGTTCTGAAAGTTTTCCAAGTCCTTTTGAAATTCCCAGAGCAATGGGCGACTGCTCGTTAGAACGAAGTATAAAAATATTCGCGTACACTCCTCTGTGTAGTCCCTCAATGTGGGCATTGTCTCTTGCCTCCAGTCCCTCACTGCTTTGGTTTCAAAACTTCCATGTTAATGGAAACCATAGTATACAGATTCCTTCACTAAGAACCAGTCATCTCCATTCTATCTTCTTTTTAAACTGTTTTCTCATTTTTATTTTGTTTTATTGCTATTTTTGGTATTGAAGTATAGTGGACACACAATGTTACATTAGTTTCAGGTGTCTCCATTCTATCTTAAGACCAGTATTTTGGGGGGATGGGTCTCTTCTCAGAATTTCTGTGACTATTACTCAGTTTCATCAAGTCAACCCTGGTAAACTCCTATAGGAATACTGTGTCTCTAAAATCAGACCACAAGCTAGAGAATGTGTAAAAGGAACCTAGTACTTTACTAAATTGTCTCAAGACAATTTGCATATGTTCAGAGGTGATGGAAATCCAAGTAAATATTTCTGCCACTTTAATGTAGCTATAAATCTTGGATCTAGATGATTTTTTCTATCTACCAGGTTTGTGAAATAGGATAGCTGGTACTTACATTTCTAATTGTTATGCTTATTTGTGGCCAACAGAAAGCACTAAGGTTGAAATGTCTGAGAAGTTTCATGTTAGATGATCATCCTGGATTGCTTTGAACTTAAGTTGTCTGCATCATCACATAAATTATTTAAACAAAGAAATAAACCTCTAATGGTCATGAAGTCCTGCTTCCTTACATAATAAATTTCCTCTTTGGACCTCAAAATGTAAAAAATTAATCCATTATATATGTAAAGTGAAGGTGAAGTAAAAAAGAGAGAGGGAAAGGGATTAGAAGAAATCTGAGTTGTTTGAATGAATATTGTTTGCCTGTGCTTTGCGTAAATCATAAAATTTCTCCAAGTTTGATATGGTTTCATTTCCAAAGGTACACAACAATGCACAGAAAATATATATAATTCATTCAAGATTGCATACCTAATAAGTGAGTGAAATAGAATGTTTATGCATAGCTATTCAATTTAAATCCTACTCCTTTCTATACATGGTATTTTCTTAGTGTCTTTGATAGAAGACATAGAAATAAATAACTACTTAAGGTTAGACCTAAGTATAAGCATGATCAAATTAAACATGAAAGATAGAACTGATATAAAAAAGGTGATTTTTTTATTACTTATTTTTATTTCTTTTTCAACAGTGCAATCTTGTTAGGTTATCCATACATTAAGGTCTTTTTTTCAAGTGAAAATCAATTTTCCTCTTATGAAATGTGTCTTCTCTGGTGGAAAAAGCACTGGTCTATTTCACAGAAATCCAATATTCTAATATTGTGTAAACTTAAGTGTGATATTTCACCTCCTTGGTGAGCAATTACCTTTTTTTTTTTTAATGGGGGACATAATTACTGTTCTGTCTACCTCACTGGTTTGTTATGAAGGACTCATGAGTTAATGGATATGAAAGCGCTGTAAAGAATCTCAAGTGTTGAATGCATGCGAGAGATATTTAATGCTGTTTAATGACTCATTAGACCATAAGTCCCTTCAAAGAAAGAGATACAGTATTTTAGTTCATTTATTTTGAGGACTCTGCAGCACACGGAAATTGACTAGTTCGGTGAAGTTATTTCAGAGGAATTTACTGAACGAATTCGGAGTTAACTTTATACATACTTTATCAGGTGAGGAAGGATGCTACATACAGAATCTAATTCATCTCTAATCCTCACAACTACCTTGTGAGGCGATTGATATTCACTCATTAAAATACAAATGGAGAGAGCGGCTGAAAGCATCCAGCATCAATATCATTGTTTAAACATCAACCCAAGGTACAAAAGTATAGCAATTTGCCCACAAAGGAGAGGGAAGAACTAACACTTCTGTATACAATAAAACATCACAGAAAAGAGTATGGATTCTCTAGCCAATCAACATGAAGCCTGCCAGGATCTCTCCTTGCATCTGGGTTTCCTGGCTGCGGAAGAGAACCCAGGTGCAAACCAGTCCTTGGCAAAATCGGAGAGTAAGTTCTGAGGGTTGCAAGAGCCAATGTGATATGACAGACAGGATACTGGGCCAAGTTTAGGAAATGGCACTTGAGATGATATTGCGATGGTATTAAAACTTAGAGAGAAGTCACTTAAACCGCTGAAGTGAAGGGGTTGGGAGGGAACTTTCCTCCGGTGATTTTCATTCCACTTACTTCTGCTTAGCATTTTATTATATACTATGATGTGTTTACTGGGTCCTTTATAGGATTGTTTCACAGTGGAAATAAAGATGAGTGAGGCGTACTCAGGGTTTTTGACCTGTTTACATCCTAATTGGTTTACAGCATAACTAAAAATAGTAGGGTGTGCTCAGGCAGATCTGGAGCTCGGAAGAGGTGTCTCCACTGAAGTTAAAATGTGGAAGTCGACAGTCCACAGCGCGTATTCACAGACGTGAAACTGGATGACTCTACAAGGAAAGAGAGCATCATTCCACCCAAGACCATTTCATTTGGGGAGGAATGATCAAATATTTCTTATTTGTAGCTTATAGCTTGAGGAGGTTTTAATGTGAAATAAATGCCATTGACTCAAGAGCAAGTCATGATAACGATTACAATTATAAATCACTAGAACTTTCAATATCCTGAAAATATGTCTTTCATCACGATTTAGGAAGTTCCCGAATACCTGGTAATTTTTATTCCAAAGGTAAATTGATCGGTCTTTGGAAGGAAAAGTAAAATGTTGGAAAATCACAGAAATCAAAGAAAGGAATATTCTCGGCTCCACATCCCTCCTTTAAAAATAACTTGTCACAGAATCAATTGCTCTTCTTCAAGAAAACTGGAGCAAGTATCCAAAGATTTATGCTCATCAGCTACTATTCACTGTGATTGTAATTGGAAGAGACTTACTTCCTATATTTTCTTAATAAATATTTATTAAATCATAGGATAATACAATGAATGATTGATAAATCATATTAATAATAACATGTACTTAGTTATTTTTTAATTTATTTTAGAGAGAGAGAGCAAGCAGGAGTGGGAGGGTCAGAGAGAGAGAGAGAGAATCCCAAAGTAGATGTCAAGCTGAGCCTGGAGCCTGATACAAGGCTTGATCCCAGGACCCTGAGGTGATGACCTGAGCTGAAACTAAAAGTCAGACACCTAACAGACTGGGTCACCCAGGCACCCCACTTGTACTTATTTATTATTACATGATAAAAATTTTGCATTGAAGTTCATTAATGTTCAAAACAGCTCTGTTGGAAATTTAAAAAATGAAAATGCTGCAAATTGTTCAGAGCTGTTCCTGTAAAGACAGGGAGTTTATTTTTCCACGTTTTTCATGCCTGGCCATGGGTCTTACTTTGGCCAATGGGACATTAGCATCTCTGACTAAAGTATTTTGTTAAAAATGCTTGCACATTAGGGCTGGCCCTCTGTTGTCTGTGGGGATTTTCCATTATGTGTATAACCCTGAGCTAACCTCCTGGAAGATGAGAGGCCATGAGAAGGGAGGCTTCTGCTTCCCTAGACAGCCCAACTGAGGGCAGACATTCGAGAGCATTCTAGATCAACCACACCAAGGATTATCAACTTAGACCAGAGCTGGATACATCCACAAAATAAGAGCTAATTAAATGATTGTTGTTTCGAGTCATTAATTTACAGGATAATTTGCTCTGCAGCAATATTAATTGATAAAAATCCCATATTTAAATTAAAAATTAACCTAGGTTACCAGATGAAACAGCGAATTTCATGTTGTTGAAGTGACTTTCTCAACATCACCTCGCTAAATAATGGAAACATTGAGTTTTAAAACCCTATTTGTTTGAATCCATACGTTTTGATTTGTTCTTTGCACACCACTGACTACAATCTGGCCCACCAAGTGGTCCCAAGCATGGCACATCCTCTATTAATCATTACAGCCAGAGCTCCCCCATCCAACTTGAAGGCACACAGAACAATGAAAAGGATGATACTGAGAGAGGCAACTGTGACAATTAATAATATACAATAATACAAGTGCTATAATGAAATCATACCCTATGTGCTATTGCTAACATCTAATGAATTTCAGAAAGTATCATGAAACCCCACTCAAATTTGTATTTAACCGAAAATGCTTCTTTTAACACTCAAAATTGGTCCTGGAATGATGCACTGTGCAAAATGGAAAATAAAATGGACTCCTGGAGATTTTTAAAAGCAAAATAAAAATGAAGTGCTTTATCATGCTGAAATATTGATATAAACAGTCAGTGGCTATATTCCCCTTCTGTCCTGCCAGTTGGTAAGTGAAGATCAGACTTAGGATTGATAGACATTTGTTGTTCTCATTGACTGATGTTCCAACGCTACATTTATTAATTCACGAGTTCGCATCACAGCAGACATCCAAACTTAAGTAATGCTGGTAATCACGTATGGCCATGGGTAAACGTACTGCCAGCCTTTTCAACAGTTTTACTAACTCAAACTGTTTGTGTGCCATTGGATTGTCATTTAAATTTTCTGGCTCTCAGCTTTATTATGTGTTTAATACATATGTCACAGATCTTTAAAAACTGTAAGTACCAAGACATTTGTACTTGTTTTACTAAAAACATAAACCTTTTATGATGAATCTAACAGTGGCATAATGACCTAAAATCAGTTACCTCAAAATGTTCCCTTAGATTTGTCAGAGTTTTTAAGCGAATGGACTTTCTAGTATTTTGCTTTGCTCCTGCTCTAGCCACTGTATCCCTTTGTGTCCAGGCTTCTGCATCCTATAGATGCTAACTCATCACTCCCAACTCAGGAAAATGGCGGTCTCTAGTAGTCGAGAATATGACTGAACATATGATGTAGACAAGCAAATTAAAGAATTGCTTTCAGATATCCCTAGAAACAACCACTCTTGCAACCTAAGTTGGATCTCATGATCACAAAATTTCTTGCTCTTTCTCTGTCTGTCGACCTAAGCTGATGCAAGCAACTTAAAAAACCGATATCCACGAAGGCTCCTAGCATTGCCCTGTTGCCATGAAGGAGACTAAGCCCTACAGGTGTACATACAGGTCATAGGAAGAGAAGAAGCATCTTTCCTTCCTTATGTCCTGCTTCAGAATCAAACTCTTTACAGAGTGATTGACAGTTGAAACCTTGTTACTCAGAAAAACCTCATCGTGTTTCAAGGGTATGTGCCAGACACACAGATGGAAAGGCAATTTCAACACGTGACAGTACATTTTCCACAGTTGATTTTCCTTAACCTAAGGCACTGTACTGTGCAATGGCAGAGCTCGGTTCAAACAGTGCTGCACCGGGCACAGTGCATTTTCTTTTTCTTTTTACACCTGTCCTTCAGTATATATATACATATATATATATATATATATATATACACACACATATATATAAAGGGTCTCCCATCCACACACAAGATCACACACACACACTCTCTCTCTCTCTCACACACACAGAGAGAGAGAGAGAGAGAGAGAGAGAGAAATTTAACACCCACGCAAAGTTCCCCAATGCAAACAGTCATTTTTTAATGTTAGAAACATCATCATTTTTAGTCAAAAATAGCGTGTCCACCTTTCTATGGTGTTAATCTTTCTATATCTCCTTTTTATAGAAAGGCAGTAAGTAAAGAATTAGTGCCACTGAATTACTTAAATTTTCTATGCCTCAGTATATAACTCACAGGTTTGTTGTGAGGACCTAATGAAACAATGCATGCAAAATATGAAGTATTAGTGCCTCACAGATACCGATTACTAACCCTTATAGAAATTAAGTAAAATAATGAACAATTCATATTTTAAATTTATTTCAAGGCACCTGGGTGGCTCAGTGGATTAAAGCCTCTGCTCAGGTCATGATCTCAGGGTCCTGGGATCGAGCCCCACATTGGGCTCTCTGCTCAGCAGGGACCCTGCTTCCTCCTCTCTCTCTCTCTCTCTCTCTCTCTCTCTCTCTGCCTGCCTCTGCCTACTTGTGATTTCTCTCTCTCTCTCTGTCAAATAAATAAATAAATAAATAATCTTTAAAAATTCAATTATTTTCTATTTTACAAGGCATTACTTAAATTAATTAGCAACTTATTTATGGATACTTATTCAACACTGATTTGGGCTATCTAGACAGAGTTGCTTTTATTATTTTTGGTAACATTTGCAATTTGTGAGTATGCACAGTAATGTTTCCCTCTCACTTTTTTATTTCTTCAAGATGAATTATGGAGACAAAAATACTTATTTTAAATTACACTTCTCTGAACAATAACTAAGTAGTTTGGCTGCTGATTTGTCTTGCACTTTAATCATATCTGATTACTTTCCTTACAAATATGTTCTTACGATTGTTGGCTGCAGATTCTAGGACAGATGTGGCCAACTCACTTGTCAACACAATTTTAGACTAAGCTTATATTTCAAATGTTTAATTGCTTATGAGGTTAGAAGGTGCCAAGAGAACACTATTGATTTCCAGATTGCAAATTGGAGGTGATAAATTTGGTGTCAGAAAAAAAAAATCTGACTCTAAATTATGTAAATGTAACAGAGAAGCTGCAACATAAAATCAAGTTTTTAAAAATATCATTATACTCTTCACTATATTTTCAGACCAAATCTAAAGTAAAGCCTTACAAAGATAATGTGGTAATATGACCAAATTTTTATTAACTTCAAGGCTTGGGTGCTCATTTTATGTGGCCTACATTCTTATGTTATAAATCAATTTGACAATTACACAACAGATACTAGATATGATATTATGGCAATAGAAGTCTCTATCTCAATGGCCCCAATTGCTTTCAAATATCCCTAGAAACAACCACTCTTGCAACCTAAGTTGGATCTCATGATCACAAAATTTCTTGTTTCACGACACCCGAAAAAGTCACTTAGCTTGAGTATTTTTACAAATGTGAATTTTAGAAATAATTCAATCATCAAATTATGCCTTCAAGTATTTCACGTGTAATTTGTAAGTCATATTGCAATAAAATACATCTATTAGGTTTTGGAGAAAAAAAAAGACTTACCTATAATGTATAAGACTTTTATTCATTTGCCAGTTGTATAATTCAATTCACAACTGGAAATTACATATCGACCACTAAATATAACCATAGGGAATGAAATCTCTTAGCAAAAATATAAATGGCATTTAATGAACTACTAATCTTTTCTTTATGCTTCAGTGTGGTTAAATCTTCACAATACCTCAATGTCTCTATGTGGTTTATATTATTATCTATGTTATTGATTAAGAAACAGTGGCTCAGATATATAAAAGAAAAAAAAAAGAGTGGTATAAAAAAAAAAGAAACAGTGGCTCAGACTCCAAAGTGAATTTCCCAAGATCACACACACACAAACACACACAATTTCTCTTTCTGGCAAAATGACTGGCAAAATAACTTGAAAACTCTCCCACTAAAAATACCTTGGGACACTCGATAAAATATAACAAACAGCTTCTTACAAACATAGATAACCTTGCAGCCGGCTATGAGGAAACCTCAGGAGGCCATAGAGAAACCACGAGAATGTTGTAATCCTTTAAACAGATGCTACAATGTTCCTCGGAGGGTAATTGGCCATGGAGTATCTTCAGTTATCCAGGACCTAAAATTTTCAAGGCTAAGTTGATACAGTAATCCAGCTTTTACTATGACATACATGATGAGTTAAAGTGAGACCTGTTACTCAGTCCAGCGTCCTAGAAGTATCACCATATCCCCCAAATAGTGAACTTGGAAAAAAATCTGCCCACTTTCTCCATTTATGTTTTCAGGATAATTCCCCTAGAGAATTGTTATTGATGACAACAATTCATTTCTTATAATTTGTCATCCTGCCAATATTTTTCTTTTTAAGAAACTAATGAGTGCTGAATTACTAAATCAATTAGACAAATCTCAAAATCAACCTTTTTGGCTGAAGAGGAAAGGTTGACACATATGACATATTTCTGTTTGAAGCATTATCTTCATTAGTGATTCAGTAATTTATTTCTGTTGGGGGGAGCTCCAAATTCAGTGACTTAAAGCAAGAAAAAAATTATTCTTTAAGATTGTATGGTTTAATTCAGTGGTTCTTCTGGTGGTCTCACCAGAGTTTCCCATGGAGCTGAATTAGGCTCATACATTATTTGTGGGATGAACAAAGCCAGGACTATGGCTAGAGTGCCTCAAGTCTCTTCTTTTTTTTTTTTTTTTTTTTTAATTAATTTTTATTAACATATAATGTATTATTTGCCCCGGGGTACATGTCTGTGAATCATCAGGCTTACACATTTCACAGCACTTAACAGCACATACCCTCCCCAATGTCCACAGCCCAGCCACCCTATCCCTACCCCCCCACCTCCCAGCCACCCTCAGTTCGTTTCGTGAGTCT
>CM053610.1:109157659-109181952 GCA_028646535.1 Procyon lotor
TTATTTCACTCTGCATAATCTCTTCCAGTCCCATCCATGTTGATACAAAAGTTGGGTATTCTATTGGAGGCATAATATTCCATTGTGTATATGTACCATATCTTCTTTATCCATTCATCTGTTGAAGGGCATTTTGGTTCTTTCCACAGTTTGGCAATTGTGGTCATTGGTGCTATGAACATTGGGGTACATGTGGCCCTTCTTTGTAATGCATCTGCTTCTTTGGGGTAAATACCCAATAGTGCGATGACAGGGTCAAAGGGTAGCTCTATTCGCAAATGACACTACAGACAAAGGTCTGATATCTAAGATCTATAAAGAATTCTTCAAACTCAACACTCACAAAACCAATAATTACATCAAAAGATGGGCGGAAGACATGAACAGACACTTCTCCAAAGAAGACATACAAATGGGTAACAGACACATGAAAAAATGTTCATCATCTTTAGCCATCAGGGAGATTCAAATCAAAACCACACTGAGATACCACCTTACACCAGTTAGAATGGCCAAAATCAAGAGTACGGTAAACAACAAATGTTGGAGAGGGTATGGAGAAAGGGGAACCCTCCTACACTGTTGGTGGGATTGCATGCTGGTGCAGCCACTTTGGAAAACGGTGTGGAGATTCCTCAAGAAATTAAAACAAAGTTTCTGGGTTTTTAAAAAATATTTTATTTATTTCTTTATTGTAGAAAAGGAGAGAAGAAGAGAGTGTGTGTGAGAGAGCGAGAGAGAAAGAGGTAGGGGGAAAAGCAGACTCCCTTCTGGGCATTGAGCCCTGAGATCATGACCTGAGCCTAAGGCAGACACTTAACCAAAGTTTCATCACAGGATTGCATTCAGCTTGAAATCCAGAGTCTTTGTATTATGGACAGTTCTCTGAGTAAGGTCAATATTCTGCTCCAGAAGGATACCTTGGTCTTTTGAGTTCGACAGGTGAATCAGGTAGTTGAGGTTATGTAGGTTGAGTTGTCCTCAAAATCGTCACCTGCAGAGGGATGGTGAGGTGATTATCTTTTGTAAAGCAACTCTTCTTACATAACACAGCATCCACCTGTAGCACTTTCCTATCAGTTCGCCTTCTGAAACCAGAAATGATTTTAGAAACACATTTCCATGTCTTTCTTTTCATACCTCCTCCTCCCTATGTAGACAGCTCAAATGACATTCAGTTACTAGCCTTCCATATGTCTGTGATTTAATTATAATTCATACTGTCAGGGAGGGATGCTAAATCACAGAGGTCTGTGAGAGCATGCTGGCACAGCATGAGAATTTTCAATGTTCATCTTTTCTCTGACTTCAAATTTATATTAATGGCCATAATTTCTCAGGAAGCTTTCCTAAGAAGTACCGACCACAAAGAATGAAAGAGAAATAAACTATATATTGCCTCAAGCAGGGAATGGCTGCTGTTAAGCCACATGAACACAAACTTAAGATGCTCCATTCAAGCCTTATATGACAGACTTTTCTGCTCCGTAAACCCATCACATATGTCTCCTCCAACTTATCTTGTGTGTACAGGACAGTTAGCTGTCCTGCCACAAAGAGAGAAATTCAGAAATAGAACAACTTCACATGAAACAAACCAGCTAAAAATACATTAATAGGAATGTCACTGAGAACAGACATTTTAAGAGCATGAGCATTTCTTTGAACTGAATTATGTGTAATAGTACATGAGAAAGGCATTTTTAAAGCCAAAATAGAACACGTAGCACATTTAGACAGGAAAAAACTTGTTAAGATAGCATGCTAAGAGGTGCCACTTACCTGTATTCTCTTATTTACCCAGTTCTTGACTCTGATGGGGCAGATTTGGTCCATAGTCAGGTTTAACGTGCTTGTTCAGGATTTTATAAAGAATAAGGATTTTCATTAGAAATAGACAAAGTCATACTATATAATGGGGCTGATATAGAGATGTTTATTCTTCTGTCCATGTACACACATACAAATGCATTGAAACATAACAATCTCCACAAACTCCAAGGTCACCTGAAAAGCCATGAAGATCCTTGGTCAGCGTGGACACAACACACCCAAGTGATTCTTTTCTCTCCATGTCCTACTGGCCCTATTGCATGTCCCACATGATGTCTTCCCTAGAAAATCAACTCTGGCATGTTGTTTTTGTGTTGCCTCACCTTAAATGTCAGTTTCTACTTGAGAATTTTCTCAAACTTTACCCAACACTACTCTGTTAGGAAGGTTTAGTTGCCAGTCACCCCTCATAATCTGGCAGTTGCACTGAACAATGTGGACCTCAGCTTCTGACTGTCTTTCTGTCTATCTCTGTCTCTGTCCCCCGCTCCCATTGCTGAATGTGGTCTCTACTTCCATGCACTGAGGTGTCTGCTGTGCTATGACGAAGGAAGGAGAATTTTCATGATTTCAGTGGGTGGCAATAATCACTTCTAATTGGGGGCAGATTTGGCAAAGATTTTTCCATTAAACAAACATGTGGATATTATGATTCTTTCTGTGAAAACCCACTAAACATCTACATCCATGATTTTAGAAAATTGTCAGGAATGTTTTATTTTTGTTTTCAATTATTAAATGTTTCTCGTTCTCAAATATCCTGATAAATGAGATGCATTACACCGTGCTCGTGAGCAGACACACTAAAGTACTTATCATATCCCACTTCTAGAGCCTGATGTGAGCCTGTAAGCATTAAGGTGTCCATTAATGCCTATTAACTTTCAATTAGCTAACAAATTCAATGGACATATATATGATATGCATTCAATTTTTCTCCTCTCATGTGACTTGAATTTTGTGAAAAGAATGCTGAGATTCCAAATATTTGATACATGTCTTAGGTTAAATTAGGTTTCTCAATTAACAACAACAACAACAATGAAGTTTTAAAATATATGTTCCTTTTTTTTCTTTATTTTTTATTTCTTTATTTTTTTTCTCACCATAACACATACCCTCCCCAATATTCATCAAAATAAATAAATAAATAAATAAATAAATAATAAAATAAAATTTATGTTCCTTCTTTTTTGTTTGTTTTAAATTCTTGAGCTTGCATCTCATCATTTAAACAACTTTATTGAGATATACTTGACATATAAATACTATGTATTTAAGGTGTACAGTTTGATGTTTTGATATACATATATGTGGTGAAAAGATCACCAAAAACTAACCAAAAACTATCCATCATCTCTGCATAGTTACCATGATGTGTGTATGTGTGTGTTGTGTGTATAGGGGGTGAAGATTGAATTTGAGAACTATCCCCTTAGCAAATTTATGCAATACAATATCGCTAACTATCATTATTGGTCTGTACATTAGATGTTATGAACTCATTTATCTTGCATAACTAAAACTTTGAATTCTTTGACCAACTTCTCATTTCTTCTTACATTCTGCCCCTGGCACACACCATTCTATTCTCTGCTTCCATGGGTTTGACTACTTGACATTCCACATGTAAATGAGATCATGCATTATTTCTTTTCCTGTGTCTGGCTTATTTCACTTTTCATAATGTCCTCCAGGTGCATCCATGTTCATTCATAAAATATAGTTTTTATAACTAAAGCTCTTTAATGATTTATTTTTCAAATACAGAAACAATTATTAACCTTTATTAAAGTGTGAATGATGAAGATTGACCTATTGATATAGGTCAGAAAAACATTTCTAAAGCTTCACTAATGAATTATTTTCAGGAGAGAATAAACCATACTCTATATGCCAGTTGCAAGTATCACTTTTCTTTATTTCTTCAATTGTGTATTATTTCCTATATATTTTGTATATTTTCCAATATTGTATTGGCATTTTTAGTAATAAAGTAATATTTTAAGTTATTAATTCCAGGTAAAGTAAATAACAGAAAACAAAAGTAAGTAAATATTTTCATGTTAATATTTTCTTATCTTAAATCTATGAATTTCAAAAGATTTTGTGTATGTTGTCCAGATTTAGGACATCTGACAGGACTCATAAACTTCAGGTTTCACATAGTTTTTATTTATTTATATCATATTTCTGCATAACACTGAAAGTACTCCTGATTGAGACACTTGGAATTAAAGAGATATATTTCTTTTGATCAACTTTCCTGTTGAAGTTTAAATAAGATGTTATCAGAAAAATCAGTGAGAAAAGGGCATTCTGGGCTGTAAAAAGGGTTGAGAGATTTATGACAACAGCATTTAGTCAAAGATGGATGAAAAAGAGACAAGAAGGAGACCCATTGTAGCGGGTGCCTTGCTAAAGTCTTTGGACTTTATCCTTTAGATAGCACAGAGCCTTTGAAAAACTTCAAGAAGGGACTTCCATGATATTGTTACTCTTTAGACTCAAGTCTCAGTAGCGGTATGGAAGGCGTATCGAGCATGAGATGGAAAGATAGGTACAGAAACTATTGTGATGTTTTAGATGAAGAGCAGTAGCATGGTGACAAGGACTAGAATTCAAGACTTTTCAAAACATGGACATGACAGTCCATAGGATTGTCTTGAATATAGGCATGTGGGAGAGAATGAAGTCTATAATGACTGCTAGATTTTGGCTTGGCATTTGGTATAACTATTAAGGAAAATCAGATGTTTTGGAATTGAGGTAGAAAACAAATTCAACCATGCTATATATACCAGTTTCTATTAAACTCATAACTGAGTTATAGAAACTCTTGAATTTGCAACAGAGGACTAAGAGTGTGAAAATTATCACTGTGTTTATGAATATCTTTTCTGTTATACTTTTGTTGTACTCATGAGACAACAAAAGATGGTAATGACTTAAAGATTAAAAAAAGATCATGAGGCTAATCTAGTGAAATAAGGTTTAATCTTCATATCAGACAACTCATACTTGAATTGCAGATCTATTACCTATAATATGACTCTTCAAAAGTTGTATAACTTAGTCAGAATTCAGTTCTCTTGTATATAAAATCAATAAAATTATGGTAACCTCATGACATTGATGTAAGGATGAAATAGGAAAACACATTGATCATCCAGCCCAGGATTATACACGTATAAAGGAATTTAATAAATGCTAATTTGCCAAGAATAAACATAGTAATGGATATATGTTAGGAGATATACACCTTAGTGCTTCATGAATTTGAGCATGAGTGGAAATAACCAGAACAGGTTCCATTTATTTAGCAACTAGTGTTGGCTAATAATTCTGAGATTATTTCTCTACATTAATTCGAATAAACCTCACAGTGGCCCTGTTGAGATAAATATTATTACTTGCATTTTATTAATTCTTCAGATTATGAATATTCCAGTGCCATGAAAAAAAAGCCCAGATCTGTCTAACTCTAGACCAAATCTGGTAACAATTTCTTACCTCAAAAATAAGATTGTACATGTATATCCTAAATATCAGTGCAGAAAAGGGAAGAAGTAGCAGTATTGCACAAAACACCCTGGAAATTACCAAAAGTTTTAATACTGATGGTCCTATGTTACTATTATTCTGTTTATGAAATCGCTGACTTATTGACATCTAAACACAATCAAACTAAAACCAACCAACAAATCTCTTTTTTTTTCTGTCATTATGGAAAAGACGTAAAACTGACATTGTAGTTGGGTATCTTTCAGAGTTTTATAAAATGTCCTTTTCCCCATCATCACTATTTCCCATCTTTCTTTCATCAGAAATATGATTTTCAAAGACATTTATTTTATGTGCTGATTACGCTTCACCTTCCCTGTGTTCCCCATTCCACCATGTAATCACTATCAATACCATACAGAAGTCATCAAAAGGAGGCAGAAGAGAAATAATCTAAACTCCACGCTGTTTTCAGTGGTGCCATTCTAGGTAGATAAAGCCAAAGGAATGAATAGACCTCACAGAAACACACACAGCATAGGAAAGATAAGAAATGTCTGCTTTTAGGTCAAAGTGTTTACAGGTAACAGCTGTCTCTGTATCAGCAATGTAGGACTGTTTAAAAGATACTGACTTTGGTTCTCAATTTGTACTATTGACTGGTTGTGTTATTTTGGATCAGTTGCCATGGTTTTTTGAGTACTAGCTTCCTCATCTGTAAAAATCAGAACAAAACAAAACAGTGAAATGAAAAGAGATTTTAATAACTATCTTATAAGATTATTGTGACTACTCTGTAACATAAATATATATCAAACCTTTGACATGCACCGTTAAAGGGTTTGGGTTTTTTTTTTGTTTTGTTTTGTTTTGTTTTGTTTTGTTTTTGCATTGAAAAATCAATCCCTTAAGGAAAAAAGAAAAAGAAAAAAAATTACTTCAATGAGTAACACGTTTGTTTCCATAAGGTGATTAAAATATTTATCGATGGTGGGGTGCCTGGGTAGCTCAGTGGATCAATCATCTGCCTTTGGCTCAAGTCATGATCCCAGGACCCTGGGATGAAGCCCCATGTTGTGCTCCCTGCTCCATAGAAAGCCTGTTTCTCCTTCTCCATCCCCCACTCATTCTCTCTCTCTCTCTCTCTCTCTCTCTCTCTTATTCTCTCTCAGATAAGTAAACAAAATCTTTAAAATATTGACAATGGTGACAAAATTTAAATTGTATCATAGTCTCTTTCCAGGTTATGTCCCAAGACGGCAAAATAAGTAGTGGAAAAGCAATAGATTTAGTTCATCTGATCAATGCAAAAAAGGTTTGCCTATTTTGCTGAATTCACTTCGTGTGGGTTTAGAGTCTGTTTCTAGATCAGTATTTTTAAACTGTCAATCAATAAAGTTAATCTTTCCCTCCTCTTAGAAATACATTGTCCAAGTCTATGGAAGCAGTTCAACTAGGCTAAATTTTTCCAGGTACAAAAGGTGGAATCCTTCAATGTATCCACTAAAGCCAGAGTCCTAATGCCTTACGAGGACAAAAGCCCTCTGCATCCTGGCCTCGGTCAGCCAGCTAACGTGATAACCTGAAGCCATCCCTCCAACCACTGTCCTCATATACCCAGTGTTATTGGCACGCTAAAGTACACTGATTTTTCAAAATGAAAATGAGTCCAGCCCTTGACCCAAATCCAATCTGTGATCTTTCAGGACCAATCATAGGCAATTGCAAGGTATTGCCCAGTGGAACCCATGGGGGGAAAGCTGCCCTCCCTCACCAGACTTGGTGCCTAGCCAGCCCACTGCCCTGTCTGCATCAAGAACTGGTCAAGGACTCACTTTCTCCCCAGGCTGGCTTAGCTGCATTCTCAAGCATAGCTGTACTCCTACCTCACCTACTGCCATTGGGAGCCATCTAATGGGTGGGGAGTCAGCTGAGGCACTTTTTAGGCACCTGTGCTTAAATTCATTGAGAGGGCCTTGACTAAAACATTCTTCTCAGCTCTAACTCAGTACTTCTCCATCCTTAGTCCTTCCATATTCCCTGACCCTTACCCCTAGCCCTGCAGGCCCACAAAAAAAGGCATTCTTTTTCTTACTTCCAATTGGACTCCTTGTCCTAATTAATACCTAGAGGCTAGCTCCTTATGTGCCTAGAAAAGTCTTTGATATGTGGCAAGACACAATGAAGTATTCTTACTTGAGTCTTCTCTCCTCTGACTCAGAGGAAATTCAATCAACCCCTATATTATAAATGTATTTTTGTCCTACATGTACCTCTACATCTATATTATTATCATTTCTCATATGCCTTTAAAATTGCCTGCTCTTTGGTTTTTTTTGCCTAAGAGACCACGAGGCTTTTTTTGCCTAAGAGACCACGAGGAGAAAATAAACTGTCATATTTATTTCCCCATATAAACCGTGAAAAAGTATGACACATTAGGTGAATAATACAAGTGTTCAATGAGCCAACCTTATCAAAATCTAGGGAATGTTTTAATATCTGGTTCTTATAAAGATGTGCATGTCTCACTTTGCCTTGTATAGTTTTAAGAAGATATTTAGGATATGAAAATAACATTATGTAACAACTAATAGCTAATATTATCACAAAATAAAATGTTTAAAGAAAAATAATTTCCCAAATAATGAAGCCTTGTATCATTAAATGTTATTTCCTTTTAGTTTTAAGCATTTATTCAAGGGATGGCATTCAAATTCTATTGCCTAAATCCTTTTTTTAATAACTCACTGATATGTATTTAGATAATCATCAATTTATATTCACATTTACTTCCTCACATAAATATGACAAAAATGTTCTTTGCAGTTTAAAATATCTCCAATTCTGAATTGTTCATAAATACTCTGTTGCTACTTTTGATACAAGGACTGGTTATAAAAAGTAAAATACAATTTTTATGTTATGTAGCTATGAAATGTAATGGAAAAAATTTACTCATAAGAGTCATATGTGCCTGCCATTCAAAAAACACTCTCAAGTATTAAACTGTCATTCCACTTAAATTTTTACAAAATTATAGTTCTTAAAATAAACTGATCAACTGATAAAGAAAGCTAGTTAGTTTAAAAATCTATTAAAAGATACAAAAAAATAAGGGCCCAAAACATTTGGTGTGATTGTATATTCAGTATTATTCTCATATGACTATGAAATTACTTCTAAAGACTCTTCTACTTCTAGATGTGGCCAGGTGGGCCATAATCCAGCCCCAGAGGAATCATAACAGGAAGAAAACCCAGATGAATAGGAAATTCTCATTGCCAGTGGAAAAGTGGATGGCTGAGAAAGCTCATGACAAGTTATCTGAAGAATGTGTGTCCAGTCAACTTTTGGGATGGAGCTCCTCTTCTTACAAGCAGTCCCCTTGGATCTACTACTAATGAAGCCCTCAGATTGGGGGCAGGAGGAAAGGGCAAGAGGAACAACTCCTTGACACTCTTTACATATTAGTCCAGAGGAAAGAAAAGCTCTCCATTCAGATGTAGAGAACACACAGAGAAAGAACATAGCCAACTATTCTACTTAAAAAACCCATCTTGTAATTTGAATAATTTCTTTATTCTAATGACTGCATCATTCATATATTGTTACCCATCAGTTCATCTTGTTCTGGGCATTTAAGTCTTTCCCCGTTCAATTGCAATCACCTTGCCTTTTTTTTTTTTTTAAAGATTTTATTTATTTACTTAGAGAGAGATCACAAGTAGGCAGAGGCAGGCAGAGAGAGAGAGAGAGGAGGAAGCAGGCTTCCCACTGAGCAGAGAGCCCGATGCGGGGCTCGATCCCAGGACCCTGAAATCATGACCTGAGCCGAAGGCAGAGGCTTTAACCCACTGAGCCACCCAGTTACCCCTCACCTTGCCTTTTTAAATAGCATTTACAGATTCATTTTTTCAGAGACTTGCAATGATTATAATAATTATTAACAACATTCGAGTGTAATATAAAAATGCCTGGACAAGCAGTTGTTTCTGAGTGAGATATACTAGACACTAGGAAGTCATTGCATCCAATAAATACAGACAGATGAGCAAAAAAGTTAAAAAGAAAGGAATGAATTGCATCATCCAATTGGTTAAAAATATGGAATGGCCATGGTTGCAAAGAAGGCTGGATGAAGTTAAGATTCTAGGTAGAGAAGAGCTCTCCCTTGCTGAGTGGAGGTGGTTGGCCCTTTATATCCCATGGAGAACTTTCCTCTGGTTCTGGTGAAGAACGAAGATCTGGTTCCATAACAGAAGGGTTCTTCTAGGGAAAATAGACAATAATGGGCCTTGCCTCAGAGCTGCAAGGGCTTGTAACCTGAAGAACAGAAAACCCCCAATTTCTTCTCCTCTGCTATGTTTTGCCAAACGCTAGGGCCAGGTATGAATGAGGCAGTCTGGAAAAGCAAAATGAAATCCACTAGTTTTTTGATGCTTAAGGGACAAAGCACCACAAAGTTGCCCCCATGCAGAATCTGCCAGATTTTTACCCTGAACAGGAAAGCAAGCTAAAAAGAGCTAAACTCAAAATATCTGAAGGGACAAACTTCCAGGCCAGATGAGAGCGGAACATTACATGTCAGGAGGAAGCCAAATGAAAATGAACAAAAACAAAACAAAAACAGAGCAGAGAAAAATCCCAGCGTCTCACAGTATGAGAAACACTATCTTTTTAGCCCTCTGTGTTCCCATTAACTTTGAGACTTTTTCAGTCGTTCTTTATTTCAGTGTCTTTCTCTGCCCCCGCCCCCACCATTTGTAGGATTCCAATGGCAGATGGTGGACATATTCTGTGCCACATGTCACTATGTCTATTTTATTTTCAATTTTTAATGTCTGCGTTCAAGTTTGCATAGTTTATATAGTCAGAAAATCAAGCTCACTCTATGTTGTTGTTTTCTGCAGTGTCTGATCAGTTCTTAAGCCAATCCAGGAGATTTTTTTCATTCCAGTGACTGTATTTTTCAACTCCAGGTGTTGCATTTGATTGGCTATGTATTTTCCATGATTTTGCCTACATATACTTATATGATTATATTTACGATGCTAATGGTATTGAAACATAAATCTGTATCTACATATAGATTTTTAAGAGAGGGTGAGAGAGAGCCCTCACGTGCATGGGAAGTGGGGAAGGGAGAGGGAAAGAGAAAGAGAAAGAGAATCTTAAGCAGACTCCATGCCCAGTGAGGAGCCCAACATGGGGCTCGATCGCAAAACTCTGAGATCATGACCTGAGCTGAAATCAAGAGTCAGATGCTTACTCGACAGAGCCACTCAGGCGCCCTTTAGTGAATATATTTTTGATAGTTATTTTTAATCCTTATCTGTTAATTCTGTCACTAATTTTAACCGTAAGCCTACTTCTTTTGATTTTCCCCCACTTGCTTCTGGGTCATAACTTCTTGCTTCTCTGTATTTCTAACTTTTGACTGAATGCTTACCATTGTGAATTTTGATTGTTCAGAAGTAGATTTTGTTTTCTTTCTTTGAGTTCTGCCATACTTTGTTCTGCTTAGTAGTTCCTACCTATTTGTAGGTAGTTTGATTATTGCCATTTTGAAGCTTTTATAGGTCTCTGTTCTTGGGTTCATTTAGCCCGATTGCTGAAGCACAGTCCTCATGAGAAACCTCCTGAATGTCCTGGGTGCTTAAGAAGATCGCTTTACTCTTGTTACTCTAAACTCAGATATTTCTCAGCATCGTGCAGGGTCTAAGAACCGTGCTGTTTATAGTTCATCAGTATCTCTTTGCTTGGCCTTCTGGAATTCCAGCTCTGGCATAAACAAGTTAGTATTCCGCAGCAGCATCAAGGGACTTGAGTCGTATTTCTGGGGTTCTTTCCTATTGAGTTCCATCATCTCATGTTTTCTATTCCACATAATCACCAACTCATCCTCTGCAAAATCCAATCTCTTTCTCCTTAACTCTGGGAGATGGCTTGGTTCAACCTGTGATCTTTTTCCCATGCTGCATTCCAGACGAGCACCGAGGCTGGAGGCTGGGTTGGTCACAGGGCTCCCCTCCTTATTGTATCCCCAGCATTCTCTGCCTGCTAACAAAGTCTTAAAACTTTGTTTCATATGCTATGTTCAGTTCGTATTTGTGCATAGTATAAGGGCAAACTCAAATCCAAGATGAGGCCAGAATTGAAATTCTGATTCCTTTTTATTGTTGCACATCAGTTTTATCAGTAACTCTGTAAATAACAGGACTTATTTTTTCCTAATCTGGGCCATCAGAATTTTAATTTAAATTGTTGGGATGTGTCAGCTTTTTGTACTCACTGAAATTAACTCTAAGTCTATTTGTGCTCCTTGGGTTTCTTTTTTTTAAGTTTTTATTTAAATTCCAGTTAGTTCACATACAGTGTAATATTAGTTTCAGGTGTACAATGTAGGGATTCAGAACTTTGATACACCACCCAGTGCTTATCACGACACATGCACTCTTTCATCCCCATCACCTGTTTCCCCCAGCCCCCTACCTATCTCCCCTCTGGTAATTATCAGTGTGTTCTCTTTAGTAGAGTCTGTTTTGGGGTGACTGAGTAGCTCATTTAATTAGCCAACTCTGGCTTTGGCTCAGATTGTGATCTCAAGGTCATGAGCCCCACATAGTGCCTGCACTCAGCTGGAAGTCGGCTTGAAGATTCTCTCTCCCTCTGCCCTCCCCCTGCTCACATCCTCTCTCTCTCTCTCTCTCTCTCTCAAATAAATAAGTCTTAAAAAAAAAAAAAGGAGTCTGCTTCTAGATGTTGGTGAGGATGTGGAGAAAGGGAGCCCCCTCACACTGTTTGTGGGAGTGCAAACTGGTGTAGCTACAATGGAAAATGGCCTGAAGTTTCCTCAAAAAGTTAAAAATAGAACTATTCTATGGTCTATCAGTTGTACTGAAGGAATACAAAAATACTAACTCAGTGTTTATAGCAGCATTATCCAAAATAATGGAAGCAGTCCAAGGGTCCATTGACTGATGAATGAATAAGAAGAAGTGTTATTACTCACCCCCCCAAAAAAAGAATGAAATCTTGCCATTTGCAATGACATAGATGGAGCTAGAGAGTATTACGCTAAGAGAAATAAGTCACTCACAGAATGACAAATACCATAGTTTTTTAATTTAAAGGAGTCATGCTTTTAACCCAAACCCTGTGCTCTACTAAAATTTGTTTTCATAATATCAATACAAAAATAAGTATATATGCTTTTTAACTGAGTTTACAACATTTACCATAAAGTCAACTATTTAATCTTTTCAAGAAAAAATTCTAGAAGTGTCACTTGGATTTCATGAGCCATTTGAAAAAGCAAATTAAACCATTATTAGAATTAATTATGTATTTTATTTGAAGTGTCTAACGACGCTAGTATCATTTAACTGTTTATCAAGTCTCTCTTTTGCTAATAGACCCAAAATAGTAATTTTTATTTCTACCTAGGACAATCCAAAATGGCCAAAATTAGTTCAGAAATGCTTTTAATTTCAATGCAAAAACATGCTTCATTAGAATAAAATGTAAATGCATATTCTGAAATTCTACATGTTAAAAAACTCTGCATGTACATTTTTTAGGACATCTTGTTAAAGCATCTACTAATTGTAAAGGCGATGCTGATGTTTTTTAGCAGGGTTGTGTCTGATGGTTTTTGTATCATCAGTAATAAACACTGTAACTCCACTATGGAAAGTAAATTCAACTTGTATTTTGTGCAAGTTATAGATTCATTATCTGCTCTCTTGAAGAATGAAAATTCAATTCTTATTTTTTATTAAATATGTACTTCATTTGACCACTGCTGTTGAAGGTTATAGTGCTCTTATCTAAAGCTTTTATTGTAAAATACATAGGCAATTAATAAATAAATAAATAAATAAAAAGCATCGCCAAACAAGATCAATCGATCAATATATACTTTGACCGCACGTTATAAGAACTTCTAGGTTACTCTCTATCTGTCTCAGCCCCTGCTTGTTGCACATGCTTTCTATTTTATTAATCTTGAATTTTCCTTATTTCCCACTGACTACATTAACACGAAAGCTTAGCTTTGCTGGAAGGCTAAGGCATCAGCTATGACAAAGTTGGCTGGTACATGTGATATCTGGCAGGCCATAGTATTGAATACTTTCTCTATTACTGCCCAAGACTAGAAAGGATTCTTTGTCCATAATTGTTAGTGTCTGAGTACTCTGCATTTTTTTTTTACATGGAAGCCAGCATGCTGTCTAGAAAGGAAGGTACAAGTTAGATGGCCTGTGAAAGTTTCCTGAAAAGAGCTGAGTTACTATTGGTCATTTTTCAGATTAAACTGTGTTCCAAAAAGTAAGTCCTTTTACTGAACATAGATCTCATGAAATGAATAGATGGCAAGGAATTTCTCCAGATCCACCTTCGCTTACTTTAATGCAACTTTTAATTATAATATTTTATGTTAAAATTAAAAATCTGGAATAAATTACAACAAAGTGAAATGCCAGTAGTATAGGCTTACCAGAACTTTCCTCGGCAAAGTAGGCATATAGTCACCCTGTCTTAGAGATGCTCCCTCATCCCCCCTGAGCAGCTTACTCAATTGTTTGAGCTATTTTCCTAGATTTCTGTTAATTTTTCTATTATGCTTAGACCACCCTAAATTCTTAATAAATACTGAATCAGGGGGAAATACTTACAACAAAACTTACATAGCTTCAAAATGTACGAGAACTATGACATTTTAGAGAGTCATTTAATTAGCAGCATTGATGTGCACTCCAATTTGCATTTCAAGTGAATCCCCAGAAAACACATATGCAAATTAAATAATTCAATAAAATGGTTGTGATGTACGTTGAATTGGTTTAGGTGAAATAGAAGAAAATAATAGTAAAATAAACAGTCCTTAATGACTAGGGTTGTATGTGTGAAATGGAATTTGACCAATATACCCGGCACATAATTAGTGCCATGTATCGGAAAAAATTCAGTATGCACAAAGGACATTAAAGGAAGCTTTATAGAAGGGCCTTGGTCTGCGATTTGAGAGAGAAAAGTCTTGTAAGAAGACATTCTATGTGCTAGAGAAAGTGCACAATGTTAGGATGGGACTGTGCCTGACATGTGCTGGAGATGTTGGTAGAACAGTTCAGCTGAGGCACAGAAGGTGTCCATAGAAGAGCAGATGGTGGAAAGTAACCAGAGTCAGGTTGTTAATGCCCCTGAAAAGCAAGTTTTCAAGTGGAGGCTTCAACTTGTTGAAAACTGTGGAAATACTATAAAAAAAGAATAAAAGTTCTAAAAGTAGTTTCAGAATAAATGTGAGGAAAGGGGTTATTAAATCTGAGCTGGGTGAAGGATTTTTTCAATCGCAAGTGTCAGAAAACCAAGCTCAAACTGGCTTTTGGAGTAAGTGAATTTATCAGGTTATTGCAAATGGAAAATCCAGAAGCAGAGCTGTCTTCAGGCATGTTTGGTAAAGGAATTAACTCCAATTGTCTAACATTCTGTGCCCTGTTATGTTGGCTTGACTTTTTAATTGTGTGACAATGTTCATGGCTACAATACAACTGCCAGTAGTAATTGGAACTATCAGGTTTCTTGTCTTTATCCAGCTATTGAACTTTACATTAATTGGTCTAACCTGAACCATAACTATGGGCATGAAAATCCCATGTGTTGATTGGCATAGGACTGGGTTATCATCTATCCTTAAAACAACATCTTGACAAAAGAAGATTCCACTTATTGGCTTCCAAAATTCAGGGTTCCTTGGCTTTTTTATTTTATTTTATTTATTTGAGAGAGAGAGAGAGAGAGCGCGAGAGCACTAGCAGGGGTGGGGGGGACGAGGGAGAAGTAGAGAGACAAGCAGACTCCTTACAGAGCATGGAGCCCAACTGGGGGGCTCCATCCCAGGACTCTGAGATCAGACCTCATCTGTTTAACCGACTGAGATTAAGTCACCCTGTCAAGGTCCCTTTCCAAATCAAAAGCTATACCCTAAAAATAAACCCAGATACTATTATAAGGAAGATGCTACAAATAGTGAATATCCACCTCTTCTATAAGTGGTGGGAACAGAATAAATCCTGATTTTTTTCTATATAGTCTTATTGTGCTAGTGATTTAGCACAGTTTAGCACAGTTTAGCAGTTATATATTTATATTAAATTGTTGAAATTTATAAGAATAAATATACCTGTATCAATCCTTCAGTCTTGAAACTATATGATTTTATGATAAAGATAAAGATTAAAATAAAATTAATAGTTTCAGAGATTTTTCTGGGTATGAAAAAAATTAAGTGTTTTCTGATCCAAGACACAAATTGTAATTAAATTCCACTAACATAAAACAGGCCAATGAAATCTTTGACATATTCACTAAAATAAATACTAAAACATGACTTCGCCATATAACTAAGGGTACACCATCAGAGCATTGCTTCTTAGTATTAGAAGAATAGGTCTTGTAAAACTTCTTTCTTCATCTATTCAATTTTTAATACAAATCCAGTTAAAATAGGGAATGAGAAGAAATTGTGTGAATTTGTAAACAGTATACGACAGGCATGCTTATGTGTAATCACATCTAATTCACCTAACAATCTTACAAGTCATGGCAAGGGAGATAACAATTGCATAGAGAGGCGCTAAGTAATTTGCATGTTTCTTATGAATTTGCAAGTGGAGGAGCCAGGGTCTTAAGCCAAACAGGATACCTGAGAAGGCAATTGCTATCTTATTTGTTGCTTTGATTTAATTTCTGGTTTTCAATGGATACATTCAAAGTCAACCTAATTAATTTCTTAATGAAGAATGTCTAGATGATTGCCTTTTGGGTCTACTCTGGTACATGTCTTCCAATAAGTAGAGTTGACATTTCTTGTTTGCATTCTCTTCACAGCAGCATGACCACATTTCTGCTGTTGATAAAGGTATCAGCTTAGACCTGCTTTTCCCATGGACAGATCTGATCTTGTGTGTAATTAACAAAACAGTGTTAGAATTGTTATATCTACGTGTCAATATTCCCTTACCTTTTCCCAGCAATCTTTTCATAGATCCCAGAATTCAACTGACTTCTTTACTCTACAATCAGATTAAAGTTAAAAAGGCCAACATTTGTTGCTAGGAGTAATAAGAGTCTGGTTTATAATCACAACAGCGATTAAATGACTGATACATATTTTCCTGAATGCATATTTAAACAGGCTATACAAACCAGGGAGTGATAGTAAATTAGGAAGAAAGAGGAAAGGATAAAGTTTGCTACAGAGGAATGAAATTCTCAGAGGAGAAAGACTGAGAATAGTAAGATCTCTCTTGCCTCCAATTATCTCTTATGCTGAGGCGGTAAGTGGGAAAAAAAATGCCAGTTATCTGTCTCTTAAATTTAACTGTCAAAGTCAGACTATAGGAATTATTTTCTTAATTTAGGGTCTGTCTTCATTTCTGTTATACATATATTTTCTAGAACCTACAAAATCTGCATTTTATACCTCTTTAAAATTAAAAACGTTTGTAGAATGTTATTTCATAATAATTTCTGTACTGAAATTATTGGCTGTGGCATTTTTAAAGAAAATGATGAGAGGTTTAACAAATTAATTTTTTTTTACTTAAATGCCTCTTCTGAGGAAGGTAGAGCTGTGTGTGTGTCCTACCTCTCCCACTTTGTGTTTCTCTGTGGATAATGTAAAGCCCATGGCTGTTTGTGCATCCAGTTGCTAAGAGGAAACAAGAAGAGTTTCTCTGGCTAACAAGGTCACCTAATCATCTCCAGCAATCAAAGGATTTGTAAATGTCAGTGCACTTGTTCACATACTTCCAGCTGCTAAGACAACTGTGATTACTTTGTCTGAGTGCTAAGTTTTTTCTTTTCTCTGACCTCTAAACTCTAAGTGTTTGAAGACCATTGGAGAACTAAAGCTGGACTTTTCCCCAAGGAAGTTGCTCAATCAAACCCATTCAATGTGTTTATATCCATGTTAGTTGAACCACTTGCTGTGTTACCTTTAAAACACATCTTCTCTTAAAGTGCTTATTTTTGTCTTTAATGTTGGTTGAGTTCTTGACAACTGGAGTAGAAAATCATAGCCTCTGTTTTCTAATTAAATAACAAGCCCAGTTTAATTTTCTTCAGTAGATATGTATTGAATTCAACGCTCCCTACGTATCACTTTGTCTAAGATAATGTGCTCATGCAAGTATAATGAGAGATCTTTTCGACTTTAATCAGGTTTATATTGTTTTAAGGACCTTATGAGCCATCCAGACCATCCATGACCAAACTGACTGGTTCAGCCCGGTATTCTCTGTTCAAGTTGACAATCTGGTAGTTTGTATACAATAGTTATAACAATCCAAACCAGAGTATAATATGTGCAAATACATCATATAAAATGGAAAGAGAATTAGAGGCACAACTTTGTTTTGTTTGGTGAAAAGGGATAATTTGTGTGTCTCATTATGTAGGGTCATTAAAATTGACCTTTATCTTTGCTTCTAGAGAACTTACAATAGTGTCAACCAGTGAACTGGAAAAATAATCTACTAATTAGAACAATATGCCTGCAGTCACACTGATATGATAATCATAGTATAATAACCATGTAAAGTATCAACCAATTGACAGCATATTTGATATGGAAAGAAGGCAGGGTCAATAACTGCTTTTTGGCAAACATGCATAGAACAAGACTTCTATCGAACTAAGACTTTCATATACCCTAAAATAGGTGAGATTAGCAGACATAGGAAAAATGTCCCGTCTATACTAACCTTCATCCTCACAGCAGATTATCCCCAGCATACCTTTATACTTTAAGGCAACTACTTCGAAACAGATACATTCATACAGCAAATAGTGGAAAAGTACCTAGAAAGTCACAGATTGAATGACAGCACCAGCAGAAGAAGGAGGAGGATACCACACTGTAGGAGAGAAGACTCAGGGTTATTTCCAAGCCATTGTCTTTAAAAAAAATTTTTATTTAAATTATAATTAGTTAACATACATCATGATTATTGGTTTCAAGTACACAATATAGTGATTCAAAACTTCCATACAACACCAGTGCCCATCACAACAGGTGCATTTTTAGACATGTTCTATTATTTACATTTGAATTAATACAGTACCTAGTGTGAAGTCATATTGGAGTCAAGGTGTAGTGTTATCTTACCAGGATATATTGCCTAAATATCCAGAATAACTAGTGGAGGAGGTGTGATGAAGTGACTCGTTAGCGTGTAGCAGGTGGCTACATTGGTTTTGGAAAGTAAACGAAGAGTTTTGAGTTGGTTGACTATTTGAAGGTTAAAATGGCCTTTACCCCCCTGGTATTCTTCAGGGAAGAGAAGGCCAAGAAAGTTGCTTGGATACCAACAAAGGGATATTCTCCAGCAGCCATTTCAGATGTGACAAGGGGAAATAATGAAGGAGAAACCTCACAAAGATACAGCATTCTGCTTGACATGATGACAGGCTAGGGCAACTGACTTCTCTCTCTCTTTGGAGTAACAGGAAGTCTGTTTTTATTCAGGAAAGAAAGTGAGCAAAGTGTGTTGCAACCCAAAAGGTGGAATATGGTTTGCCAGACATTTCCAGCTGTCTGCCCTCAGGAGATACAGTACAATTTCACCTACTGGAAACTGTTGTGTAGAATGGGGCCACATTAGTAAGTGATTAGTAGATGAATTAACAACATATCATTAATTGGACATTTTAATTGCATATCCCTATTGTAGGTCAGAGCATTTAAGTGCAATGTAAAATCATTCATCTACATTTTTACTTTTTCTGTCTAGCATAAAGCCAGTGTTAACATTCAGCATAGTGCTTGCTGCTCTATTAGGTTCCTAAATGATTGCAACAAGCAGATATTTTCTCCTAACCGTTATGGATAAGAATTTATAGTGAGAAATGAATCTTTGTTATTTAAAAATATAAATTGTTTATCCAGTATTAAGTATTGGATTGATTGGATTAAGTTTTTGAGGTTGCTGGTTGTTTTAGTGAAATATAGCATAGGCTGGCCACTAAGTAAGATATCCAGCTACTTTTGTTTTCCCCACTGGCTATGAGAAGTCATCCAGGGGGGCTTCTGTTGTTTGTGTTATCCTCAATCTTCCATAGTTTTAGCTGAAACTTTGAACATCTTGCTGGTTTCTGTTCTTCATCTGCTATTGATAACTCTATCTTTATCATAGCCAGTCCTTGGAAATTTCTTCACATTGAGTCTTTCTTATCCTAAATACAAAGATTCTACTGTTTCAGAGGCTTTCTTTTAGCATCCCTATGACAAAATTTCTTCATCTGTAAATAAGGGCAATAAAAATTCATCTTCTTCAGAGTAGTTAGAGGGATTACAAAATAGATATTAAGAATTTAGATATTTCTGTTGATATTCTCACCATCACCACCGCCTTACTATCAGCATCTTCATTATTTGCAATCTGTGGCAGGCATGGAAAAGTTTCAGATGATTTCCTACACCATGTTCAGAACTGTTGGATCACCTAGGCCTTCTTTTCTTAAGCATTTCACTCAGATATTGTGATCATTCCATCCTAATTTAACCAATTTTGCATTCTCTCGAAGTTTTACCTTGTAAAGGAAGCACAAACTTCATATGTTCCAAGATACTTCCAAACTTATCTATGAATTTCCATTCATATTCTTGCCCATCTCTTTGGATTTCACTAAATGAATCAAAGCCAAAGGTTGTAATTATCATACTCACTATGTCTAAATTCTACCCAAGACCACTCTGACTCTCATTCCCCCAACACATGCTTGAAAGTTAAACTATTTTCTCCTTGAGGTGGGAAAATGATAGTGTTATCAGGAATTCTTCTCAATTTTATGGTTTGAGGGCCATATAGCCTCAGACCTTCTGAGCTCCATCTCAATACACCATGTCCTTCTTTTTGAATTAAAAATAAAACCACCAAATAAAAAATAGCATATCAAAAGCCAAGGGCTTAAAAAATACACGTTGAAATTCAAGACTGAGAAGTAATTTCTTTATCAGATTGGATCATTACTTTTCCTGGGGCAATACATGCACTGGCTTAATGTGTGAGAGACCATGGAAAAGAGAAAAAAGTGAAAAAGTAACACTTCACTTTACAATCTTCAGATTATATCTTGCAAAACTAATAATACTAAAAAGGCTGTGGTTTGGAAGGGCGGTTGGGTTTTCCTGGCTAGGGAAAATATTTGATCATCTATACCAACACTCTAAATTTGGTCTTGTTAATTGGGAAAACTACATGTTGACAAAAGTGTCTACAACATTCAGTTTCTAAGGTATATATCTAACTTCACTGCCTTATACGCTGGCTCCAGGTACAAGCACTTCCAACCGCTCATGGACAGCCTTTCTTGTGTTTCGTTTCCCTTCCCTGGAAGCTTCACTGGTTCTTGTCTTATTTCTCCTTATTTGTTTAATGACTGATGACCTATTTCTTGCCAGAACTAATGCTGTATCTCACCTGTTTTGTTTTTTCACACAGATACATGTTTATTCACTTATCTAATTGTTACATCTATTTTCCATGCCATCAAGTCATGTATTTTAAATCTCATAATGCGCTCAGTAAATAGTTACTTATGGAGCTCTTTGATTTTGCATCCTTAGGTGCAGAAATGATGCCTTGTATGTTGGCAGCCCAGAAAGTATCCAAATCCCTACGTTAACATTAAAAATGCTCAAATATATTTGCCATCATAATTTCCCCAGCAACACTAGCAAAAACATTTAGAACATATTATATACTAATAGAAAGCTACCACCAAGAAGAATTTTTCCTTTTATGAGGTTTTTTTGTGTTTCATGTGTTTTGTGGGTTTTTTGCCTAGCAGTATAATATGAATATATTTCAAAAATATATCCAAAACTTTAAACTTTTATGATCGTCCTTTTGGTAACTTATACTCTTCATATTATGGGTTTTCAAATTTCTGGATTCTCTTCAGCCAGGCTTCCTAGATTAATGGAAGGTTTCCATAGATAGGTCCTGTTGCAACTAATGACAGCTATAAAAATTAATCCCGAAACTGCTTCTCTTGGCACATCTATTAAAAGCCTGCATTTTTGATGATAACTCAACTAAGTTTTTCTCCCATAATTGGAAATGTGATGACAAAATGGCTTAGACAACAGAACTGCAAATTTTTCCCCTCCAAAAGCTCTGTATCGTTTTAAGATCACAGGCAGAGGCTAAGGGAAAAGCCAGGATGCCAATGTTTCTGTGGCTTTTTGTTTCATAAAAATGAATTGTGTGTGCTTCAATGTATATTAAAATAAGAGCCCAGCTGTTATTTGCACACATTTCATAAAGGGTGACAGAAAGTTTTAAATACATGAAATTACCTGAGAGTTAAAAACAAGCCTGTGAAATGATGATAACTAGAACAAAGTTTCTGGCAGCGCATCTCTGGTTTGCAGAGTTTATGCTGCCAAGATCTGAAGCACAGAACTATTATGGAAAGAAATACAAGTTGATGATGAGCTTTCCTTCCCCCCCCCAATATACCAAGCATTGTTTATAGAAAAGGATGATCTAGTTATTTCTCTTGAGGTAGATATTCCAGAAGAGGAGACTTTCCGTATCCATGAATCACCCTCTTTGATTAGCCTGATAACAAGAGCTCATACCCACCAGGCCATGGTGTGGTCTAGAATCTCTCTCCGCTTCTAGAACATATTTTGGTGTCTCTGTCACCAAAGACAGAGGTCTTCTCTGTCTCAGAACAGAGAAGACGCCTTTATATAGAATATGAATAATTTAGAGAGCACCATGAACTTTTCAGTTTCACAAACACTGAATTAATTCTTCTTAATCCCTGCTTCTTCTCATCATGGTTTCACAACTCCAAATTTGGGCAAGTGAGTCTGAGTGGAGGGTCTGGGTCATATGCCTGTTCTCTATGGCAGGGATCCTGGAAAAGCAAGAAAAAGGCATTTCATTCCCTGTTGAGGGAGAGAGGATTTGCTGCCACTGAGCTTCATAATACAAAAAAGTTTCTCTGCTTTGGAAGGAGTTCAGATACTCAGCAACCTCCATCCCCCAAATGACAAGGGTCAGATAAAGAGGTTCAGAAAATAAGCTCCGAAATTACTCAAACTTAGGTTCAAACTGCAGCTCTTAAGTTCATTACTCTGGGAAAACTCTATGTCCTCTCTGACCATCAGTTCCTGAAGTAGTAAAATGGGGAGACTTCTTCCCTCATCTGTTATATTTAAAAGACTGTAAATAAAGTGTATAACTGTATCTGAAAGACAGTAGATACTCAGTCACTAGTGACAACTGCTTATACTGATACGAAAGGCTCTACTTTTCCTTTGAGATTTGAGGGGGGATGTTGGGGATTGTGATAAATGGCAACAGAATCCTTAATGCCTAAAGTGTTGAAAGAAATGGTAATCATTTTGGGGGAGTTCCTCCTTAAACTAGCTCCCTTCCACAAGAATCATATTCAAATGAAACAAAAAAGGCACCTGGGCAAGGATGCTGGAAAATGGCTTACAGTCAAGAATAATGTTTTCACTTGTCCAAAGTATCAGTAGAAGCCTTAGAACTGAGAGAAACCAACCCCCCTGGCCCAGGGATGATTTGCTTTCTACTTTACACAACATATTATATTGGCTTGTGTCTAAAATAATTAGAAGGTAAACAGGTCACACCAAGGGTTAGAGGTACATTTTCAAAATACAGAACGGGTCTGACCTTTCATTGATGATCTGACATTTACTAACATTTTTTTTTTATTTGCTAACATTTTTATGCACTGGTAAATTATTAGACATTCTTAAAGTTTAGGTCATCCGCATCTTGATATTTATGAAATGCACTTTATTATAAAGTGATGTTTCCTCAAATTTTCACTGTTTTAAAGAACAGGTTTGATGTTAAAACTAATTATAGCTAAACTATAAAACTGGGTGGCACAACGCTTAGCCTGGGGCTGCTGTGGCCTCATTAAGAACCACCATTTAATTTTAGTTGGAAAGCCAAGAAACTTGTCCACGTCCCTACCTCCTGATTACTTGGACGTGAATATTTTAGCAAACAAAATGCAGTATTGCTGATCTCACTGACATCAGTCTACATATATCATTACATCATATTATCTCCAAAAGCACATACACTAAGTTGTAAAAACAAAATATTGCATTTCATTGATTTTAGTTATTAGTATTCGAATACATAAACTATTATGCCAATTCTTATTAGACTTGACTCAGAAAAGTTTGCCAGCATCTTCACTTTATACACTTGTGATTTCTGAAAGAGCTGTCATTCTAGTTATTACAGCTAATTCATTTTCAGTACGGAGTTGATACTATTGCTCAATTCATTAATAATTAGATCCAAAAATTTGCTTTGCTCTGTTGTTTTCAGTCTTCCTTTGTTCGCTTTCCATATTTGTTCCACTTTATTTATTCACTTTCCATATTTGTTTTGTGTCCTTCCTCTCTACTCTGTACAAACATATACTCTGTATAAACGTATCCTTGTCTACGTAGGTATGTCACATATGTACACACAACAAAGTACTCCTATATTTTGAATATACCATGGTATAAACTCAGACAATCATCATCAATATCTTCACCATTATTGTTATTAAATGGGGCTTGCCATTGCTCTCTATCTGGGGCTTTGCTACCTTAAATGAAACACATTCTCTCAAACCAAAATCAACAGGACAGTAAACAACAAATGTTGGAGAGGGTGTGGAGAAAGGGGAACCCTCTTACACTGTTGGTGGGATTGCAAGCTGGTGCAGCCACTTTGGAAAACAGTGTGGAGATTCCTCAAGAAATTAAAAATAGAGTTACCCTATGACCCTGCCATTGCACTACTGGGTATTTACCTCAAAGAAGCAGATGCATTACAAAGAAGGGCCACATGTACCTCAATGTTCATAGCAGCAATGGCCACAATTGCCAAACT
>CM053610.1:109182452-109201086 GCA_028646535.1 Procyon lotor
AAAAAAAAAAAAAAGTTGATGGGCCAACCAAGAAGGAAACTGGGCATTTTAGCCTATGTTGTTCATTTGTTTAGAACCTACGGGTCTGAACACGAGTCTTAGTATTGCTAACTACTTGCCAATGCTACTAGTTTAAGTTGTTCAACCTCTGTGAGTTTTAGGGTCCTTACCTTAAAGTACGGATACCTTAAAGTAATAATACCTCCAAGAACAAAAAATATTTATTTGAGAATAAAATAACGTAAAAGCTCTATACTATGAGCTTCATAGGAAGTCAATATTATCAAAGCAAATTACTGACTATGAATTAAGTTAAACCAGATGAGTCTCCAGCTTCCATCCTCCTCCAAATGCTATGATACTTTACACCATGTAAAAATCACTACGGAAATTCCCAGACTCCTACTTAGAATGGCATAACAACATTATGAAGATAGGGACCTATGGCAGAGGAGAACAACAAACTTCATGCCTTCATTTTGAAAGATTTAGTTAAATTCCAACTTATTTTTTATACTTGACTTTCTTCCTAGAGCACTTAGATTAATCAGAAAATGAGAAGCTTCCTCAATGGTTCCTTAGGACTCTAGATGGAGAACACATTCTTCCCTGTGTACTCAAAGGTATTTCAACTGAGGGAGACAGAGTTCATTAATATAGTGGAATGTATCAGAAAAAAACAGGCTATGGTTTTAGATGGACAGGAATTAGAATTTCAGTTCTGCTTTATATTAGCTAAGTGACGTAGGACACATCTCTTTTGCTGGGTCTTACTTTTGCCATCGTTTAAATAGTGATGAGATCAAGAAACTCATGTGTCATCTACATCAGATTAAGGCAACAACAAACTAAATGAAATCTGCATTACGTAAATTGGAAAGTACAATAAAATTACTTATTTGGATACAATCAAATTTAGAAAATCCAGAATCCTAAGAAGTAACAACTAGACAGAAGAGGTGAAATTGTAAATACACCCTCTACATAAACCATGGGGCAATTCACTGAGATAATAAAGATCTACATTTTTTTCAATGATCCATGCTATCATTCTGTTTATATATATTTAAGACAGACGAATTCAGATTGCCTCTAAGACTGTATATTTGACTTCCATATCTTAACTGTAAAATTATCAACTTTCTCCCATTTTTTTTTTTACATTAACCTCATTCTTATCTACCTATCAAATATTTAATGAGACTTAATTTTGAAAAGCTTTTTCTTGGAGTACAAAGGGAAAACAAAAAAATCCTCTGGAGGTTCTACCTGGGAGACAATCACAGATTGTCACAGAAAGACTTGTGTTCAGCCTAGGCCCACATTCGTCCAGCAAGTCACCGAAATTAACCTGCTGTGTCAGGCCCACTTCTTGAGCTGGGCTGGGTATTTGCTTAGAATGTTAGATTTGTTTAAGGTTTATTTGATGAGGAAAGAAGATTTTCTGCATGGATTCCCTACATGTTCCTTCATCATTTCTGTCATTTAACAATACAATATTTTCAAGTTCAGTAAAGCAGAGTGAATGCATTATATTATAACATGGTACTTTCAACAACTACACTATTCTCTCAAGATAGAAACATTTTTTCCCCATGTATATTAGAATAATTTGAGTTGAGAGAGGAGACTTAATTTAAAAATAAGGTTGAAGGCACATTTTTTTTTCCAGGATCAAGTGGAGAGATTTCTAAACTTAGAGGGAAAAAAATGTGAGAGGATTCTAAAGGAAAGTATGAGAACATTTAAAAGAGCAAACTGAAGGGAGAAATCCTCCTTCAGGGAAGTTAGGCTAAGCAACAGTAAAGCCCCCAGGTGGAGAAAAGAAAATCCTTTGGGTGAAAGTTTCTCAAGATTAAGTATGTAAGTTAAATCAGGAGAGAGACCATAATTGTCTTTGTATGAGACTTAAGATCAGGGCCACCATCAAGGCATAATAGAACACCAGAACAGAAATCAGAAAACCTATGTTAAATAATACTGTAGGAATTTTGCTATATCAAGGTGCACCAACACTTCCACTATAAAAATTATATTATCAGAGTCTACTACTAACTCTATTTGTGAGTTAGAAGAAGCTATTAGGGAGTGCGTGGGTGCCTCAATGGGTTAAAGCCTCTGCCTTTGGCTCAGGTCATGATCTCAGGGTCCTAGATCGAGCCCCGCATCGGGCTATCTGCTCAGCAGGGAGCCTGCTTCCCCCTCTCTCTCTGCCTACTTCTGCCTACTTGTCATCTCTCTCCTCTCTGTCAAATAAATAAATAAAATTTAAATAATAATAATATATTTCATAACAATCAGGATATTGACATGAGTACAACCCACAGAGGTTATTTGAATTTCACCATCTTCACACACATTTATGTGAGTATATAATTCCATAGAATTCTATCGTATGTGGAGCTTCATGTAATTGCAATGGCCATCAATCCACCTAGCTCTCTGTTGCTCCCCATCTATAGCCACATGCATATCCCTCCTCCCACCATTTCCTAAATTCCTAACCATTGGCAACTCTTAATACGTTCCTTCTCTTAGTTCGCTATGTCAACAAATCTTTATGAATAAAATAAAAAAGTATGTACTCTTTTGAGATTAGCTTCTTTCACGCAATAAAATTCCCTTAATATCCATCCAACCTTTTGTGAGAACCAATAGTTTGATCCTTTTTTTATTACTGAGCTATAGTCCATAATGTAAATGTGCCATAGTTTGCTTAATCACTTACCTGTTGAAAAACATTTTAAGGTTTCCAGTTTTTGTCTACTACTAATAGGGCTGCATAAACATTTGTTTATAGGTTTTTGAGTGAATATAAACTTGTATTTCTCTGGGATAAATGTCCAAAAGTGTGACTGGTGGATCATATGATAAACATATGTTCAGTTTTAAAGGGAAATGACAAACTATTTTCCAGATTGTTTCTACCATTTTGAAATTACCACCAAAAAAATATGATGATCCAGTTTCTCCACATGTTTGCCAGCATTTGGTATTATTATTTTTATTTTAGCCAGTCTAGTAGCTGCGAAGTGATACCTCCTCACTAGAGTTTTAATTTGTACTTCTTTAATGATTAATGATGTTAGCCTTTTCAATGCTTATTTGCCATCTGGATATCCTCTATAGTAAATTGACTGCTCCTATCTTTTACCCATTTATTAACTGGATTGTTTGGGGGTTTCAGACTGTTGAATTTTGAGTTTGTCATACATTCTAGGTACAAGTTCTTTGTCAGGCATACGGTTTGTGAATATTTCCTCCCAGTCAGTAACTCACCTTTTCATCTTCTTTTTTTTTTTTTTAAAGATTTTATTTATTTATTTGTCAGAGAGAGAAAGCACAAGCAGGCAGAGAGGCAGGCAGTGGCAGAGGGAGAAGCAAGCTCCCCGCCGAGCAAGGAGCCCGATGTGGGACTCGATCCCAGGACCCTGGGATCATGACCCGAGCCGAAGCCAGCTGCTTAACCAACTGAGCCACCCAGGCGTCCCTCACCTTTTCATCTTCTTAACAGAGTTGTTCACAGAACAAATTTAATTCTGATATGCAGGGTTTTTTGATAAATTGATAAAACAGTTTATCAATGGTTTTTCTTTAAGGATTGTGCTCCTGGTCTAGTCCTAGGTACCAAAGATTTTCACCAATGCTTTTATTTTTCCCTAAAAATTTTATACTTTATGGGTATATTAAGTTCGTGATACATTCAGGGTAAAATTTGGTATAAGTTTTGAGGTGTAAGAATACAATCATTTTCTTCTTCTAGTCATTGGATGTCCAACTGAAAAGACCATCCTTCCTTCATTTAATTGCTTTTGCACTATCATGAAAGTCAATTGGACATATTTGTATGGGTCTATTTCTGTTCCATTTATCCATGTCTACTCCTTATCTAGTACTCCCTGTGTTATTACAGGAGATATTTAGTAAACCTTAACATTGAAAAATTAAGCTTCTTTTTCAAAATTCTTGTAGTTTTTTTGAGGTCTTTTCTTGTAGATGTCATTATTTCTTTCCACTCATATTTTAAAATATTTTAGAATATGCATGCCTATATCTACCAAATATCTACAAAAATCCTTGTTAATATTTTTTATTCTATACTGTGTTATATACTATTATATACTAACTACGTTGAACTTAATTTGGCCACCTTTCTACCATGTTGAGTCTTCCAATTCATGAACATGGTATGTTTTATATACTGTAAGAAATGTGCCACTCTGGTTCAAATACTGATAGTGGGCAGGCTATGCATGTGTGGGGGCAGAGGGTATATGGGAATTGCCTGTCCTTTCCATTTAATTTTACCGTGAATATAAAACTTGCCTTAAAATTAAAGTACATATTTTAAAAAGTTTGTTAACATCTCCTTGAAGTTCACTTTCATCCTATTAAAGAGAGAGGTTGTAAAAACAGTTCAAGATTAGGGAAGTATTTTAGAAAAAGTTATTATTGAGATAGTTCTACTTTTGTAGAAGTCCCACTTCTACAAAACGGATGCAAGCTAGGGAAAGTGAGGTGGCTCTGATGGACCACTTACAGAGTTTAATATATCACCCTTGGAACTTGGAAGACAATAAGCAGTGGTGCCCGTTTCCTGAGTCAGAGAGCCAACAAATAGGGTTTGTGGCAACCAGGATGCTCTGGTCTTAGAGCAGATGAGGAGTAGCAGCACTGTGATTTGTCTGCCTCAAATCACTTCTTACATCTACTTCTAACCCTGGAGATATTAGAAACCACACTTATTAAGTGAGCTAGAACACATCAGATCAGGAAAGATGGACAGGTCAACCATACCCCTATTCGTAATGTGCTTGATGAACTGATTAGAGACCCAAGAGAGAAAAGAGGGAATTATTTTACTGCACTATTCAAGTTACTCATCAAGACTAGGATTTACCAAGGAGATCTGTTACCTAGAAATAGCCAAAAAAAAAAAAAAAAAACCCAAAGTTTCACTTAGGTTTCAGGTGAGGATCTTGGGGAAAAATAGCCTTTTGAACATGTATGCAGAAAACACTGGAGTAATTGAATATAGTGTTTGTTCTGATAACACCATGTGTCCTTCTCAGAGTTATAACTCTTAACACGTACAATAGTAAAATAACAATGAATAATAGCAAGCACTTTAGTAAAAATTATTTGGTAATCTTCTTACTGATGAAATTTTAAACTATACGATGCTTCTAGAAAGCAAGTTTCCAAATGTCCCAAGAATAACAGTTATTCTAGCATTGGGGACAAGTTTTTACTAAAAACATAATAATCATAATATTTTTTTAAAATAGCAAGATTTCTTCTCTAAAAGGCCTTTTATTGCTTAAAAACATAATAGCAGCTGGTCTTCCTAAAGATTTTCTTTAAGAAAGAAGGGGAAGAGTTAACCTTAATTAAGTATCTACTAATTTTTTAGGCTCTTTCACCTCCATTCTTTCTTATTATTCTTATAACTATTCTCGGCAGAGTTCTTAAAGCTCTCAGAATCTGTTTCGCGTTTTGTTTGTTTGTTTGTTTTGTTTTGTTTACATAGGTGGGTAAACTGACATTCTGGGGAAATTGATTATTGACTCCACAAACACAAAGCTAGCCGATGGGACAAACAGAATTTGATTTCCAAACTGTTACTCCAAAGCGCACATACCACAGTATCTCTGGCACTCCATTCCACTTGTAGGACCTACTATTACTTCCCTAATGAAGGGGACATTGGTAGGTGTTTTTCCTTAGTATATCTGAAACCGTAGAGTCTGAAAAATTAACATGAAAACTCCACAATATGTACTTCATAACAGGGTCAAAGGTGGTATGTGTTCAACCCACAAATTGTTATAATACATCACCTGTATCCAAAAAGAAAGAAAGGCAATAGCAGAAAAAGGAGTAGATGGGGTTGTGGAAAGAGAGAAAAGAGAAATGTCAGGCAGTGATACACCTCGAGCGGGAAAAGTTAGGTGTATTTCCACAAGCTCATCTTTAGGATGCCCGGTTATTCCAGTAATGTCCCAGATTTCTTAGCAATAGCAAATGAGGACTCATCTGACATAATCCTGAACTGAACGGTGAAGTTAGGTAAATAAACAAATAACACTTATTTCGAGTATGTCCATTCATCAGAGATTAAAAGAGAAGATGTGCGGGTCCGATGCCCCATTTCAAACTTGTCATCTTTCAGCACATCTGCCTTTATTTGCAGAGTGGATCATTTCTTTCTTCTAAGGTTGTTTTTTTAGAAAGTACTGGTGACACTCAAACAGGGGGAAAAAATGGTCCTCCAAAATTGTTGAAAATTAATTTAAACAGAAAAAAAAAAAAAAACTAGTATTGCAAACATCAATAATATAGTCTCCGTAGCCTTTTCTTCCTATTCACATTCACAGATGAAATACTAGGAGGAAGTGAAGTCACTCTAAGCAGTGTGATTAAAGATTTATATTCAGCACTTAAAGACACCACACCAGTAGGCAGCCAAATCAGTAAATCTTGTCCAGTTCTTTTTTTTTTAAAGATCTTATTTATTTGACAGACAGAAACACAGCGTGAGAGGGAACACAAGTAGAGGGAATGGTAGTGGGAGAAGCAGGCTTCCTGCAGAGCAGGGAGCCCGATGCGGGGCTCGATCCCAGGACCCTGGGATCTGACCTGGGCCAAAGGCAGACGCTTAACGACTGAGTCACCCAGGCGCCCCTAAATCTTGTCCAGTTCTTAACAGCAGGTAGACAAGTCTTTGGAAAGAGAGAAAAATATTGTACCGTTGGGTGGATTCAATAAATTGAAGCACGGAAAGAATTAAGACTCAGTACCTATGCTCAAAAGCTCATTCAAGTTTCTTGTCTTAAGCCTTTTATGTTCCCAATGTTATGAAATGTACTTTTAGCTTTTAGAGATAGTCCATAAGATGCTACGGCAAGTTTTTTTGTTTGTTTGTTTTATTTTTTGTTTGCTTTGTCTGTTTGGGAGGCCTCCAAACTATTTTAGAAAATTAATATAAATGATTTCAGACAAGTCCTCGACCATTGGCCACAGTTCATATCACTGACTCCTCTTTCACACCGAGCCTTCTCGACTACTCTATAAACCCTCCACTAAGAGAATAGAGGAGAGGCAAGTGTAAGGGTAGGAAAAGTAACAAAAAGTCCCTGTGATACCACGAAATAATGCAATAGATAAATAAACACAATTAAAGCTGCAACGACTTCAAAGATTACTTGATGATTCCTGAAAATTGAGAAACACCTATCGGTTGTTTCTATACAAAGTAACTGCCCTCAATTATTCCTGCCAAATATGCTCGAAGACTTGCAGGACTCAACAAAGTCTTTAAAAGAGAGATTGGAACTTATTCCGGCCCTTATTAATTTAACCCTATGGATTTAGGACTTTGAAGTTTGTTAGTACCAGGAACAAAATCAGTCTAAGCTGTTTAGTTTACATTGTCAAGCTTTCCTTACACCTATAGTGCTATGTTACTCCTTAGAGGTGAATTTATTTCAGAAAGTGCGGCATTCTCCTGTGAGATAAAAAATGGCGCCCCTCTGATCCTGTTCTGCCAAGCAGCACTTGTCTATGTCATCCTCAGCAGCTTCCTCAGCACTTTTCAACTTTCCTTTCTGGAAACATTTTCATCTCTTAATTTATACCACCTTATTCTCTTGTTTGCTTGTTATTACCTATTTTTCCCTTTGCCTTTGAGGCCACTATGCCCTCCCTCCTCTACCTGGACTGGACTCAGCCCAGAACCCTACCCTCCTTCCTCTACTCTCCTAATGAGACAACCATTCTCATCTCCAGAAGTGCCATATGTGTGCCCGTAAGTCCTAAGGCTGTACTGTCAGCCTCCCTTTTGAATGATGCTCCTCCGGGGCCAACATCTTACTTTCATTTCTCCTTGGTGTCTCATAGCATGCCAAGCTTAACAAGTCCATAATGATTTATTGATTTGCTGCTATCCTCAAATCTATTTCTCCTCTTATGGTGCTCTCGTCAAATGTGTCTATTTCTATCTTTAGGATTGCAGTCTTAGCCTAAGCCACTATTATCTCTAACCATCCCAAGGTATTTGGAGAAGCTTACTAATTTGCTTTCTTTTTCTTCTTTTGCCTTTTTAAATTCTTCCAAAAATTATCAGGGGGATGCCTGAGTTTTTACAGTGATTTCTTCTTGATCTTAAATAAAGAAAAATCCCATGATAGGACTTCTATAAATCAAATTGTGTCACCCCAAAAAAGATAGTATCAAAGTCCTAATCCCCAGTACCTCAGGATGTGATCACATTTGGAAATAGGGTCATTGCAGATATAACTGAACTGAGATCAAACAGCAGTAGGTGGGCCCCTAACCCCGTATGACAGGTGTCCTGATGAAAAGTTAGCCGTGTGAAGAAACAGGATCACACAAGAAGAAGACGGGCAGAGCCATGGATTGGAGAGATGCATCTACAAGCCATGGGAGACTAAGTACAGAGGGTCACCACCAGAAACTAGGGAGAGTCATGGCATGGCATGATAGGGCATTCCCCCAGTGCCCTTGGAGGGAATCAACCCTACAAACACCTAGATTTCAGACATCCAGCCCCCAAAACTGTGGAAGGATAAACTTCTGTTATTCTAAGTGACTCAGTCTGACGCTTGGTTACAGCACTCTAACCTTCCTCTTCTAACCTCATCTTGTACTACTCTCCTTCTCTCCCTGTTCCAGCTACACTGGCTTTATTTAAGGCCATTTCCACCTCAAGCCTTTTATCTAGGCTGCCCACTCTGATCTCACATGCCATTTTTTCACTCTTGGGCTCATGCAGATGTTACCTCAAGTGTCATCTCTTCAGAAAGGCCTAGAATTCCCTGTTAACTCTGCTTCAGTGAAGGGACTCATTTTGTAATTAAACTTTTTTTTTTTTTTTTTTAATCAATTGAAGTTCTTTCTCCATCCACATATCTGTTTGATGAGTGAAGAAACTTCATCTTGTCACACTGCAGAACTAGCACTTAGCACCGTGCCTGGGAGGTAATCCTTGCTCAATTGAGGAACAGATGGAAATAAATGAAGCACTTAAGGGCGCCCGGGTGGCTCAGTGGGTTAAGCCTCTGCCTTCGGCTCAGGTCATGATCTCAGGGTTCTGGGATTGAGCCCCACATCGGGCTCTCGGCTCAGTGGGGAGCCTGCTTCCCTCTCTCTCTCTCGGCCTGCCTCTCTGCCTACTTGTGAGCTCTCTCTCTCAAATAAATAAATAAAATCTTTAAAAATTAAAGTAAATTTAAAAAATCAATGTACTTAAAAATAGATTTGAAAACATTAGGGGGAATCAATGAATGAACAATGACCATCGCCCCCATAACTGGTCAGTATTGACAATCAAGTTTTCCTGAAATGAGTATGGATGTAGAAGAATCAGTAGTTCATCAACTACTAAGGCCTTTGGCCTCAGAACAATAGTCGCCTGGGTCCAGGGTCACTGACCACATTCCCTGTTACAACTAGAGATGTGTAACAGAATACTTCAACCTATGCTCCCGTGCAAAATTATCACACCTGTGCATTACTGTTCAAACAAAAAATTCAAAGTTAATTTGGGAACTGAAATCCTTTAAAGTCAAATCATTTAAGCACAATCTCTTCCACTTGTTAATTTTTGACCTTAAAACAACCTTTCAGGCCTCAACGCCACAGTGTTTAAGAGCTGACCTCCCTTTCTCCCATAGCAATGGATGCTATGAGCATCTATTGGTGTTGAAAGGGTAGACTCATTCCAAGAATTCAACTCTGTGTAAATCAAACAGAATTGGTGTCAAAGAAATCTTAAGGTATAAACAATTTCAAAATGTGACTAAAGGGTAAAATGCAGTATTTTACCTAACCTAATATAGTCTGTCAGATACCTAGCATTCCCATGAATTTTCTGTTTTGCAAAAATTTTTCAGGTACTCCCATATATAATAAATTCAGCCTATTATTTTTAGTTAGCTATTAAGTGACAGTTAACTTCACAAAAGTTAACTCCTTTTAACATAAAAGTTTCCATGTTCCATAAAAAAGAAATATAATCTGTGAAATGTAGTATTTACAGATTCACGTTATCAGGATGGTCTTTCTCAAAAAGTTCTGAAATCCTACCCACTGCCAGTAGGCACTACTTCTACACTTTGGGGAAACAAATCAACTCCACGGATTCTATAACCCAGAGCTCATACTTGGTGTAACTTACAGAGCAACTCAGTTTAAGGGAAATTAATGATGCTATTAAATGATAAGCCACAGGATATTTTATATAACTAGATCTCAAAAAGTTGTGTCTCGATGATTTCTCTGAGGATCAAGTGAAATCATGAGTGCAAAGTCCTTAGCATAATCCTTCCTTACAACGAGCACCTAATACATGGTACATGGATTATTCTTCTCAAACGTGGAGCACATACTCCTGGGATAAACATCTGTTTGTAAGATGTACAGAAAGCTCAAGGAAAAACATGGCATTTCCTTCTAGAGTATCAATTTTTCTTGACGGTAGACAATGTAAAATAGTAACTGTGCATTAAAATAAATAGACACATTACATACTACAATAGAAATTTTACATTTTTTAAGCATAGTGACTTGTGGATTTTAGTGATGGCTGGGTAGTATGCAGAGCACAGATATTTTAAAGTCAAAGACCACTATTCAAGGGTGCCTGGGTGGCTCAGTCGTTAAGCGTCTGCCTTCGGCCCAGGTCAGATCCCAGGGTCCTGGGATCAAGCCCCGCATCAGGCTCTCTGCTCGTCAGGAAGCCTGCTTCTCCCGCTACCATTCCCTCTGCTTGTGTTCCCTCTCTCGCTGTGTTTCTCTCTGTCAAATAAATAAAATCTTTAAAAAAAAAAAAAAGACCACTATTCATCAGGTAATAGGCACACAAGGATTCTTATCATCTCAGAGATTATGGTCTCATCTGTGTAACAGAAACACTAACAGTCGCTTTGGAAGACTTGTGACTTAATGTATTAAAAAGCCTGGAACTGTATCTCTCACACAGTAGGTACTTAAATATAGTAGCTACTGTGACTCTTCTAACTTCCCCTTGAAAATAAGATTCTACATATATACAAAAATGAAAATCGAAACAACGTAGCCATAAATTTCTAATTGCTTTCTCTTGGCCATATACTTTCCTCACTACTGAGAAAGCTTTTAAAATAAAAACTTATTGTTCTTCCATTTATTTTAATTAAGATGCCTGAGGTCAGACAGGTTGCTGCTAACGGGGCCTTTTTTCTCTGGGGTGGGGAAACGAAAAGGTAGAGGTTTTAAGAGTTGTTTAATAATAAAGGTAAAATATGAATGCTCTGCTTCCTAAAACTCATTTAATTTTCTTTTAATGTGCCTGAAACCTTGCCAAGATTTAAATTGAACTCTTGAATTTGATTTTGTTTAAAAGATTTGATATTTGTCATCACAGCTTCATTTTTTAAAAGTTTAGGGCCTATTCATCAAAATAATGACTTTGGCATGCTTTGTGCTTGGAAGATTTTAAGACCAATTCATTAGAAAGGCCTCAAATTTCTCAGCGTATTCATATCCTGAATATCACTGGGTAGAGTTGGTTGGACATCATATAAAGAGTGTGATTCCAAGCTAAAAACCCTTTGAAATTCATTCTTTCAATTTAAGGCAACCTGTCTTATAAAAAAAGAACATCAGCTCTGAGACAAAAGCCCAGGATGGATGGTCAAGTCTTTCTGACCGCTCACTCCCAGAAGTTAAATTACCCATGAAATAAGTAAAAAGATCTACTCTTTCCTAAGGGGTTGTCATTGTTAAATGACACAATGTATTTCATGGATTCCAAAATGCAATAAAAGTGAAAGCCATTCAGTACACAACTATTTGTTGAATATCTACGATCAGGAGACCCTGGGGGAAATGCACAATTCAGATACAATTTATGGTTTCATTCAGTTTGTATTCTAGTATGGTGGGTAGCTATCAATGACAACTACATGCTAGAAAATGATGTATCCTGAGGAATTTGATGACCTGACAAATTAGCATATTATATTATCACTTTAAAATGTAAAATCTGGGGCGCCTGGGTGGCTCAGTCGTTAAGCGTCTGCCTTCGGCCCAGGTCAGATCCCAGGGGCCTGGGATCGAGCCCCGCATCGGGCTCTCTGCTCTGCAGGAAGCCTGCTTCTCCCGCTACCATTCCCTCTGCTTGTGTTCCCTCTCTCGCTGTGTTTCTCTCTGTCAAATAAATAAAATCTTAAAAAAAATAAATAAATAAAAAAATAAAAAAAAAATAAAATAAAATGTAAAATCTGATCATTTCTACATATTGTAATATTTTTACAAGTTGACTTTAATTAGGTAAACAAAAATACACACCAAATAAACATTGAAAAAAGTAGTGAACATAATAAAACCAAATTACTAACAGCTGGTGTCTTTAGAAGAGAATACAGGTATTTTTTTTCTTTCTTCTCCACACTTCTTTTTAGCAGTGTAATCATAACCCTGTCCTCCTTGCCAAAACTTCGTTAGGCATGTGCCCTGGGAGAAACAAAGGTAAAAACTCATCAAATACAGAGAAGGTGTATAGAGTTCCTGAGTGGAAAGAACCAGGTCAGACTTAATGGAGTTTATGGCTGAAGTTTGAAGGAAGCGGGATTTGCATATGCATAGATGTTGATAGCTTAAGTCTATTTCCACAGGGATAGGTGCAGCTGATCGTGCAGCCATCAGTAAGATCTGGAATCGGAGCTCTCTAAAAACTTGCCAAGGAAATCTTCCCAAGGATTTGGATTCCAAACTTGGTGGGGAAGGTCCTTTTTTTGTACATGTCTTTCATTTTTCCCTTTAAAATTTTAATTATTTTAAGACTTCAGAAATGGTCGCCTTACTTATGCTCTATTGCTTCATACCTCTGTTTAATCTGATATAGAGCAGCAATTCACAAATTGAGGGGAGAGGAAAATGGGATTTTTTAAGAACAAGAGATATTGAATACACTTTACAGAACTCTGGCATAAAATGTCTCTCCTCGGAAAATAAATGTACTTACCAATATTTATGGAATATATGTTCATTACAGAACATTGGGAAACCACAGAACCTTTAAAAAAAATCACCTATTATTCTACTAATGATACCCTTAAATACATTTTTTCTTTACCCCACTCTATATATTATATATTATTTGCTTTATTTGATAAAAGAAAAAACTGAGGTGCAGAATGGTTAACCTAACTAAGGCTTCTAAGAGGACACTGGACCTAAAACTGGCTGGGAGGGGTACGGGAAGGCAGATTAGAAACAGGAAAAAAGAAATGGCCCCATCCCCTACAGAGCATTCCCCCAGCATGATAAGTGCGCAACAAGGGTTTGACGATTGGAGACCAAATCGTTTTCCTGGTTATGACTCCAGAGAGTAGAAAAGCAAGAACTTTTAAGCAACCAGAATTGGGTTTCAATTACAGTTTTCCTAGTTTTGAAGATTTCCACTTTATCTAAAAGCAAGCTTCAACTTCTTCAAGTTAATATAGAATAATACCAGACTAAAAGTAGACCTGTGAGGAGTCCCTAGAATGTCTGTAAATCCACAGCAACAACTCACACATGAAACTCAGTACATGACTGTCACTGAGATGCTCACCACTAGACAGATTTTGGTCTCTTTCTCATTGATCTGTGAGGCTCTATCTCCATGGTACACCCTCTACCAAATCTATCCAGCAGAGCACATATATTAGGAGCAAGTAAAGTATAAAATCATTATAAAGCAAAAATCCATCTGAGATTATCTGAACACATGTCAGATTCTCTTACAGGCGATAATTAATATTTAAATGGCATTTTAGAGTTTACAAAGTGGTGATTGATGACAGTGGAGCCTGGATTAAGGATCTACCCACAAAGGTTGCTTCGGACCTTGGATAACTTCACTCCACATCATCTATGCAACAGCCCTGGTCAAAGTCTGAGGGCATTCCAACAACATTCCTTAAATTATTCCACAAGGAAAAAAAATTATTTTTTCTGCAGTTAGATAATCACGTGAAAGTGAATAAAAACAATGATTATTATTACCTAAACTTACCAGACAGAATATTGCCAAGCTGCTTTTTAGGGCAGTGAGAAGCAAAGCAAGTCAAAGTAAAATAAGATGCGAGATAGGTAGAAAACAAACATGATTTGTGACCAAGGTACCATGAATATCTATGTATCTATATTCAATTTTCCATTGACAAAACATCCTTTAGGGTGAGAATTTCATTCTTCCAACATCGCACTGCAAATGACTATACCCTGTCTTTTCCTAACCATTTGTCTGAAGCAGTGGTTTGCAAACTTTGATGCGTCCCAAGATCACAGGGAGTCTGTTAGAACACGGATTGCTCGGGCCTACCCCAGAGTTTCTGATTCGGTAGCTCTGAAGCATGACCCAAGAATTCGCATTTCTAACTAGTTCCTAGGCAGTAATCAGGCTGCTGCTCCTAGGAACACACTTCGAGAACCAGTAAAGGCCTCCTTGAGGCTGGAACCCACTCCTCTCACAAAGAACCTTGGGATCATTCCGGACCCTCTTAAAACCTTTCCTCCTCTGAAGTCCTTTTGCCGATTACCAATTAAATTCATCACATCACAGAAGTGGCGAAACAGAGTCCAGGAAAGAGCATAACATGGGGAATAGATATTTGTTGGAGCTTACCCAGTAAGGAGGTGTCTTCGTGGGCAAGTCCCTTCCTTTCTCACGAGGTGTCATCTCGTTCTGTCGTCCGGCGCTGTGCTCCAGTCGGTGGGCCTCTGGGCAGCGCAGCGAACACGCTCCCAGCCCGAGGCAGCGACTGGGGAGGAGGTGAACCTGACCTTCGAGCCGGCCTCCTCTCCCGCTCTTCTGCAAGCCTCTGGGATTGGCCAAGCAGCCTATCTTTCAAACACCCCCAGGCGTTGAGGCTGTGCGGGGCCTGTCGGACCTGCACCGCCAACTGGGCGCGGTAAAACTCCCCGCCCGCGAGGCTGGGGCTCCCATGGAGGAGGCCGACCCAAATGGCGCCCCCTGCTGGAGGGAGGCCAGGGGCGCTTCAACAGGACGCCCCGCGCGGGAAGAAAAAGAGCAGTCTGCGCAAGATGGGTTGGGGAATGGTTTTTTCCAGGTGGTTGGAGCAAGCCTGGGGGGAGCGGGAAGCTGGGGCGGGCCCGCCTCAGTCGCGGGAGGGCCTCCCAGAAGCCCTGCAGCTCAGGACGATGCCTTAGGAGCCGCAGTGGAGCCTTGTTCCCTGGAAACCTGAGCGCTGGGTCCTGGGAGGCTGAGTCAGGCACCAGCTCTGTATGAGCATTTCTCCGTTCCTCACCGCCCTGTGGCTCCCTTGGCCGCCAGCTCCGAAGGGTTTCAAAGCTAGATGTTTGGGGGCTCATCTCAGGCGCAGGTCATAAAAGTTGGGGTGCCCGCTGTGGGATGGCCAACCTTCCCTGCTTGCCGGAGAAGCTCCTGGTTTTGAGTTCCCTCCAGATGGCGCGATGCCCTGCAGGGGTGAGGATTAGGGCAACAATGTGTCTCAGCCTTTCCTACCCACTTCCTGGTGTTGTTTGTTTTTATCTCTTTGCCTGAAGGGGAGTCCCACAGCTAGTTTTTAGGGTTTTTTCGGAGGTTCCACAGGCAGCTGTAGGTTCCATGTGTTCATGGCTGCAGGTGAGTTCAGGATCTTCAAATGTCACCTTTAGGAGTCAATACCGCCACATGTGAAAGGGGTGGGAAGGAAAGGAAATGGTGACTATTCAGCACCTACTTTGTTCTGAGATTCTCTTATGCATTAATTCTTTAATCAAAACAACTATTTGATATATATTATCAATCATCTCAACAAAGAGGGAAGCAGAAACTCAAGAGTTTGTGTTAAGTCCCGCATGGCCTTCCAGCCCCCGAGTAACCTGCTACGTTCAAACTCAGAAGTGTTGGGCACCTGAGTGGCTCAGTGGATTAAAGCCTCTGCCTTCGGCTCAGGTCATGATCTCAGGGTCCTGGGATCCAGCCCCGCATCAGGCTCTCTGCTCAGCGGGGAGCCTGCTTCCCCCCTCTCTGCCTGCCTCTCTGCCTACATGTGATCTCTCTCCCTCTGTGAACATGGAGAAGTGCTCTCCATGTTCTCAAATATTAACTCTTTTCCCATTCCTCTCAAACTAATTGTGGTTAGTAGAGTTGGGTGATCGTACAGGTGACTGCCCCCTCTGGATTTTGTGTTCTTAATTGTTTCAAAGATGAAGGTAAGTTTCCTGAAGACTTATGATATCAAAGCAAATGTTAATAACGTATTTCCTGTGGGTGCCTGAGTGGCTCAGTCGATTGAGCCTCTACTCTTGATGTCAGCTCAGGTCATGATCTCAGCTCAGGTCATGATCTCAGGGTCCTGGGATCGAACCCCTCCTTGGGTGGTGGTCAGAGTCGGTCTGTTTGATGATTTCTCTCCTTCTCCCTCTGCCCTTTCCCCCCACTCCTGGGCACATGCTTGCTCTCTCTCTCACTATATTTTATTCTCCATATTGTACTTCTATCATAAGTTACAGTACATATTGTGAGTCTATTTTGTGTCACTCTGCCTCGAATGGAAGCTTAATGAGAACAAGGATCTTATCTGAATTGTGTAATCTTTATCACTACCAGCTAGCAGAGTTCCTTGGAACATATCAATAGACCAATTAAAATTTGTTAAGTAAATATAAAGAAAATATTCTTCTTTCTATATAATTGCTTCAGCTAATAAAGCGAAGACATCTTAAAGATCTATCACTTGAGGTTTATTTTGCTATTTGCCCCCAGATGGCCCAGGGAGCAGCCTACACAGCTTCTCAGAGTCCATAAAGCAAATCTTCTTACCCAAAAGCAGTCTCCTTAATGATACCCTACATCTTCCTTACTCTCTTTCCACAAGCACCAAAATTCTATTCCATTATGTAAAGGTACGTGTGAACTCTTTTACACATGATGAATTATTTTCTAGTTTAAGGAAATTTGGCTAAAATCACAGATGCTAATACCAGACTCCCACTAAAGTTTTTTAGGGGGCTTCTGAATTTGTTATCATTGTGTACGCACCAGTCTTGTATGAATAGAGGTATAAATAAGAGGGCTTGGCATCAAGAGACTTAACATTAAACCCACTCATTCTCCTTTCTAGCTCTGAGGAATATCATGAAGAATTGGCACTGTTGGCTTCTGCCTCCTTCACTGACAACCTGCATAATCTTGGCTGATCCATTTAACTTCTGTGTGCCTTGGTCTCTTCTATCCTTAAAATGCTAGTAAAAATACATGCCTCTTTACATGTTCCAAGAATTGGATGATGCAAACATCCAATGCAACATTAAAAATGCAAACATTTTTAACACAATCTATACTAGGTGTAAGGAAGCTTTACTTATACATTTTCTTTTTCTTAGAGGTTTTCTTAGACATCTTCACTTTATTTTCACTCTTAGCTCTTGTATTTGTCCCTTTTTACTTCAGTTTTTAAAGAAATTATAATAATACAACAATAATGATGATGATAATAAATAAATTGATAGTTTCAACGAGGCAAACACGTATTTAAATCCAGGACTTAAATTTAGGTCTTAAGGTCACGCTTTCCACCAAGACAGATGCTTCCTTCATTTTATTCTTCATTATCCTTTGGCTAGTTCAGCTGTTTTTTGTAAACACATTCTACTTCATCAAGTATGTTGAACTCCTGAGTTTGTAACCTGATAGAGCTCCCTAAAGACTCTTGATTCTTCCCAGCTTTCTTTAATTATAATGATTTCGTGGAATAACGTTGGTTAATATCATTCCTCCTGGGTTGCAATTAACTTAATCCAAAGTATACTTCAGCATTAGTGGGCTTTTGATCTGAGAGTGTCATTTCGTTCAGGCCATCTAAATATTCATTGATCTGACAGGTAGCTGGCAACATTTATAATGGAGATCATTCTTTTTTTATTAATTTTAACTGCATTATGGCTTATGATTAAGTGGGCAAGAGTGGATGGTAATCTATTTCGTATCTGAAAAAAAATACTTTCATGAGGACGTGCTATTTGGAGAAATTGTACTTTATTTAAAAAAAATAAACATGTTTTCAGAGTAAATCCCCTCAATGTAGTAATAAGTTTTGGCATCCTTTGCTCTTTCCTTTTAATATGAAAATGAGCATACTACAGGAAATGAGTGTTGTGAATTCATGTACCTAACTTCTTACTTTCAGTGAGGAGGTAAGACTTTTCCATAGAATCAGCAAATATTTCTTGTCCATGTATGATATGCCAAGTACCATGATCGATTTAGGGCAAGTTTCTCACCCTCAGCATTATTGAAGTTTGAGCAAGGATTTCTCTTTTATGCATGGCTGTCCTATGTATTATGGGACATTTAGCATTATCCATAGGTTTCACCCACTAGGTGCCCCTTTCACCCCACCCTCTAGTTATGGCAACCAAAAATGTCGGTTGACATTGCTACATGTGCTCTGGGGGCAAACTTGCCTACAGTGGGGACCAGTGACCTAAAGTATATAGGGGTTAATCAGACAACCACTGCCCTAAATGTATGTATCCATTTATCTAGAAATACATGTAATTATATGTAATACATGTAACTGGAAAAATTAGAAAAAAATTATATGCACAATTTTCCATG
>CM053610.1:109201586-109259978 GCA_028646535.1 Procyon lotor
TGGCTTCAAGAGTTTTGAAGATCTTGTATGTTTGTTCATTTGGTAGGAAGGGTCTCATAAGCCCAAGGGAAAGGCAACCACGGTTTGAATTTCAGAGTACAGGCTGATAGACAAACAAGATAGCTGCAATTTCAAAAGAAAACACAGTTTTGAATGGCCCTACTTAAAACATCTCAGCTTTGTCCAGAAATTTCCCTCCTTATATGCAGGCACAAAACCCAAGCTGATTTCTTCTCTTCTATAAAGTTTTCCAAAGAAAATGGAACGTAGAATTACCCAACTTATTTATTTTAGATCTAACACCCACCTACTGTGCGTTTGGGTTAGGATAATTGTCAGCTTATGCATTACTTTTTTTTTTTAAAGATTTTATTTATTTGACAGAGAGAAACACAGTGAGAGAGGGAACACAAGCAGAGGGAATGGTAGCAGGAGAAGCAGACTTCCTGCCGAGCAGAGAGCCAGATGTGGGGCTCGATCCCAGGACCCTGGGATCTGACCTGGGCCGAAGGCAGACGCTTAATGACTGAGCCACCCAGGCGCCCTAGCTTATGCATTACTTTAATTCTCTTCCTCCCTTTTTCAAATTATCAATATTAATTCAAGAGATAACAACATTTTAAAAGAAATAACACATAAAAGGGACTTTTTATTTATCTTTATCTTTACATATTTATGCCCTAGACCCTAAGAAGTAGGTAATGAGGTGGCCCAGCTTTCTTAAATGAGCCCTAATTCACAAATAAAATACTGCCCCGCCCCTTGTTTTCAGCGTAATTGTAGCTGAAAGTAGGAAGTAAAAAATTCCCGGCGTTGGGGTGGAACTAATTAAATTGAAAGCCTGGTGCTTCAATTCTGTCATCTTGGTCCTTTCCACCCCCTGAAAGATTTGCTTCATGCAAATCACAGCGCTGCTACAGTTTACCTGAGAGCCTGAGATAATAAGATGATCCATTCTGCAGCCCGAGCGAGTTCAGAGCTTGAGAAGGGAACCTAATAGGTGTTATGACAAGTACACCACGGTGTTTGAAATGCAAAATTGTATAAAGTAGTAGGGCACTGATGAAATGACAAGAGAAACAGAATCCAAGTGCTGGGGTCTGGGGTGATTAATTAAATGCCATCACCAGAGGAAAATCAACAGCAGCCGGGTCTTTTGTCTGCGCCGGAAACTGTGGAAAGTAGAGGTATGACATAAAGAGAGATTATGAGACAATGAATACTTTTAAGTAGTGGACATATTGACACATAAACACACAGCAAGCATAATGGTGGGGAGGTCCAAAATTAGAATTGTTAATTGTAACACTCAAAAGAGACATAAGGAATGTGATAAGAGAGAGTGTTACATAGTTTTACAAAGTATTTACCAGCTGAAGTGCAAACAGAATGCGGGTTTCCTTACTCTCTGTCATCTATGGTTCCCTTCTGCTTTTCTTTGTGCACTGCATTCTCCCTTTGAGTTCCTTTTTCTGGATGCGCAGGGGCCAGCATTTTGGCAGTTCTAGAGCAGCATTGCGTTTACCTGACCCATGTACCATCCTCTGGAGGTTATCTTTAGAAATTTGAATGGACACAATCTAATGTTGACATCATTCCTTCAACTAATCATCCATTTTCAAAATATTTACTAAACACCTTCTATATGCAAGATCTATTTTTATTTTTTATTTTAGTTTATTTTTATTTATTTTAGAGAGAGAGAAAGAGTAAGAGCGAGAGCGAGGGCGAGTAGGGGGAGGGGCTGAGGGTCGGACAGTCTTAAGCAGACTCCATGCCGAGCGCTGTGCATGGAGCCCGAAGGGGTGGGGGGTTCAATTTCATGAGCCTGAGATCACCACCTGAGCTGAAACTAAGAGTCAGATGCCTAATCAACTGTGTCACTCAGGCGCCCAAGCATTTTAAATAATAGAAGACATGAAAAGATGAAACGGATTTGGATCCTTGTTTTAATGATTTGGTACACATATAAGCAAGTGTCTACAACCCAAAATAAAAGTCATAAATGTCCTAAGCATGGTATGAAGATGTTGTAAGAGGAATGTGGAGAGATTTTTCAGAAAAGATCATATTTAAATTGGTTCCTCAGGATGTGTATACAAGTTTATTATACAGAGATATGGGCTGCTGGAAAATGTGAGCCAAGATAGAACATTAAGTGTGGGTGTTTAGAGAAATAAAGAATAATTTACATGGGGGAAATGTGACATATTAGGTATTTTTATGTAAAAGTTCCTTCTTTTTAAAAAGGTTTGGTTTTTAAAACACTGGAGAATTCGAATGTGGAACCAGAATGTCTTGCATTGGAAAATAAATGGAAGAATTTAGGGAGCTAATACAAATTTGGGAGGGAGCTAATACAAATTTGGGAGGGAGCTTGGAGACTCAGTTTTTCACCTACACAATTTTTTAAATGAAGGCATTGTTTCCATACAATAAAATCCAGCCATTTTAAGTGGGCAGTTTGCTGAATTTAGTAGCTGCATACAAACATTTAGAAATCATAGCAATGTCTAGTGCTCTTGTGGGTGGTTTGCAACCAGATTCTTGTCTGTTAAAGGGTTCAACCTTGATTTCTGTAGTGCAGCTCCTTCTCCACTGTACCCAGTAAGAAATTAAGGCACACAGCTTCATAAGGTTGAAAATAAAACTTGCTTACAAAGAAAAGTAAATGACTTTAGCTTACCCTCATTTATTTGCATGGATATGACTTAACTATTCCAGGGAATTCTTTCTCTGGAAGATGAGACTGGAAGTAATATTATTGTTTCTTTCAGAGGCTTCTGTCTGAGAAAAATCAGCTACTGAACTGGGTTTATCAAACAATTGTTTACTTCACAATATTAATTTAAAAGGTGCTTCATATGCACTAATTCTAAACTATTACATTATTACAGAATTTAGTAAAATTCTTTTTTTCCCCCAAATACTTTTATTTTATTTTTTCAGTGTTACAAGATTAATTGCTTATGCACTACACCCAGTGCTCCATGTAATACGTGCCCTCCTCCATACCCACCACCAGCCTCGCCCAACCCCCCACCCCCCGCCCCTCCAAAACCATCATTTTGTTGCTCAGAGTCCACAGTCTCTCACGGTTAATCACCCCCTCCGATTTCCCCCAATTCACCCTTCCTTTCTAAACTATTATAATTCTAAACTATTATATTACAAACATTGCCCAGCCCAGCCCAGTCCAGCCTCCATATTGAATGTCTTGTCTTATACTGGACTCCCAGAACTTTATAAATACACCACCTTAGAACTCCTTCTTACAAGATAGTACTTACACTCTGCCAGGGTAGCTGTTTTCTATCACTGCAGCCAGCAACAACCCCGATTTACTTGATCAACAGCTTCTTTTCATTTCCTTTCATGGGATCAACCATAAACATCTCACCTTGCTCCTACTTGTCATCCTATGAGGAAGACAGGACAGGCATGTTTTACAGGGTGAGAGAACTAAGACCAGTAAGGTGACAGGACTTTTGGTATTTTGACTTTAATCCAGGGGTGTTGCCCATATGAGAAATCTACTTCCTGAACAATAACATCTCAAGTTAGATGTGAAAAATTTTAGTCTCCAGAAGATCTGAAATTAACTAGTATACATCCTAAAGCATTAAGCCCATGACTTACAAATTAATACTCTTTAACCTTTTTATCTTTCTAAAATCACTTTGTATAATGTTATATTCATGCTCAAACCTTTATGATCCTGAGTTTCCTACAGAGTAAATTACATATTCTTATCTTGACATTAAAGATTCTTCCTACTCTGACCCCAAACTTTCACCCTTTGGAGTATTTTCCATTTCTGTCTCCCAGGAGCCAATCTACCTACCTTCCTTCCTTCCTTCCTTCCTTCCTTCCTTCCTTCCTTCCTTCCTTCCTTCCTTCCTTCTTTCCTTAAGATTTATTTATTTATATGAGAGAGAGAGAGAGAGAGAGAGAGAGAGAGAGAGAGAGCACTCGGGTGGGGGAGGAGGATGGGGGAGAGAGAGCTAGAGAACCTGAAGGGGACTCCCCTCTGAGCACAGAGCCCAATGTGGGACTCGATCTCATCACCCTGAGATCATGACTTGAGCTGAAATCAGGAGTAGGATACTTAATCAACTGCGCCAACCAGGTGCCCCTCCCGTGAACCTTTCTTCATCATTACCCTTGGTGCCAGGTAATTTTGGTTTCTGTGCTTTTGTTCTCTTCTGTTAAACATGACTGAAGATTATCTTTGCTAATGCATCTTCTCTAGGATGTCTATTCATCTCTAAGAACCAAACAAAAAAAACCCTGGTAATTCATAATTGTTCCCTTAATGGATTATTAACTGTGTTCCCTCGGGAGAACAAATTGCCCACCCTAATCCCAGTTGAGGGTAGAGAGAGAGAAAGGAGGTAAAGGTGTAACGACCTGCCTTAGTGTATTATTTCAGGGAATTCACACAGGTTAACTCTCATATTCTTCTTGTGAGGAGCACGGTGCTCAAGTCTGGCTTCTGGAACAGTAAATTCACAGGAAGAGAATCATTTTGTGGGAAAATCTAAACAATGTTGTTAGAAGACCAAATGGTTTGTACAGAAGGGAAACCAACTCTACTATTACTTTAATTATTCACCCTATTAACTGTGACAGTGTGGTTTTAAAATCTCTTCATTACTCACTGTAATTAAGTGGCGCAGCAAACAACAGGATGTCAGAAATCACATTCCGGAAGACTCGCTGTGAGTGATGGTGTGCACGCCATATATAGACAAAACATTTTAAACAGAATAATTGCTTTCACATCCCTTCCCGGGATGCCTCACCTGCCTTGTTTTATGTTGTTTTAATTTTTTCAAGTGGAATGTATGCAAATGTGCTGCATCAATTTAGCCCTTTCTCCTTTGCAACTCTGTAAACATCGGCTTTGCCAGTTGAGCAGCTCAGAGTGAAGGGGAAGTTCAGAACTGCTTGTGTTTAGTTGTTGATGGATAACAATTGAAAGTAAAACAAGAGGGAAAGAGAAAAGACCATATTCCACAGAAACAAGGTTCAATCTCAGCTTTGAGTCTTTTAATCATAAAAAAGAAGGAATGGCGTTGGGAAAACAAGAGGTAAAGGTGAGCCGTTGGAGAAGTGGTAGGTTTTTGTTTTGTTTTAGTTTTGTAATGTCGTCTTGTGAACCATTTTACTTTGAGCTTGGGAGAAGAGGTTGGCGAGATGAGATCAAGGAGATCCTTAAATAAGTAAGACGATTTTTCTTGTAGATGGAGCATGATGTGATGACATTACATAGTAGCAGAACACACATTTTCCAAACATTTCCAGATATGCACCAGGACAGGTAATACCCTGAGTCCTGAAATCTCAACAGATTAAAAAAAAAAAACCCTGAAATTATACAAAGGGTGTACCTGATCTGAGCACGATAGAATCCTTTCAGAAATCCATAAGGAAAAGATAGCAGGAAGTCTCTAAACACTTGGAACTAAACAACCACTTCTAAAAAATCTGTGTGTCTCAGGAGACTTAAGGAAATTAAAAAAAAAAATAATAAACTGCATTGATTTTAATGAAATTTAGAATGCAACATATCAAAAAGTGGGGGGCACAGCCAGAGCAGTGCTGCTAGGAACATATATGGAGGTATGTCTAGAAGATGGGGTTCTTCGTGTGATGGGATATCTCTGCATCTTGATTGATGTGGTGATATGATGAATCTATACACCTTATTAAGAAAGATATAACACACACACACACACACACACACACACACACACACACACACACACACCGGGTTCTAATGTTAAATTCCTGGTTTTGACAGTGTATCTCAAATAAACACTTGACAGTATATTAAATTTCCAGATGTATCCACTGGAAGAAACTAGGTAAAGGATATGTGAGAACTCATATAATTCTTCTTTTCAAGAATTACCTTAGCAGGTCTTGCCATTTTTCTTCTGTATAGTTTAGGTACATGAAATACCCTGTTTTTCCTTCTTTGGATTTTTGTTACATATTTATTCCATATGTCACATGTAATTGACATATTTGTGAAATGCTAATATTTAACTGAGAAGATCAAAATAAAACATAATCTGATTTATTTAGGTCTGCTCTGTGCATGCCTCCCTAAAATTCATGTATAACGAGCCAACTAATTTTTGTTATTTTATTTTATTTTTTAAAGATGTTATTTATTTATTTGACAGAGAGAGACACAGCGAGCACAGGAACACAAGCAGGGGGAGTGGGAGAGGGAAAGCAGGCTTCCTGCCCAACAGGGAGCCCGATGCGGGGCTTGATCCCGGGACCCTGGGATCATGACCTGAGCCGAAGGCAGACGCTTAACATCTGAGCTGCTCAGGTGCCCCACAACTGATTTTTATATACAAAGTCTGTTCATATCTTGGTTTTTCTCTCTCCTTCTTCAACTCCCAGTCTTTATACTGGCCTTATTATTACTAAGATTTCAGCTTGAATGTCACCTTCCCAGAGAAGCCTCCTCTCATAACTCAGCCAAAGGTGTATGACTCTTCCGTCCCTACCACATGGCTGTGTTTTAATTCTTAGCCTAGTATTTGTCACTACCAGTGATTTCCTATAGTATTTGTTTACTTATTTACTATTTTTTCTCCATAGTATGTATGTTCCTTGAAAACAGATGTCTTTCTTTTTTGTTCACTACTGAACCATTATTAATAATAACAAAACACTTTTAAAATTCTTGATGCCTTTTAGTTACTGTTCTAAATAATGTATATGTATATATATGCATATTTATGCATGTACATTAACATTGTTATATACTTGTATATAACTAATATCACTTCATATATTTGAATATATGAATACAGATTCACATAAACATATTTGGAGTGATATTAGTTATATATACACATTAATATATGTTGACTAATTGTCATAACAACAATACAAGTACATATCATTATTGCTTTCATTACTGTTTTATGGTTGAGAAACTGCACAGAGAGGTTAAATTCCTCAAGATCCCAAAAGCTGGTAAATTGCTGAGAAAATTCAAAAGTCTGGCTCCAGTCTTTCTCTTAATTATTAAGTTAGAGCATCTAGAATGGTGTTGAGACCGATATGTAGGTTTTTAATTAGTATTTCTTGATTCCGTGGAAGTGTTGAATTGGCTCCCTGGAAGTCGTGGTTACGTTTTGATTTAGCATATTATAGAGTTGGCTGTAGGAGGTTAAACATTTTATATCTAGAAATAATTTTATTTGTGAATATTTTGGGGGGCAATAGTCTATAAATTACATCCTTATTATTTACTAATGAATGCTAACTTATTCATTTAAACTAGTCTTATTGGAAATGTATGAAATTATATCCTAAGCATATGAAAAAGAAATTTTTCTACTCAGAGGACAAATTAACTATTATATCTGTGAGATTTAACAATGCACATCAGTATTCTTTTTTTTAATATTATAGAACCAAGTATAGGGATGCCTGGGTGGCTCAGTTTGCTAAGCATCTGCCTTCAGGTCTGGTCAGGATCTCCGGGTCCTGGGATCAAGCCCCGCATCGGGTTCCTTACTCAGTATGGTGTCTGCTTCTTCCTCTGCCTCTCCTCCTTCTCCCCCTGCTTGTTTTCTCTCTCTCTCTCTCTCTCTCAAATAAATAAAAAATAAAATCTTTTAAAAATATTATAGAACCCAATATATATATATGACTTGCAAATATATACCTAATATTATTGTAGCATAGCTAAAAATGTCTATGGCAATTCACAGCATTATTAGTTGGAATATTCTTAATAATTTTTATCATATTTAATGTTGTGTCTGCTCTCAGGGAAATCCAATGATCTGGCACAGCCTTGACTCTCAGAAGCCTAGAGTGTAGGCTTGCTTTATAGGGCCAGGAGCTGTTAAGGACATATTGCTTTCATTTTTTCCCATATCTTGGATTGGATGCTATTAATTTAGATAGAATTAAAAAAATATAGTTGCCTTTTAAGAATGACCACGATTGGGGCGCCTGGGTGGCTCAGTTGTTAAGCATCTGCCTTCGGCTCAGGTCGTGATCCTGGGGTCCTGGGATCGAGCCCTGCATCAGGCTCCCTGCTCAACGGGAAGCCTGCTTCTCCCACTTTCATTCCCTCTGCTTGTGTTCCCTCTCTCACTGTGTTTCTCTCTGTCAAATAAATAAAATCTTTAAAAAAAAAGAATGACCATGATTCTTAAATGAAAGTGATGTTAGCAACTGAAGAAAAATAGAGTTGCTCTTTTATTCAGCTGAGTCCTCTGTGTATTTGTATCTGCAAAGTGGGTCTGGAGCTTCAATCAGAAATCTAAGCTTGAGAAAGATACATTATTCTTTGTTGGCAAATAGAAAAATTTTGCTATTCCTTGAGTAGAAATGCAAGGAATCAGGATGGATGAGGGGAGTGGGAAAGAATGGAGGACAAATGGAGAGCCCCAGAGGATGAGCACTCCGTGGAAGGCTATGCAGTGAAAAGTCAAAACTGCCCTTGGAAACAGGGACTTCATCGTATAAGCCCTCCGTAAGTACTGTTAATTTGATACGTATTTTTTAAAATTTTTTAAAAAGATTCCTTTATTTATTTTAGAGAGAGAGCAAGCAAGCAGGGGGAGGGCCAGAGGGAGAGAGAGAAGCCAAGCAGACTGCATGCTGAGGGTGGGACCTGATGCCAGGTTTGATCCCAGGATCCTGAGATCATGACCTGAGCCCAAATCCAGTCTGCTGCTCAACCGAATGAGCCACCCAGGTGCCCCGATGCTGATGCAAACTAAAAACCATGTCAAGGAGGATATTTTGTTAGCTAGTTAGTTAGTTTTGTTTGTATTGTTATCTGTAAACCACACAAAAAAGCTGCTCTAATAACTATTGATAGTGATGACGAAGGCATTAGGCCTTGTGTGTGAAACCTATGTAGGTTATCTCTAAACCTGAAGGAAAACTCGATTACATCATCCCCATTATTAGTACATGATTGGAGTAAGAATAAGTAATCTGTGCAAGTGTACACACCTAGTCATTAGCAAGAATGGGAGCCAACATGGAAATTCTTGTACATGGCAAGTGTGAATTGAAGTCACTGTCGCTTGTAGTTCTTCTAATGCTGCTAGACCCTAATGGGTATGAGCTCTGTTGTCTTACCCAGATGAGATTTTGTATATACCGTTATTGCTGTTGTGAAGACATCTTCCCCATTTTCTTTGGCTTAGAAGTTTTTATGTGTAATTAAAAACAGATTTAAGATAAAAGAACAGCTTAAGCATATTTTTTGGGTAACTTTGGCTAGAAGAAAATAATCTCTATTTTTCTTCATTCCTTGTACATATTTTATTATTGTGGACATTTTTGCTGTTGAACATAATACTGATTGTCACCCTGACTTGTTTGTAAGACTTTGCCCACTTCTGGACCATGAGAGCAAGAAGACCAAAGACTGAGTTATGTGGTATTCACTGATTAAATAATTGTCAAGTTAAAGTGCAGTTGGAATGAGAAGATGACCCTAAGATTCTATTCTTATTTGCTAATTATGACCAGAAGGCAATCTGTCAACAAACGAAATAATACTCTAACTCCTTCCTGCAAATTCAAGGAAGAGGAAGGACTTTGTGACCAATGAAGAGCTTTGAAGCAGAGAGGGCATAATTTCTTTATGTTTTAATATCATTTTTTTTCAATCTTGGAGATGTTGATTTCCTACACACTTCTGTAAGATATCAGCTACTAAGAATGATAGTTTATTGTCAAAGTCATTGTAAAACTCATTATTAGGAGAAATATTTGTAAGTCTAATGGTAATGAACAAAGGGGACTTTATTTTGGGTAAAAACAAGTTCTTGTGGTATTAAACCATACAATGATAAGTAAATATAAATACATACATATTTTTATGTACATTGAGAGATGCCCCAAATTTGAGAAGTCAAACATGTATCAGCTGACTAGTTATCAAGAACAGTTTTTTTAATTATTTAATCATAGTTGTTTTTTTTCAATATTCTATATAAAATATAATTTTAAAATAAAGGAGGCATTTGAATTCCCTTGAATATTGAAGGTTTTTTTTTTTTTTTTTAAGATTTTATTTATTTATTTGAAAGAGAGAGAGTGTGAGCAAGGGAGGAGCAGAGGGAAAGGGACAAGTAGATTCCACTCTGAGCATGGAGCCCCATATGGGGCTTGATCTCATAATCCTGAGATCATGACCTGAGCCAAAACCGAGTTGGGTGCTTAATTGTCTGAGCCACCCAGGAGCCCCAAGTGTTGTTGAAGGTATTGATGAGTCCCACGAACTTAGTATCCATGTGAAGGGTTAGAATTGAGATAGTCAGAATACAAATGGACAATGGTGGGATTATATATGCCAGTAGAATTCTGACCCAGAACTTCTGCTGCAACCAGTTCAGGAATCCAAACTACAAGCACAGCCATCAGCCCAGAAACATCAAGACTGATCAGTGACTGCCACATCCCTATACTTTCCCCTGTTTTTCAAGATGGAACTAATCAGAGAGAGTTAAATATGTTTCTCAAACCAGTCACCTAAGATGTCCTGCTCCCCGCCTCCAGCCTCTCTATGCCAAGACTGTCCAGTCAACCTTCCCCTTTTCTCACTAGAAAGTTGTCCACTCTCCTTCCTGCCTTTGAGCAGGTGATGGCTGACTGGCGATAGCAAGCTCTGAATAAATAGCTTCTGTTTGTTTTCATTTGGGTGGTCATTGTTTATTTTTACAAAGGCAATATGAGTAGAGACTTTGACATCAAATAAATTAGATCCAAAAAACAGAAGTTAGGCTTAAAATATAATTCAGTGATTTTTATTGCACGTTACATGATTATCCCCACTATACTTAAAGGAGAATTAGATTATTTCTTTATTACAAGAGAAATAGTTCATATGCACCAAATGAAATTAGTAAAAAGAAAAAATTACTCATCTTTTGTCAAGATGTGACATCATGAATTAGTGTTTTTCGTTAAAAATAAAAGTCTGATTATGTTGGTACTCAACTCAAAATCTTCCCATGGCTTCCTAGAAGCTTTCTTAGACCTACTTTTTTTGGCCTGTCTCTAGTTGGGGATAGATATTTACACTTTCAGGGGAATAACAGAAATTCTGATAGCCCTGGCCTGTAGTGTAAAGTAAGAATCAATTCCTTTAAAGTCTTTCTCCAGTCTCATCTCCTCCCACTTCCTACTTGAGGATGACATTATCTGTTTGAAATATTCACCATTTTTGAGCACACCCAGTTACTCTGAATACTTCGAAGTCAGTTCAATTAAATTCAATAAATAAGGCCTAAATGTCTAACAAGCTCAGAGGTATTTTTTCTGTCCTGGAGTTTGCATCCTGCTGGAATGGACATTTTCTGACTGGGCTGCTCTTCTTCACTGAATCCCTGTCTCTTCATGACCCGGTTCCTCTATTCAGTAAAGCTTTTCGTAAATCATCTAGGCAAAATTAATTGTTTCTGGTTCTGAGTTTCCAGAGTAGTATCTTTACATCTCTTATATCTATCACTTTTTTTTAATGTTGCCTTATGATTGTTTATGACAATTTTTGTGAATACCTTTAAACCATTTCAGTAGACAATACATCATGCTGTCTTTTATACTCATGGTCTTTTCTCTGCCCAGTCTCTTGAGTAGGCATTATTAGTAGGACCATCCACAGCAGAGTAAATTGAGGATTACAGAGATTTATTAATTTTTGCGAAATCACCTAGTGAGTGGGTACAGATGTAGGAGTAGAACTCTTGGTTACTTGGACTGTTAAAGACTTCAGTGGTCTGCCTCAACTCTGACTCTGTTAGACAATAATCTTCCAAGGAGCAGTGTGCACATTCATTTTGCATTCCCTTCCTTCCTTTGTAGAGTAAGGATAAGAAGCAAGTTATGTAGAGTGTCTACCATACTGACTGGCATGTTGTGTGCATAGACGTTGTCTGTGGACTGATCAAGAAGGCATGCTTCTGTCTGCAAATCCCTAACTTCCTTTTCTTAGAGCATTTACCTTAGGAAATCTGTGCTTGCAAATTCTTTCTCTTCCTTTTTGGTGTGTAAAATCCTGTTAAAAGCTTCCTCTCAGTTTTTATAACTTGGGACTTTCTTTCTCAAGGACCTGGGGGCCATTTCTCTGAAATATAATCAAGGAAGATTTTGCCCTTATCTCCTGCTTTCTATAGAGAGTGGGGAGAACCTAACTTTGGTGGACACCTTATTCCCTGTATAAAATTTCCTACTGTTATGGAGGTTTGAGAAAGTTGACTTTTTCGTTGGGTGAGGCCAATTAGCAAATACAGATGACCAAAGAGTCCCTCATCCCAGCTCTTAAAAGTTTAGTTTAGAGTTGAGCTTCGACTGAGTTCTGGCCCCTCTTCCTTTTTGTGTGGCCTCAAAGTCTTTCTTTGGCCTGTTTATCTTTGTGAGGTGCAATTTTTGCTTTGACACACTTTGAGTTTTGGTTTGTCACTCAGTCTCCTTTCTCAGGAGTGATGCTTCTTTTTTTGTTCCCATGAAATTATTTCCCAATTTCCAACCCATATTAATCTTCAGGCTTTGGGAATGACATCAAAATTTCCAGGAATTCTAGCAGATTCTCTAAATCTTATTGAAATATAAATTATTTAAATATTTAAAAATTATTTAAATCTTATCTAAATCTATTTACAGATAGATTATTAACTAATATTATAATATTATAGAATATTAACACTGTATTTATGTATTTTAGAGAATCTTTTTTTTTTTTTTTGAAGATTTTATTTATTTGATAGAGAGAAACACAGCGAGAGAGGGAACACAAGCAGAGGGAATGGTAGCGGGAGAAGCAGGCTTCCTGCCGAGCAGAGAGCCCGATGTGGGGCTCGATCCCAGGCCCCTGGGATCTGACCTGGGCCGAAGGCAGACGCTTAACGACTGAGCCACCCAGGCGCCCCGTATTTATGTATTTTAAATGAGTGACCATGAAAATAAACTGTGAATTGATTATCTATAGTAGGGTTAGTTTTCAGTGGCTTTTCTTCTCTTCTATCCTATTCTATTTTATTCTTTCTATTCTCTCCTATATATACATATATGTATATATATTAGATACATATATTACTATGATTAGCTTATTAATATTATGAAATGATATCTTGGAATGAGGCCATGTATTCCAGTAACATGTAAAAATAATTTCTACTTGTAATAGAACACATTAAAAAGTTATTGAAATACATTCTAAATGAAACCATTAAAAATTGAAAGATAATAACACAAATATTTAATGTCCAAAAGATATTCCTTAAATGAAATTGTAAATTGTAAGTTGGATCTCACTGTACCTGTGAAAATTAACTTATTAAGTTCTCAGAGATGAAATTCTGGGGAAGAAAATTAAGATAAATTTTTTAAAGACAATGTTCTCCAGGTGAATATCTCCTATATCAGTGGCACCTCTGAATAAAGGATAGTTTTTTTTCAGGAAATTATGTTATAATTAGATATATAAGTTCAGGAAAAAATGAACTTTGATCTATACCTCATATATGTATAAAAGTTAACTTGAAACATATCATAGATACAAATGTAAAACATAAAATTAAAACCTTTAGAATAAAATACAGCGAAAAATTTTTGTGACCATGAGTTAAGCAAATATTTCTCAAATATGACACCAAAAACAGAATTCCTAAAATAAAAAAATGACAATTCAAACTAATTAAAATTGGAATTTTCTGTTTTTCAAAAACATGAGATGAAAAGAGGCTACAGGTTAGGATAAAATACTTTTAAGTCAAATATTTAATAAATGATAAGAGAACAAGCCACTTTAAATGATGGGAAGAAGATTTAGACTATTTCACCAAAAAAAGATGTGGGTGATGAGCACATAACAAGTCTCTTAATGTCATTAGTCATGGGGGAATGCAGATTGAGGCTACAGTGACATATCACTATGTATCTTTTAGAATGGCTAAAATCAAAATGATTGACAGTATCTCGTATTGACAAGGATATGGGGAAATTTGATATCTCATCCATTACTAATGGGGACATAAAATGGTGCGACCACTTTGGAAAACCGTTTGGTCGTTTTCTAACAAGAAATGTGTACACCTGCCATATGGTCCTCCTACTCCTTGGTTTTTGTCCAAGTGAAATGGAAAACATATATCCATTCAAACACTCGAATATGAAATGTTTATGGCAGTTTTATTTGTAGTAACCCCAAACTGAAAACAACTCACGTGTCCATCAAGAGGTGAATGGATAAGCAAACTGTCATATATCTATACAATGCAACGTGTCTTAGTGATGAAAGAACCATTGATACAGGATATAACATGGATTCTCAAAACGACTACATTGAATGAAGTAACCAGACCAAAAAAAAATATGCATAACTCTTGCATAGTCAAGGCAATACAAATTCTCCCTTTGAAGCAAAGATCTTGTCTACGATTGTCCTGTTTTGGAGGACTAGGTATCTTATTTCTGGTATTTCCTATTCTAAGAAATCCTTGGTGTCATCCAGTCTCATTAAGCCAGCAATAAAGAGATTTGGGGAGACTTTCATTATCCTTCCTAACATTGCGGTTTCCTAAAAAGAAAAGTATGTTGAGAAGTTGCTTAAAGAAAAAATGCTAGCCCTCCAGAATTCTGCATTTATAGTAACATGTTTCTCCCTGTATCTACAGATCAGTTTTTAGCTAATTGACTGTCTAATGATTTCTTTGCTTTAAAATAGCCAACAGATTCTTGGCACCTGGGTGGCTCAGTTGGTTAAGGGTCTGACTCTTGATTTTCATTCAGGTCATGATCTCAGGGTTGTGAGATTGAGTCCTGCATCAGGCTCCACACTATGCTTAAGAATCTCTCTCTCCCTCTCCCGCTGTGCCCCTCCACTTGCTTGTGTGCACATGCACACATACTCTCTCAAAAAAAAAAAAAAAAAAAAAAAGCCCAACAGATTCTGCAAGAATATCAGAAAATAGCCTAAATAATATGAGCCTACCTAATCAACTAGTAACATCTACTAGCCTTCAGGTGTACATCTTACAATTTTAGGATAAAAGGGTTAACATAATACCAGAATTTGGGAAATCTGTATGCAAAATGACCCCTTGTGTTTTCCCCCTTACTTTTTAAAACCTCTTGGACATTATTGAAAATGATATGTTATTTGTGATGGCCGTTTTGTGTTCTCATTTTCACTTCCAGAACTGAGTAGTTGCCAGTTTTGTATCCTATTCAGACCCCATTACCTGTATGATTTCCGAATAGTTAAGTTGTGCCTATACAAGGTAACACTGGAAAAGATTCATGAATCCCACATTGTGGTAGAGTCAGTTCAACGGGGCACCAGAAAACTCAGATGCCTGTGAATAATAACTGGAATTTCATGGTATTGGTTTCTTGTGGATATCCTAAGCGTGAAATTGGAAGTGTCCATATATCCCACATCTTATACATTAAATGCTATTACAGATTCAAAGGCTAACTCCGAACATGTATTTTGATTATAACAAAGCTATCATAGGTGAAAACAATGATCTCAGGTATTAGAGTTAAACCAGCAAAAGAACACCAGAAAAAAAAATAATTATGAAGGAAAAAAAGTTAAGAAAATTCCTCTAGTGTGTCTTATTCCATAGTATTGGGCAGAAGCTGTCATTTCTGTAGTTATCTTTTTGGGAACACTATTTTAGTTTTAGAGTCTTAGGTTTCTAGAGACTTTTAAATTAGTCTTAGTTGGAGGCCACTCATATGTGGAATTCCACTGTTATATAGACTGGTGACGCGCCTGTACTGTATCTTTAATCTTGACTGTTGTAGCTATGATCAAAAGAATTTGAAATTCTGCCTTCGGGCAAGGATAAAGCATTTGTACATTATTGTGTCATCTGGTGGATCCAGTTACCATGTTGGAGATCATGCAAACTTTGGAAAGTATCTCCTTTGGAAAGATCCCTTGTACTTGTTTGACCTAATTATGAGTAGACCAAGTAAGTCCTTGATAATATTTAGCTAGACCTGTGTGTGACGTTGTTGGAGTTCTCTAAATATTCCATATTCTCTAGGTTGTTTGTGTATGATCTCATAGAGAGAAAGTCAGTTTGTACTCTGAGACTCTTTCATGGCCCTTAATGCTAGTGGCAAAATTTTAGGTCAAGGTAGAGCAAGGATTTCTTCTATTTTTGACACTTTTACCTGGAGCACAATGTTGACTGTTTCTGAATTCTTAACAACTCATGGTGATATGAACATGGAATAAAATTTCTGGGCTAAGAGAATAACCTTGGTGAGTTGCTTCTGTGTAGGGAACACAGAATATACTTTGCCAGCTATATTCCTCTATCAGTGAAAATTTATTCAACCAGAACCTTTACAAACAGGAACTAACCCATATTCATAGTTTAGAGATGGGTAGTTGTATGAGATTAATTTGCATCAGAAAACTTTGAGGAGGAAGTTCTGAACCTTTTTTTTTTTTAACCATTATATAATCTCAGGATTTTATGTGACATGTAGAAACTCTTTCATTATGTTAAAGGGAAAAAAAAAGTAATTTGACCAGGATCCATTGCACTAATTGTAGTTTTCCTGAGAAGCCATGACAAAATCATTAAACTTCATGATTATGGAGACAGCATTCCTTTGATAGACAATATGTTTTTATTTATTAAAGGATTGAGCTGCTTTTTTGAGTTGATCAAAATCTTTCTAAATTTATTAGCACTTAATATACCTGAGAGGTAAGAGCCACTTGTTGCCGAAGGAAGTTAGGCAAAGCATTGCCCTTAGTTTCTGGAGTGGTCTCTTCTAAAGATTATAGTTAAATTACAGATAACTCTTTGGGATATTGATATGTTTCTGAGAAGTCATGGATGTTTTTACCATTCTTAATTGTCTTCCCTATTGAGGTCGTAATACCATCAAGTCATGCACAGCTCCAAAAGTGCATCTACTGTTTGTATACATGTTTATACTCTTAACTTTTTCCAGGGTTCCAGATCAAATCATAGGTACTCAGTTTAGTTATCTGAGCAGATTAAGCACTAGGAAAGAAACTTCTTCAGTGACCGTAAATTCAGTGGTGACACCATATCCCATTGAGGGAATGCCTTTACCATTTTTAAGGTAAGACCCACATCAAACAGTATTAGCTCAGGATCAAACAAGAGGGGTTTGTAAAATCACACCTGAGTATATTTAATTCCTGAATTATAGCCAGACAGTCATGTGCTCTCCTTCATCTACAAGGGGTAAAATTGCAGGATTAAGATTTGAGTAAAGCTTATTATTGGCAAACAAAAGTTTAATATTGGCAGACAATAAAAGGTTTTCATAAACTTTCACATGATCAAATAAGAATTAACCAGAGTTCTTGGCATATAGAGCCCATGGAGTTGGTAGTAAAAACAAGTTAAAGCAGAAGTTTCAAGCAATTTGGCTGCTGCTGATACTTCACATAAGTAGGAAAGACATGCCTTTGCTTCTGAATGGAGAGTTAGGCTAATGGCAGTAGACTCTTGTATGGACCATCTTTATCTTGTCCTAATGCAGTCAGCCCGCTCTCTCGTAAACAGCAAGGGGGATGGTTTTTGTATAGTTAGGGATGCCCAAAGTTGCAGGTTGCCATGGACAGGCCTTTAACGAGGAAGCCTGTCAGCATTTGGATCCATGGGAGATGTAATGGCTGAGCTATATTAAAACAAATAATAATTATTGTCTACAAGAACTAGTCAATCCTAAAAGCAAGCAAGTGAGTAAACAAGCAAACAAACCCAAACCAACCAAAAAAACCTTGAGTCGTCTTTTAGTTTGGAGACAGATATGGTTGAAGAGCCTTTATTTTGACATTGTATAGGAAATAGCCATCATCTGAGATTGTGACTCAGATATCGCACGGATTGTTTATAGATTTAAAAGTTTTCTCTTGATGCTCTCTGCAGCTCTTCAGCTAATTAAAAAAAAAAAAATGTATGGAGTCCTGTGGACTATTTCAGGAGAGCACGGCACTAAATCCTCTCTATGCCATTTCAGAGCGGATCCCCAAGCAAAAATCAAATCTTTAAGATTATCATTTAGACATTGAGGGCAAGATGAGAGAGTTCTCATACATACCTGAGGCGTAACTAACCAGGCATACTGCTGATTGCCCCGCCAGAAATCAAACAAATACTAACTACCTTTACCTGCTGGTGTCTAAAGAAGATGGCAAACGAATCGGCCTTTGGAAAGCTTTTGTTTAGCAGAGAGAAACTCCATGGTATCTAGGGAGCAGGGTTCTATTGATTACCCTCAGGGCTTGTACTGATAAGTAGCCTTTTCCCTTAAGCTCCTTAACTGGCCCTGGGTGAGTACTGCAGGGACTGGTACATGGCACAGTGTGTCCCCGCTCTAATGGAGGCTCAATAAGAGGTCTTCCTCCTGAGCTTGCTTTATGTGCCAGAGCACACTGCAGTGTAATTCAGGCAGGGGTTTATGTGGAATAATTTGAATTTTTATAAAGTCAGCTCCATATATTCTGCTCAGGTTAATTGAATCTTTGGCACAAAGACTAGAGGGTAACTGATTTAGTATTTGGTTTGTAGAGGCTAATAGGTGCACAGAGTTGCACACCTCCATTTTTTATATCATACTTGGAGAACCAACTGATCACTTATATATTCTACATAAATAAATACAATTTCTGAAAAGTGGATCTCTCCTATGTTCAAGTTAGGTTAAGGGGAGAATTGTGGGTTGGTGCTATTGCCATCTTTTTGAATCCACTATATGCAGTTGTATGATAACTAGGTAGAATTTAAGTAAACTCCAAGCAAATTAAGTTATTGCAGAAGTCATTCTAGTTAAGTCATATTTGCATATTGTGGAGTCAGCAAATTATAGCCCTGAAGCTAATCCCACCTGTTTCCTGTTTTCATACAGTCCACAGGTTAAGAATGATTTTCGTATTTTTAAATGTTTGGAAAAAATCAAAGGAAGAATAATATTTTTTTTAAAAGATTTTATTTATTTATTTGACAGAGAGAGAGATCACAAGCAGGCAGAGAGGCAGGCAGAGAAAGAGGGGGAAGCAGGCTCCCCGCTGAGCAGAGAGCCCAATGCGGGGCTCGATCCCAGGAACCTGAGATCATGACCTGAGCCGAAGGCAGAGACTTTAACCCTCTGAGCCACCCAGGCGCCCAAGAAGAATAATATTTTATGACATGAAAATTCAATGACATTCAAATTTCAGTGTCCGTAAAGTTTTATTGAAATCCGACTATGCTAATTTGTTTACATATTATGGCTGCTTTCACACTATGACCGCAGAGCTGAGTAGTTGCAATAGAGATCATATCTACCATAAAGCCTGAAATATTTACTCTCTGCCCTTTAGGGAGAAGTTTGCTAAACCCTGTATTAAAATGACCCAGGATGCTAATTTTTATATACGATACTTTTTTCTTAGTTTGACATAACTGGTATTTGGAATATAATCTGTATACTAGACAAAGAATAATATGTATATTAGAGTAGAAATGGAGAATCTAAGGTGTAGATTTTCCGATAATTTGATGCATTGAATAGGGTATGTTATTTGGGATCAGGTTAGTGTTCGCCACCAACCAACTGTGTGCCTTTGTACAAATGTATTAATAATTTTACACTGTAGCAATTAATAAATAAATGTTGGAACCAAATTAGCAGTTCTTAAAGAATTATATTCAGCCAAATTAGGAAAAAGAATAGATTATTATTTCAAAATACATTTTTGTTTGATTTGGCATAACCTTCCTTTTTTTATCTGAGACTCTTATTCCTAACTGTGGTGATGAATATACTTTTTCTTTTTACGAAGATACCATAATGGTAGGAGTTTTTTTTTTTTTAATTTTTAATTTTCCAAAAGGCAAATTAAAACCATGGCAACCCAATTACATGCATATACCCACACATACACAGAAGTATATGCATATGTAAATAGACATATATACACATGTGTATTCCGGTGTCAAATGTTTTTATGTTTGTTTTTAAAATTTTAGGTGTCAAATAATTTAAAATTCTCTAAACCATTTAGCTTAATGACTTTATTGCCACCTCCATTCTAAAATACTTACATACTTTATACTTACGAGTCTTTAAGTAAGGATTATAGTGTACATAATTTTTGAGAAAATATTCTAATCCTGATAGAATATTAAGTAACATTTAAATGACTGGTAACTTACTGGCTATTTGTTGCTATGATGATTACTTAAATGGTATGTCTTTTAAGATACTGACTTATGTCCAATGAGTAAGATCATTTCTCCTATTTTTTCCTAAGAAAAAAATTCTATCAAGATTTTAGAACTCATTGTGATTCATAGCTTCTGTGTCTACAGAAGTATTTTGAGTGCACTCTTCTCTAACACAAACATCTCATGAATTGATCTGCCATATTACATGTCAGAGCAAACGGCCAGCTGCTCTCAGAAAATAGGGCAATTCCCATTACAGCCCATACTCTAAACTTTTTTATCTTCATGGGCAATTTAAAGAATGTGACTTAGGAATTATATCTATTCTTTTCTGACAGTATATGCCCAATTACTTAAATATCTAACTTGTATCTATTGATCTCTATTGAAAAAACCTTTGTGGAATTCTCTAAAACTGTACAGGTGTTTGTTCTTTTTTTTTTTTTTTAAAGATTTTATTTATTTATTTGACAGAGAGAGATCACAAGTAGGCAGAGAGGCAGGCAGAGAGAGAGGGGAAAGCAGGCTCCCTGCCGAGCAGAGAGCCTGATGGGGGGACCCTGAGCTTATGACCTGGGCCTAAGGCAGAGGCTTTAACTCACTTTAACCCACTACCCAGGTGCCCTGGGGTATTTGTTCTGAAAGGTAAAAAAAATTAGAAACCCTGGGGAGCTCATGGGTACAAGAATAATTCTGACACAGTCCATCCATTTGTACCTATAAAATTCCATAAATTGGTTTATTTCATGTTCATAATTTTATGTCTTTTATTAGCCTCTTAGTGAAGTTGTTTTTATTTCTGGTGATGACTGATATATAAAATGATGTATAAAATAAATTATAAACATTACAAAGAAAATTCATATCAGAGTCAAGATTTATATATGCGTATAGTATTAATATATATAATTGAACTGCCTCACATGTTACTGATAGAGACTGCTGCCAGATATTTTTATCAAAGCACAATTAAGGATCTTCAAAGAATAATGAGTAATGGGTAAAGTACTAAGACAATGAAGAGAAGGAAATGCTATCTTATTTTTTAAAATATATGAGTAATGAAATTTTATAAACCTCTAGATTTCATAGCTTCAAATTGATGTAAGACAAATCTTAAATTATTGAAAGACAGTTTATTAAATTACTCAGGAAAAGGAGAGCTGATTTCTAACGAGTAACATTATTTTAATAGTTTAAATTCCTATGAGACAATATTCTTTCTCTCCTTGGATGAGGTCACTGGCTTAGGAGATCATGGCTGGAAGAAACTTGATTACAGGTAATTCACATGGAGCAGACTTCAAATTGTGGGTTAATCAATATGATTCACTGGTGTGATATGGCTGTCAACAAAAATTTAGTGTTATCATAAGTTCATTACAAGAAATAAACTGTCTGGAACAAGTACAATAATATTCTGCTGTCTCCAGAACTGACAAAGTCACAAGGGGTGTTGTATTCGTATTCTCTTCTGACTTCCATGTGTTGCAAGTAAAATTAAGAGAACAGAATGTGTTATTAGCTGAGTGACCAAAGGGGTGAGAGGAACTGAAATTATATCAAGGAAAGGGGACAAAGGGTTTTGTAGCTTTCAAGAATGCCCAATTCATCCGTTTGGATAGGGGATGATTGCACTTGGGATTTAGTTCTAACTACACAGAATTAAGTTTGTTTTTGCTGCCTGCTTAATTTTTTGGATTTTTTTTTTCTGTAGATATAGGAGTTTCCCTACAGTTGTTTGAATGCCTAATCTTTTCCTGTGTATTTTAAGTGCATTTTAGGTTTTAAGTTTCTGTATGTGGAAACATTTTCAACTAGATCATAGCCTATTTCATTCAGTTATTTTTCCACTTCTAAAATATTTTATTAAACTATTTTATTTAATGTGGCCTGATAGTACTTATTGATCTGAAAGTTTGTGCTCATCCTTAGTAATCTTATTTAAAAACCAATTTTGACTGTTAATATCACTCAATATTATCAATTTCCTCCACTTCCCCAAACATTAAAGAAGTAGACAGTTCTGTATTAATTGTAGTTAATGGAAGTATAGACTTGATGGCATTTAATTCTGTAATTTTACTTGGTCATCTTTGACTAATCCCTAATCTACCTGAATCTTAAACATGTGAATAATAATAATGATAATACCTATTTCATACAGTTACCTGGAAAATTTTAGGATATACTACATGGAAAGCCATTTGTATAGTAAATTACACCAGGAATATACTAAATATATTATTATTATATTATTTTTCCTGATAATGATTAGAAATAAGCTTTAGAATTTTGGAGTTTTGCAAGCAGTCGTATTAGTTTTCTAGGGTTGCCATAACAAAGGACCATAGGCTGGGTGATCTCACCAATAGAAATTTATTTTCTCACTGTTCTGGATGCTAGAAGTCCAAGATCAAGGTGTTGGCAGGGTTGGTTTCTTTTGAGGCCTTTTTACTTGCCTTACAGATGGCCTTCTCCCTGTGTCTTCAGATGGGCTTCTCACTCTATGTGTTTGTGTCCTAATTTCCTCAGGAAACCAAGTCTTATTGGATTAGAGCCAGCCCCTATGACCTCATTTTACTTTAATTCCCTCTTTAAAGAACCTACCGCCAAATAAACTCACGTTTGGAGGGATGGGTGGAGGTTAGAACTTCAACGTAAATTTTGGAGGGAAACAATTGAGCTGCTAACAGCAGTTGTGTCAAATTCATTTTAGAAAAGTCTGCAATACTGAATTTTCCCATCAGGAAATATGTACGATCAGGTTGATTGCTGTGGTCTTCACAGCAGCCTACTCATGGAAGCGGCCCAAATATCCATCAGTGGTTAGAGTGGACAAAGAAACTCTGGTCTATGCATACAATGGAATATGATTCAGCCTTAAAAAAGAAGGAAAATCCTCCCACTTGTGACAACATAGATAAACCTGGAAAATATTGTGTTAAAGGGAAATGAGTCAGACACAGAAGGACAAATACTACATGATACCACTTATAGGAGGTATCTATAATAGTCAGATTTATAGAGGCAGAGAGTAGAATGATGATTTTCAGGGGCTTGAGAGAGAAGGAAATGGGGAGGTACTAGTCATAGTATACAAAAGGGCCAGTGACTCAGGATGTGTAAGTCCTAGAGATCTTGCTGTATAGAATAGAGCCTATAATTAATGCCACTGCATTATATACTCAAAAATTTGTGAAGAGAATAGATCTCAAGTGTTCTTATCACAAAAAGTAATACAAAAATAGAGCAGTAAGAAACTTTTGGAGGTGGTGGATATGTTTATGGCATAGACTGTGGTGTGGGTTTATATTTATATGCGAACTCATCAAGTTGTATACATTAAATTTGTACAGCTTCTGTATGTCAATCACACATCAATAAGGTGCTTTTTAAAAGAGAGCATGGTGGCATTCCAGTACCTAATTCCAGTTTTGCAAGTACTGAACATCTAGCTGGCACTTCATTTCCTGGGTGAAAGCAATGACAGGGTAAGAGCTGCGGGCCTGTTTTTGGTCTTCTTCACAACACCACCTGCTGCCAGAGTCTCTAATTCCAGAAAGTCAATCCTCATGTTCCACGCATAGTCAGAACAAGGCGTATCCCGAAGGCAACTTGAATGTATTCAAACGTAACTTATATAGGTAAGACATTTTTAAAAAAATAAAAAGAAGCTCTAACAAACCTTAAGCTAAGATTTCAAGAAATGAATAAAACAGAAAGTGGCTGATATAAGATTTCAGGTCAAAACAGAACAGGTAGCTCTGAGACCCAGTGAAGGTTTTGTGGTCCAATAAGTCTTTGATCCTTCAAAGACAGCTTAAATTTAGGGCTGTGAGGGCAGAGAGTGGTGGCCTGGGGAATGACATCACCTATATTCTTGCTTAATTGAAGGGGGAAGGTGAGAGATTTAGAATTCCCATGAGGAGGAAGGCAGAAGCAATGGTCTAAAGACTTGACTGGGAAGACACTTTTGATGACAGAGATCACTTTCCTTAAATTTATTAATGAAGTAAGTATTTTTCTACTTTTTACCCTCAGGCAGGTTTTGAAAATTCTTTCATAGATCATTCTTTTCATAGATCATCTTCCCAAGATACATCATAAATGACACTGAAGTGCTGTCCATTCTTCTGGAGTCAGGAAATCATGCATAGTTTGTTTTGTTTTTGGAGCTGTAATCCTTTTTTATTTTCTCTGTTTAAAATCAAGCAGAAGGGTGCCTGGGTGCTTTAGTCGTTAAGCATCTGCCTTCAGCTCAGGTCATGATCCCAGGGTCCTGGAATCGAGCCCCGCATCGGGCTCCCTGCTCAGCAGGAAGCCTGCTTCTCTCTGCCACTCCCCCTGCTTGTGTTCCCTTTCTTGCTGTGTCTCTCTATCAAATAAATAAATAAGTTTAATTTTTAAAAAAATTTATTTATTTATTTGACAGAGAGAGAGAGATCACAAGTAGGCAGTGAGGCGGGCAGAGAGTGCCACCCAGGTACCCCAAATAAATAAAATCTTTAAAAAAATATTAAAATCAAGCAGAAAACACACATCCATTGTTATACACTAATGTTTCCAAAGTACATCATTTGTGTAAGAAAAGGACTGAAAACAAAAATATGTTTGCAGAGATCCAAACAAAGTGTGTCAGGCCCTCATCTCCCACAGCCTTGCGAAGGTGCTCAAGAAGAGCCACTTCATAATCTCTAGCTCTAAACAAGGTTGCGGGATTCTTTGCGAGGTATTTTAGGAAATCATGAAGATAATTCCGTAACAATGCAAGGCTCTTCTCATCCAAAGCTGTGTAGGCCGACATCGCTCCTGTTTGTAAACATAATCTCGGTAGGTGGGGTGCTCTGTACAGCTGGGTCACGGGTGCATCTGATGATCTGTGAGGATCTCCATGTCCTGTGGTCTCTTAAAATACTTCAGCATATTCCTTGATCCCTGCCACAGCCTCATTAACTGCATACTCCTTATTATCTGTGTTTTCCTGAGATTTCTTGTCATGTGCATAGAATGGGGTCCACATTCTCTTTGGCAGGAAGATCAAAGACCTGTTGCTGCATGTAGTTAAGTCCCAATCCTTGAAAGGCCATGTTTTTAGTTCTTTAGGAGTCTCTAATTCTGTTCATGAATACTTCCTCAATGTCAACGGTTGGGTCCACTGGGGCTCCTTACTTGTGAGGAGGCTGAGGGTTCTTTCTGGTCTACCACCATCGGCATTTCCAGGTGTTTTCTGTTTGTACTTTTTGGCTTTCACTTCAACACTTTTCTATTGGCAGAAGAGACATCTTCTTTCCCCCTCTTCTTCCTCTCAGCATATTGCTCCTGGTTGGCTCTCTGAAGTTCACCCTGTTTCTGCAGATTGGCATCTGCATATTTGAGTACTCTGCTTTCTAGAACCCATTCAGTCCCAATTTTTATTCCAACCCTGTAATGTAAAAAGTGTTTCCCTTGTTTGTCCTTTATGGAGACCTTTACAAAAAGGTTGCATAGTTTATTTTGTAAACTGTTTTGCTTGTGACTCTGTCATCTGCGGTCTTTGCCAGTCACAGCTCTTACTACATATCCCTTATACAATGTATGTCAGTCTTACAGAAATGCCTTAAACATCTGAGTGGGTTCTACACTCTCCCAGTAGCTTCCATATGCACGTGCTCTTGACTGTAGGAATGCCCTTTCCCCATGTACTGGCTGGCTAATTTCTCATACTGTAAGATTTGGCTCAGTCACAGCACTCACAAGGGTGCCTCCCCTGATCATACACTAATCAGAGTTTGGTTCTTTCTCCGATGCAACCATTTCTCATGTTTCCTGCTTTCATAGCGCTTATCCGTAATGCTTACCCCAGGCTCCAAAATTCTAGCTTATTTGTCTATTATTATAATAGACTATGAGCTGTTTCTGAATAAGAACCATGGTTTCTAAATGTTTCCATCTTTTGCAATAATGTAACACCTGGAAGATTGCAGCTAATACATGAATAAAAGAAAGAAAACACAACATGAACATAACATGCAATAATACCCAACTACCTACATCAACAGGGAATTGTCCAAAGCTAGGTTCAGAGGAGTATGACCCTTAAATGGCATTGCCTTACCACCCTTCCTTTACTGCCAATGTCATTGGAAATAAATCTGATTCTCAGTGTTGAGTATGAAATGATAAATGATAAAGCAAAACTCTGAACTCTTGCAGGCAGAGGAGATGCTCAGTGATACCATACATGAAGGAAAAAGAATTTCTATTTCGGCGTAGCAAAGAAAACCATTTTCAGCTCAAACATCAACAAGAAAGTTAGTTTCATCCAAAGGAGCAAATTATAGTAACACTTTTGCAACAAAAGCATGTGGCAGAATGCAGAACAAGAGGCAGAACACAGAATTAGAGAGTCAGGGAACAAAGAGTACTTCAATTGGAAAGAAGCAAGACAGAAAGCTATAGGGCAGCATAGAGGCCAAATATGTGTCACTTATTAACTCATGAACTAATGAGTGGCCTTTTTAAAAACACACTTAAAGGACAAAGGCCGATTACTTCAAGTGAACCTGAAAAGTATAATTAAAAATTCAGAATTATCTTCATTTAAATTGAGCCAGAGAGGGAAATTATTAGGCATACCCCAAAAGAAAAAGAGTTATGACAACAATTCAGTCGCTGTCAGCCAATGTCTCAGCACGCAGGGCTGTTTTGTGGAGTAGTGAAAAGAAATCTAAAATTCATCTTTGGGGGAAAGTATAATAATCAGAGAATTTTTGCAAAAAATAAGAATAAGATAAACTGCAAAAGTGAAACAGTGCATCGTGTATTTTAAAATAATATTGATACAGTAAGAAAGATTGATGGGATAAAATAAGATCAATATTTATATAATGTAAATATATTAAAGGAGTGGACTCTTAAGTCAGTAACGTAATTTCTAATCAATTGAAGGCAGAGGAAAGACATTTAATTCTGTTCTGTTCCCCGAAACACACTAGAATCAGGGCAACAATAATACCAACAAAGAAAGAACATTTCAAATTCAGTAAGAATTTGAGCTATGAAGCAATTACAACTTCAAATTGCTAGTTAAGGCTTGTCAAAGCATTATTATTTTACTAAAATTCTTATCTCATTTCCTTTTTTACTTTGGTTTGTGGCATAATAATACAGTTGATGCACTAGGGTATCTGTGCTTTCAGTACATGATTTGTCTTATCTCTCTGTCTCTTGTTCACTGTTTCTGTCTTTATCTCTGTCTCTCTCTCTCTCTCACACACACCTACACCCTGCACCCCCCATACACACAGGCCCATCCCTTCATTCAGCTAATACTCCCTAAGTCATTGACATAGCACATTCCTCTTTAGGAACCTTCACTTCTCGGTTCTAAGTGTACATTTATACCAGACAGTTGTATTATTATCATTATTCTTAGATTTGTTGTATGGTTATTCTTTGTTTCATGATCTTGCCCACTCTCCTGTTTTTCTTCAAGTTAAGTTCAGGGGATCAGTTTTTGTTGGGTCCTTTCTGCCTTTAAGATGGTGATTTACTCTTTCGATATTTTCTAGATGAGTAGAAAATAGACTTATAAGCTGAACTTCTCTGGATTCTTGGTTTTTCAAGGTACTGTGAATAGGAGGAGGGTCTTCTCTACTCGTGGTACTAGAGGTAGCATTTGAGCTTTCATGGTGGTCCATCTGTTTGCATGGAGGGAGGGGGAGAGGGAGTCAGGGAGGGAGTGATTTATTTTAAGGAACTGGTTTATATGATTTTGGGGAAATGGCAAATCCAGAATTTACAGGTCAGACAGGGCAGAAACTCAGGGAAGCGTTGATGCCGTAGTTGGAGTTTGGAAGCACCATGGAGATGGAACCCTCTCGTCCTTGGGGTCCTTCAGTCTTTTTCTCTATGGCCTTCAAATGGTTAGATGAGGCCCATGGACATATGGGGGATAATATGTTTATCTCATGTTAAAAGTGTCTTCACAGCAACACTAGACTGGTATGTGACCACATAAGTAGGTACCTTGGAGTAGGACTAGCAGTTGGCACAGAAAATTAACCATCACAGAGATTCATCTGTCCCCATTTTTCTGTCCCTTTTCTTTCCCCAAACAATGAGCAAATAGTGCATATAGAAGCACACCCACCCCAGCCTTTTTCTATTTGAAAGAATTTAAAATCCTCCTTGTTCGAATTTGTATGCCTTTGCTTTATTTCTGGGAACCTATTGAAATATCTGAAATTCTATTTTTTAAAAGATTTTATTTATTTATTTGACAGAGAGGAGAGAGATCACAAGTAGGCAGAGAGGCAGGCAGAGAGGGGGAAGCAGGCTCCCTGCTGAGCAGAGAGCCCGATGCGGGGCTCCATCCCAGGACCCTGAGATCATGACCTGAGCCCAAGGCAGAGGCTTAACCCACTGAGCCACCCAGGCGCCCCTGAAATTCTATTTTTTATCATACCATGATTTAATGATTTTGAGGCTTATTCTTACATTAATTTTTTAAGATTTATTTATTTGAGAGAGAAGGAGAGAGAGAGAGAGAGAACATGCCCACGTGAGCTAGGGGGAAGGGCAGAGGGAGAGGGAGAAGCAGACGCCCCAATGAGCATGGAGTCCTACCTGGGGCTCCATCTCAGGACCCTGAGATCATGATCCGAGCCGAAATCAAGAGTTGAGTGCTTTACCGACTGAGCCACACAGGCAACCCTTGTATTAACTTTTTTTTTTTTCCCCTTGTATTAACTTTTGTACTTACTAGTGATAATATTACTTTGTGTATTTTATATTGTAATGTGAAATGTGCATTTTTGAGGATATTTATATGTGGAAATTACTTGAATTATTTAACCTAAGATGAAAATTCCTCCTGAAAAAAATTTCTTTGCTTCTGCAGGTTTCCACAATCATTAGAGATCCATGAATTAGAATTTTCAAGTAAATTAGCATCTTTCAGCTCTTGGGGTTATCCAAGTAGTTTCTGTTGGGTGATAAAGCTGCCTCGGGGCTAGGGTGTGGTTGCAAAAATCTCATAAAAAATCAATTTTTGTTTTTCCTCTCTGCTCAGGGACTAAGTGTCCGAAAGGATTTCTTGCATCAAGGCAGTGATACAGTTATTGCTAGTTTTCTCTCCAGAGTAATTGTTTCTTTCCCTACTATGTCATGAATGGATGAAAGAATTATGTTTATTTGTTGATTTTATTTTTCAGTTATTATCACGGAAGGTGTCAGTGTAGTCAACTGGGTATATTAAGTGTGTAAGTTATTTAAGTATGATTTTCAATTTATCACATTTTCCCTTATTTTTTAAAATCACTATTGGAAATGTCTTGTTTCTATTGAAGTATTGTTATGAATTCTCTTGTTTTGAATTCATACTGTCAGAGGATTTTCCTATTTGACCAAGCATTTCGAAAAACACATCTTTTGGGATGCCTGGGTGGTTGTAAGTTAAGCATCTGCCTTTGGCTGGGGTCATGGTCTCAGGGTCCTGGAATCAAGTCCCGCATCGGGCTTCCTGGTCAGCGGGGAGCCTGTTTCTCCCTCTCCCTCTACCTGCCACTCCCCCTGCTTCTGCTTTCTCTCTCTCTTTCTGACAAATAAATAAATGCATCTTTAAAAGAAAATAAAATGACCTTTAAAAAAAAACACATCTTCTAGGTATTCTGAGTACAGTTGACTTTTAAACAATACAGGGGTTGGAGTGTCCCTGCAGAGTTGAAAGTCCACGTAAAATTCTTGACTTCTCCGAAATATAACCACTAATAACATAATGTTGAAGGGAAGCCTTATCAAGAATTCAAAATGAGCTCTTCATAAATAGGCATTGAATGTAATTAAATTAATTTGGGATTGGCACTAAAAAATATTAAAATACATATGTGCCTATTTTATTCTGAGAACTTGATATCACCTATCAAGTGATTCAGTGTCATGACTCCTTATTGGGATTTCTGACTCCATGAAGTTGCACTTTAGGTAATTGTTTGGAAACAGAAAATTATGGCCTCTAGGCTTGACTCTATTCATAAGCCCTCTCCTCTTGGAATCTAGGATACAGATTGGAAGTCACTTGAAAACAAATTTGTAGTTTTGGGTAGAATTCACGATTGCATAGATTTCAGACTAATAAATATCTTGGCAAGGAAAATCTGAAGTTTCCTTTGGTAACATGGATTCCTACTGAGCAGTGTAAGTTGCTTTTAAGGTTTAACCTGAATCTTTCTTGCTAAAACGCTAAGTCACTTCCTCAGTTAACAGAAAAGGCCACTGCTCATTGTTTCATAGGCCATATTTCCTCTCCTTGAAGATGAGGTGTTCATTCAACCTTCTTTCTTTCAAACTGTAATGAACCTCGTTTTTCTCTCTTTCTCTCCTGGGGACAATTCCCTGACTTTTCATTACTTGGTTAGTTCCTCTGTGTCCTCTTGCTCAGACCCCCATAACCACTGCTTGTCAGGATCTCAGAGTTTCCAGAAGCTACCCAGGGTCTGCCCATCCTTTTTATTCCTATGTGGCACCAATAGCGATCAACTCTGCAAGAATCTCTATTTTTCTGCAGATTTCTGCAGGGAAGCAAAAGGCCTTCTTCCTCTGGCAAATGAACACTATAGATTTTGTATGTTTTATTAAAACCACAACATGTCTGGTGATGATCCCTTAGATAAACAGTGTGTCCCCTCAGCTGGGCACCTCACTCTGGGGAAAACACGGTGGCCCTCCAGTGACACTTTTTTCTACTTCCTTAAACTGTCGACTTTCTCTAAATATTTCATTTCTTTTTAGGAAAAATGCAGGGATGTTGTTAAACGTATCTCAATTCTTTTAAAAGTTTAGACTCTGTGTCTTGTCAGCAGAACAAATAGACACAGCTCTAGTGGGCCCTGCATATGAAATCATGAGCGGGATAATCCTACAGGATGCCAACTTCTACGCTTCAATGACAAAGCACTTCAATAATAGTTTGCTACAGAGGTATATTTTACAATCCAATGAGCTAACAAATTCTAACCCACCGAGCTTAAAACAAGATGAAATAAAATAAAACATAAAATGTTCTTGTTCTGCAGAACTGGGCATGGCAATTTCTTGTGGCTTTTTTGGAAAAATATTACATTTCAGATGGCTCTTCTCATGGAGTTAGGTGAAGATAATTCATCAGAAAATATTCATTAATAGCTGTGTGTGATTAAAAAGCTGTCCAAGTTCTTTTTTTTTCCACTCATGGTCTGAGAAGATTTTATTTAAAGCCTTAAGCAGGATAAATTAATGTTCTGTTCATCCCTTCTGCTGTCTTCACTTGTTTATTAATTAGCATAATCTTCTAACATTTAGCAAGATAAAGCCTGCTGAACACTGGGGAGATACATTTAGAAAAGAAATACAAACGCTGGTGAGAATCCTACCTCGTAGCGAGGCTTCTCTCTTTATTAATTTTAATCAAAGGAGGTTTGACTGTAAACACATCATCACTTTATATTTACATGTAATGCTTCCTCATTAGCAACAAGAGAGAGACTGAGGACACAGGTGTCCTAAATTTATTGTGGTATCTTCGAGTAAAAGATAAAGTGGGAATTTTGAAGAGTTTTCAGGACAAAATGTGATACGTGGGTCACCATGACCAGGATAGCAGGCTGTCCATCATCCCAGAGTTTGTGCTAGACCTACCCAGCTCATTGACAAACATGTCAGCAGTTATGACGTGTCAGTCACTAGGCACGAAAGTGACACGCCCTTTGCCTTCTGGAAGCATTGTGTGGTAGGGGCACATGGACACAATTACATAAAATGATAAAAGCAACAGCACCACCAAGTTTAATCTGAGAGGGTTTTCCTGAGATAACACTGACTTTGACAGTCTAACAAGGTGAAAACAAGAGAGAATATTTTCAGTTTTGTTAGTTAGTTTGTCTTTTGATTGACTATTTGATGATTATGTGATAGTTATTTTCAAATAGCATTCTCTATTAAAAAAGAAATTGAGTTTTTAAGTCTTTTTCCATAGGAAACACTTACTATGGAAGATAACTTTTAAGGGCATTTACGAGAATTCCATTGAGTTTAGTAACTTCAGAGTAATATTTTGATGATATGGTTTTATAGATTTCAAAACTCTTCCCTTGACAATATAAAGGTTTCTGATAAGAATTTATGTATTGGGGCGCCTGGGTGGCTCAGTTGGTTGAACATGGGACTCTTGATTTCGGCTCAGCTCATGATCTCAGGGTCCTGGGATTGAGCACTAGGTGGGGAGTCTGCTTGAGATTCTCTCTCTCCATCTCCCTCTGCCCCACCTTCCACTGACACACATGCTCTCTAAAATCAATCATTCAATCTTTAAAAATGAAGATACAGACATAGATACACAAAAACATACAACTCTCATTTGGCAGTGGGGAAATTTCTCTCTAATTGTACATATTGAGGAAAGACACAGAATGAGGCCCAAATGATAATATAGAGACTAGTCATGGGTACTTAATCTGAAATGGATTTATATACAAAAACATAACTGTTATTCCAGTCTATACTGAAATGAACCAGTGCTGTCTTCTTAATGAGAGATATTAAGTATAATGCTCCTAGACACCAAAATATATAACATTAATTCTTAATCTGTATTATATTATAGGTTCAAAGCACTTTTCAATTCATTAGGAAAAGACAAAACTTATTCTCAATGGATTTAATAAAGCTCAGATAATATGGTAAGCCTACTTTTGTTAATTTTGAAAATAAACAAGCCATTTGGGTTTCCGGGGGTCTCTCTGTCACCCCTGCACTTTCCCCCACCTCCTCAACCCTCTTAATTTGTCCCATTCTTCATTTTCATCACTATTTCTTTTCCCTTCTTCCTTCTTTTTTTAATTTTGTTCATATTATGTCCTTCTCCTTATTAGAAGTGATGTGATTTAACTTTTAAAGATAAATTTCCCAATGGAGTTCAAACTAACAAACACAATAATTCCTTAGTGCTAAAGAAATCTACTTCCACTATTTTATGTTCAAATGCATTTTTGATATGTTATAGAATTTCCATTCATTTTTCTTTCCTACTTTATTTTGGCCATCAAATGTATTACATTTCGGAATTCTAAAATCTATTTTTTTCCTATTAAAGCACTAGTTCCAGACATATATTTAATGAAATATAGAGTTATAAATCCTCGTAAAATCTTGGATTATAGGCCTGCTCAATTCTTTAAAAATTCAAACGCCTAATAAATTTTGGAAGTGAGCATAGAAATAAAAAGAAAGTATTGCTAATACAGCTTAAGGAGTTGGAATTATTCAACAACAGATAACTTTCAGCTGCTCTGGAGGTTCAAATGTTGGTTGATACTTTGGCATCAACCCGAAGTAAAAGTGGAATTTCTGGTTCAACAAAGTTATATATTTAATGAAATGAATTATTAAATTGAATAAGTATGTAAGAGTGACTAATGTTTCAAATGAGAATTAGAAGCTCTAGAAATCAATTTCCTTCTCAAAAATAGTTACTTTTTCTAAAACAATGTAGATTTTTGGAATATATTTTATTGGGTTTGGAACACCAGAGACAATATAAGGAATGAAGGAAGGGTATAGAGTAGTGAAATTGAAAGGAAGATTAAATCATTAGGGACAGGTGAGATCAGAGAGATCGATTTACATAAATACGAGTTGGGTAGAAAATACATTTAGAGTCACATTCTTTTGGGGTGGGGTAGGGCAGTGGCATCAAGGAGCTGGTCTAGTTTGGCCAGGTTCTTTCCATTGACAATTGCTAACTTACCCTACCTTCCTCTCCTTCTCTGTGGAGCTCAGCAGAGTTTATTCACATCCTTATTATCAGGATCAAAGATAGATTCTGGGTGATGAGGGTATGCTGGCAGCTTGCTGGTCCCATCTACAGTTGCAGTGCCAGAGCACTACTGATGTTGTGAATCCAGCAATTCCTTGCTGCGGGAGGCTGTCCTTTGTATTGTGGAATGTGTGGCAGATCACTGGCCTGTTTTGGCTTAGAGTGTGATCACTGTGCTAGGGCAGCCCCCAGGCTGTTGGTGAGTGGACAGTGAAGTGCTTCATCCCATGTTCCTGGAGGAGAATATGCTGAACTTGAGAAGTGTCTCCTTCAAATGAGAGACCCTCAAGATTAACCTTCACAGCAAATTTGCTTTTCAATTCACACAAACTATCCATCTCTAATATAACATGTTTAATAATTTGAACCCTCTAGTTTACTTATTTGGTTCTGTATCCATGGACTGACCACCAGCATTCTGAATCTAAGGAATATGCCTTTGCTCATATCTGTTTTTCCATCACCTCCCAAGTTCCTGGCCAATAGAAGACCCTTCATTACCATTTCCTGAAATGTTTTTCAGCCTGAAATACTAAATCACAAAACAATTCCACTCACTTATGAAATCAATTAGCAATGATATAGGTGTTCTCCCTGAAAGGATAGGCTAGCGGATGAATTCTCTCATAGGTCAAAGTCTGTCCCTCAAAGAATACTGTAGGGGAATGTTTCCCAAATGCATCATGTGTAAATGTACTGTTTCTCTGCCTTTTCATGTACCTATAGTCAGTGACATACAACTTAGAGCAAATTTTATCTTGTCCTCTTACCTCACGGATTCCCAGTAGTACAGTTTATTTCTATAACTTGGTGCTTGGACCACAGTGGAGTCATCACCAAATGTTTCCCTCTCTGCTCACTGCAATGTTAGCTACATAACAAATGCTCAGCAAAACCTTACTGATTTGATTGAAAAAATCTTTTAGTATTTTTTAGTACTGTTAAAGTCACTACCAGCTACCTTACACAGAAATCATCCTATCATATTTTAGGCAGATTTGAATTAGTCTCTAATAGTTCATGTAGTGATTAAATTCCTAAGAAACCAAGGACAGATATCATTATGCTGAAGTTTTTAACCTCTATTCATTCATTCTTTCATTAATTAACTAAGATTGTCTAATCTTTTACTTAACTCATATCTAGTCATTAAGACAGCCATGGGGGGGCAGATGCCATAGAACTATATAGGTGCCATGATAAAAATAAATGGAGAGAGAGCCAGGATAGCATAATAAATAAGAATCCAGACTCTAGACACACTGTATGGGTTTAAATTGCAGCTCTTTCACTAATTAAGTGACTTCAGGAAAAGTTACTGACTCACCATGCCTCAGTTTCTTCATCGGTAAAATGTGGATAATAACAGTACCTAGCTTACAGAGCTGTTGCTGAAATGTTTTTTTTTCAACATTTTAAATATTTTCACTTGGCATCATCAAACTGAGGTCTTGAACTTCAATCAAGTACCATGTTACACGGGGGGTCCTTTGAGTCTTTCTCTTTGGTTACTTGTAACTTCCTAGGAAGTAACCAAAGAGTAGAGTAACCAAAGAGGAAGTTACTTGTAACTTCCTAGGAAGTAATCAAAGAGTAGAGTAACCAAAGAGAAAGACTCAAAGGACTGAGAAGACTCAGAAGACTGAGAAACTCATCTCCTACCATCCAACTTACGTTAACTTAATTGTTTAATTCCAGTAGACATGGATAATGGTTTCAGAATCATTAGCCTGACTCAGTGGACACACTTGCAGAGCACAGTGCTTCTGTGTGCTGTCTTTTGCTTTTAGTCACATAGACTCCATTCAGTTCCAGTGTTTCCTAGTAACCATCTCTTTCCCCCACTCCCTTAGGTGAGGTTGAGTTTGGATGCACTCAGTTTCTTTCTTTTTTTTGTTTTTTTTTTTTTAAGATTTTATTTATTTGACAGAGAGAAACACAGCAAGAGAGGGAACACAAGCAGAGGGAGGGGCAGCGGGCGGCGGGAGAAGCAGGCCTCCCGCCGAGCAAGGAGCCCGATGCGGGGATGGATCCCAGGTCTCTGAGATCATGACCTGAGCCGAAGGCAGATGCTCAACAACTGAGCCACCCAGGCGCCCCTGGATGCACTCAGTTTCTTTTCTCACATTCCATTCTGGAATTCCCTAAGCATCACATAAAGTCTATTTCTATGTTTGTATTTAATTTTCATATATTAATGTTCACCCTTTGTACTGTAAAGTTCTATGAGATTCGTCAAATTCATAGTGTCACGTATCTACCATTACAGTATCCTACAGAAAAGTTGCACTGCCTTAACCATCCCCTATGCTCCACCTGTTCAATTTTTCCAAATCTAAACCCATGACAACCACTGGTATGTTTAATGCTGCTGTTTTCCCTTTCCAGAATGTCAGATAAATAAGATCATACAGTATGGGGCCTTTTTGACTGGTTTATATCACTCTACAATATTCCTTTAAGTTTCTCCACGACTTTGCATGGATTGGCAGCTCATTCCTTTTTATCAGTGGATATATTACAGTTTAGAGATGTGCTATAGTGTGTTGAGCGAGTCATCTATCGAGAACATTTTGGTTGCTTCTAGTTTTTGCTGATTATGAATAAAGTTGTAATAAACATGAATGTCAGATTTTTGAGTGGGCATAACTGTTCAGAGGAATTGGGTGGGTATCTAAGAGCACATTGCTAGATCATGTAAGATTATATTTAACTTTATAAGAAAACTGCCAAGCTCTCTTCCAAAATGGCTATATGATTTTGCATTCCCCTAAAAAATGAATGAGAATTCTTGACAATTCCTTCCTTCCTTCCTTCCTTCCTTCCTTCCTTCCTTCCTTCCTTCCTTCCTTCCTTCCTTCCTTCCTTCCTCCTCCTTTCCTTCCTCCTTCTCCCTCCCTTCCTTCCATTTGCTTTCTTCCTCCCTCTTATCCTTATTTATTATTGATTCAATTTCTTTAATAGATACAGAGCTATTAGATTATTTCTCTATGTGTGAGCTTTGTGGTTTATGGCTTTCAAGTGTATTTAATCTAAGTAATCAATATGTAAAAATTGAATTGTTCATAGTATCCTTTATTATCCTTTTAATACCCATTGGGTAAGCCAAGATAACCTCTCTTTCATAACTGATATTGGTAATTTGTATTTTCTCTCCTTTTTCTCTTGGTGAGACTTGCTAGAGTCTTACCAGTTTTATTAACCTTTTCAAATAAACTGCTTTGGGCTTTGTTAATTTTTTTTGCATGATTTTTATGTTTTCAATTTCACTGATAGCTGTTCTAAATTTTGTTTATTTTAAAATTCATTCTGCTGGGGATTTTTTAGCTTAAATTTCTCTTTTTTCCCCCTTTATTTTACTAAAGGGAAACATAACTTTAAGTTTTAGATACTTTGTCTAACATACAAATTTAATTCTATTGCTATCCTTAAGCTCTGCTTTTGCTGACTGCCATAGATTTTGATATATTGTGATTTAATTTTACTTTAGTTGAAAATAATTTTTGAAGTTTTGTTTAAATTCCAGTTAGTTGACTTGCAATGTAATACTAGTTTCAGGTGTACAATGTAGTGATTCAACACTTCTGTACATCATCTGTATGTCATCCAGTGCTCATCACAAGTGTGCTCCTTCCTCTCCATTACCTGTTTCATGCATTCCCACACCCACCTCCCTTCTGGTAACCATCAATTTGTTCTCTATAGTTAAGAGTCTGTTTCTTGGTTTGCCTTGCCCTCTTTTTGTTCCTTGCTCATTTGTTTTATTTCTTAAATTCCACATATGAGTGAAATCATATCGTATTTGTCTTTCTCTGACTTATTTCACTTAACATAATACTCTTTAGCTCCATCCATGTTATTGCAAATGGCAAGATTTCATTCTTGTTTATGGCTGAATATTCATTTGATATGTATAGCACATCTAATTTATCCATTCATCTGTCAATGGACATTTTGGCTGTTTTCATAGTTTGGCTATTATTGATAATATTGCTGTCAATATCAGGGTATATGTATCCCTTTGAGTTAGTATTTTTCTATTCTTTGGGTAAATACCTAGTCGTGTGATTGCTGGATCATAGGGTAGTTCTATTTTTAACTTTTTGATTAACCTCCATACTGTTTTCCACAATAGCAGTTTGCATTTCCATGAACAGGGCAAGAGGGTTTCCCTTTCTCCAATCCTCACCAACACCTATTGTTTCTTGTGTTGTTGATTTTAATCATTCTGACAGGTGTGAGGTTATATCTTATTGTAGTTTTGATTTGCATTTCCCTGATGATGAGTGATATTGAGCATCTTTTCATGCGTCTTTTGGTCACCTGTGGAAAATGTCTTCTTTGCTATTGGAATAGCAAATAGCTATTTGCTATTTGGAAATAGCAAATATTCCAATTTGCTATTGGAATAGGAAATCCAAATAGCTATATTTGGAAAAATGTCTGTTCGTGTCTTTGCCCATTTTTAAATCGGATCATTCATTTTCTGGATGTTGAGTTTTGTAAGTTCTTTATATATTTTGGCTTTTAGTTGAAAACATTTTAACTTTTTTAAAAAAATAAATTGGTTATGTATCATTTAGGTGTTTTATGTTTAATTTGCAAATATTTAGGGATTTTCTGTTGTTTTTCTCTTATTAACTTCTTGAATTCCATTTGATCTGAAATCATACTTTGTATCATTTTTGTTCATGTTTTTAAAGCTGTGTTTTATGGCCCAGAATAGGGTCTCTCTCGAATGTCCATGTGAGCTTGAAATGAATGTGTATTTAGCTGTCATTTGATGGCATATTGCACAAATGTCTGTTCAATGAAGTTGGTTGATAGTGCTAGTCAATTCAGCTATGTCTTTACTGATTTTCTGTCTGCTGGATTACTAAGAGAGGGTTGTTAAGTCCCTGACAATAGTAGTGGAGTTATCTATTTATCTTTGATGTTCTCTTGGTTTTTGCCCATTATATGTTGACCTTCTGGTTGTTATCTACATCTATGTATAAGAATGTTGTATTTTCATTGAGAATTGACACCTTTATCATTATGTAGTGCCACTCTTTATCCCTGACCATTATCATTTTTTTGAAAAATGCTTTTTCTGAGATAATATAGTTACTCTGGTTTTCTTTTGTTAAGTGTTAGAATAGTATCTTTCTTTATTCTTTACTTTTTTTTTTTTGAAGGCCTAGTGAAAACGGTTAGTAAGTCAACCAGAGGGATTTTTATTTTAATGAAAAATAATAAGAAGCCCCCTGCAAGGAGAGCAAATTTGACAAAGTTATTTAAACATATATGTTTATAATATATATTTATAATATTTATATAATATTTATTTATAATATTAATTTATATATATAAATATATAATAAACATATATAATGTTTTTTGTTTTTCTTCTTTACTTTTAACTTAAATGTGTCTCTATATGTAAAGTAGGCTTTGCTTAGATGACATATAGTTTATTCTTGATTTTTCGTACTTTCTGACAGTCATCCTTTTGGAGTATTCAGGACATTCACATTTTTTTTCTTAGGACATTCACATTTAAAATGATTATTGATATAGTTGGATTGGTATCAAGTCACTAATTTGTTAGTATTTAATATTTATTAAATTTTTTAGTTTCTTCCCCCTAGTTTTTTTTTCCCCTTTCTGGTTTTAGTTAAGCATTTTATATAATTTGATCTTATCGCCTGTATTAAAATATCCGTGATATTAAAAAAATAGTACTTGCCCTAGAATTTGTAATAAACATTTTTATCTTATGAAGTTTACTTTCAAATACTATACCATTTCATGTGTAGTGTAGGGAATTATAAATATTTCCAGTTTCTACCTACAACCCCTTGTGATATTGCTCTAATTAATTTCATTTATCTGAATGCTGTAAATGCCCAATACATTTTTAATGTAACCACTTAAAACAATCAGTAAATTTTTTAAAAAAATTAAGGATTTGTTGTTATGTGTATTTATTCTTAGATATTCTTCTTTCTGCAGATCTAAATGTATGACCTATATATTTTTCCATCTGTCTGAAAAACTTTCAACATTTCCTGGAAGGGTAGATTTAGTGGCCGTGAATTACCACAGTTTTTGATAATTGAGAAAATATTTACTTTTCCTTCACTTTTGAAGAGTAGTAATTTACTGTGTATAGAACTCTAGATTTTTTTCTTTCAACATTTTAAGTATTTACCTACACTAATTACTTCTTATTCCCCTATAGGTAAAGTGTTTCCCGACCTAACTCTCAGGGTTTCAAGGTTTTCCCTTTGGTATTCTGCAATTTGAATATACTACACTAATGATTTTTTGTTTGTTTGTTTGGTAATTATTTTATCTGTTGTTTCTGGGACATCCTAGAATTGTGCCTTATTGTCTATCATCCATTTTGGAAAATTCACCTATTATTTCCTCAGATATTTCTTCTACCTCTTTCTTTCTCTTTTTTTCCTTCTGACATTCCAATCATACCTATGTTGTGTGTTTGGAAATTGCCCCATGGTTCTTAGATGTTCATTTTTGTCTTTTGTTTTGTTTTGTTTTTAGCTTATCTGTTTTCATTTTATTTTGTGATATTTATATTGCTTGATTATTAAGCCGAGGATTCTTTTTTCAGCTGTGTTGTATGAGTCCATCAAAGGCATTGCTCGTTTCTTTTGCAGTGTTTTTGATTTCCATTTCCTTTTGACTCTTGTAGAACTTCCATCTTTCTGCTTATATTGCCTGTCTGTTCTTGCATGTTGTCTGCTCTTTTGATTAGAGCCTTTGATGTATTAATCATAGTCATTTTAAATTTCCTCTCAGATAATTCCTACACATCAGAGTCCAATTCTGTTTATTGCCTTTTCTCTTCGTAATCCATATCCTTTCAACTTTTGACATGACTTCTAATTCCCCACTTTTCCCTGAAAAATCAGATATTTTATATCAAGTGATAAGAACTGAATTACGTAGGACTTCAGTGTGGGGATTTACGTTGCTTAGGCTATAAATTGGACTCTGTTTAATGTTTGTTACAGCTGTAGTTGTCATAGCTAATGGTTATTGTAGCCAGAGCTTCAAATGCCTCCATTATCTCTGTTGTAATCTCCTCTTTTGATTTTTGGCTTCCCTAAGTACTCCTCCTTGGAAAGAGTCAGTAATTTGCACTTCCTTCAGATGTAAAACCTTGTTATATTGGGTCCTGTTGGTGTGGTGGTAAGGAGTGAGGAATTGACGGGTTCTATAATCATTTGATTAAATCTCAGTGTTGCAATGGGACTGTATTTCTGAGCTGTGACCTTCACAGTGTTTCTCCAATGGCAGTGTTTTTTCTCCCTGTATCTTTATTCCCTTCTCCAATCCCTGCTGTTTCCACCTGGGATGAGACAGTAATACCAGAGAAGGTCAAGGTGAGAGAAAAATCTCTTCCCCAATACAGGGATAAGAAGGCTCAGGGGAAGTCTGTTCTCCTGGAGAGAAGGCATTTGTTATGAGAAGGCTGTAGTTGTATTTCACAATGATTATGCTACCTCTCCTCCAGCCAGACACACAGGTGAATCTTCCTCAAATCTTTACAGTGAGAATCCCACAGTGAGGTGGGTTTCCTGGCAGTATAACCTTCAAAAAGTCTGAGGACCTGTCTAAGGCTGCTGTTCAGGAATTTCGTACTTTTTTTTTTTTCCAATTTTATATTTTTTTTTTTTTGAGAGAGAGAGAGCTCAATAGAGTGAACTTGAGCAGAGGGAGAGGGAGAAGCAGGGAAAGGGAGAAGCAGATTCCCTACTGAGGAGGGAGCCCAATGCAGGGCTTGATCTCAGGACCCTGGGATCATGACTTGAGGTGAAGGCAGACACTTACCCAACTGAGCAACCCAGGCACTCCGGAAATTTACTTTCAAGGTAATCCACACACAACCTCCACCAATTAATCAAAATTAGCATTTAAATGTTTCAACCAGATTATTGATCCAGTGGATTCTCCTCTAAGTATGCAGAGCTACACTGTGATTCTTGGGATATGTTAGTCTCTCCAAATTTTGCTTGTGATTAAAACTGTTTCCTTAGTTTTGTGGCTTAGTAAAGGTGTGGATTTTCTCTTTGTCTAGATTTTTCTTATTGTAGGTATGAGAATATTGACTTCCAAACTCTTTACACTTCAATCGTGCAACTGGAAGTTAGGGACAGTTCTGAAAGGCAATTTTCTAAGTTTCCTTCTTAAGAAAAAAAAAAAAAGATTTATTTATTTGAGAGAGAGAGTGTGTGCGTGTGCACAGGAGTGAGTGCACAAGCTGTGGGGGCGGGTGCAGAGGGAGAGACTCTCAAGAAGACTACTTGCTGAGCTTGAAGCATGGCTTGGGGCTCTTTGTGGGGTTTCACATCATAACTCATGAGAGAGATCATGACCAGAGCCAAAACCAAGAGTCGGATGCTTAATTGACTGAGTCATCTAGGTACCCATCTAACTTCCTTGTTCTTGTTCTTAATTCCTTTCCTATAGTAAAGGGAAAAAATAATTGTTCTACTTACTTCTGTCATATTTCAAGAAACAATACAAAAGCGTGTCATAAAAGCAATGAAAAATTCACATCTGTCTGGAATTAAACATAAGTCATTGCTATCTGCACTATGGCTTTTACACAATTTATTTGAAAAACATGTTACTTTTCTCCTCACTCAAAATGTGGTTAATTACAATGTCTTGTTTTTGTTTATTCCGTGTTGAATAGTTCTTTTTGTTTGTTTGTTTCACCTTTAATAAGAATATATACGTGTGTGTCTTTACTAGTGAACCTTTTGGAAGCAAATACATTATTTCTCTCAATTTTTGATCCATCTGTCCACAGTGAGTTGGACACCTAATAGGATTACCAAAATACGTAGAATCAATGAATAATGATTTACTGTATAGGACTGAAGATTTGGTCCTTTTCAGTATCCCTGTATAGGTCAGTCTTGCGAAAATGTGTATGAGTGTATTAAGACCCCATCTACACACATAAATTACATATTCACACATAAATACTCTCTTCTGGCTGTTTTTTTTGTTTGTTTTATTTTGTTTTGTTTTGAGGTCATTTTCTTGCCTTTATAGCCTAGTTAATTGTATCTAACTTTTTATTTATTTTGATTTTTCTTAAAGATTTTATTTATTTATTTATTGGAAAGATACAGAGAATGAGCTAGAGAGCACAAGTACACAAGTAGGGGAGAAGGAGAAGCAGGGTCCCTGCAGAGCAGAGAGCCCGATGGGGGGTTCTATCCCAGAACCTTGGGATCCTGACCTGAGCCCAAGGCAGATGCTTAACCAATTGCGCCACCCAGGCACCCCAACTCTATCTAATTTAGATTTCAGTTCTTGTGTTCTAGTGGGTGATTACGATATTCTATCTGGACATACCTCTTTAAGTTGTCTCAGTTATGGAATATATTTGGAACTAACTCCTGTGCCTAGCCCTTAAGAAAATACTTCTTTAATATGCCTTTTTGAAGATAGGGTACTGGTCTCTGCTTGAAAAGGCATGCTCTTCTTTTGTCAAGTTCTAACACTCCCATGGGTGCATATGAAAAAGGGAAAAAAAAAGGATAAGCTCATTAAAAAATATTTGTGAGGGTGGCAGCAAAATTTCAGAAAATTGAAAGCCAGAGGACAGTAGATAAACCAGTTTTCTGCCTATACAATGCAGACTCTTGTTTTATATAGAGTTTATGTATTTATGTATGACCATTTAAACACATTTTGGGGGAAAGCTTATAAATATAATTGTCAATATTAGCCAAAAGAATGATTGCATAGTAGAGAGTACTCATGAGACAGATATTCACGTTTCCAAACTTTGTAATATCAAGAAAGCATTCAAAATTAATTCACATTATGTGTAATTTAAATTTTAGTTTGAACTAATTGCTTTTTAATATGCATAATTGATCTCTGTATATGGACAGGGCATAAGTTGCTTTTTAAAAATAATCACAAATATCTCCTGATGATGTTCCTATACATTTGAGCTTAGTTTATAATGAGCAGAAATCATGAGTTACTGCTATCAGGGTGCAGTTTCCTTTGTTCAAGTAAAATGGAATGAAAACAAAATTGGTGAGAATCAGAAATCTTTCTTGTTCTTAATGAATAATAATTACAAATTAAAATCACTACAGTAGAGTGCCATGAACAGCAATGAACAATAAAATTATTTTTTCCACTTTAATTGTTTTGTGCAACAGGCTTCAATATATTTGTATATATTTGAATAAACAAATAGTCGTACAATTTTAAAAGTATAAAATGTAAAAGTCATGAATATTTCCAGAAGTAAAGTAAGACATTTACCTCTACCATATGCATTCTGATTTCATTTTAATTAGCTTAAAAGGTTGCAATTAAGACCATTCATCTTATTAATTCTGTAAAGAAATGAAGTGCTTCTTTTTGATATCTCTCGCAAGGAAGATTTGGAAATGTCAGAGACTGAGTTATAGGAAAAAGAACATTTCATGGCCTAGTAATTCAGGCAATGCAGGCCAAGCAATAAGAAGGAGAGAAAGATAATTGAACTAGGTAGGACAGAAGAAAGATTGTGGGATAAACATTATGTATGGAGGCATACTCCCCAGGTAATGAGGTGATAGATCTAATCTTTTGTAAAATATAATATACAAACAGCCTTGTTTTCTAGAAACAGACAATACATGCAGCTATAAAAGAACAAGTAATCAAGCATTTATTATACTCTAGCTCAAACAATAAGCAGAAAATTATAATAGTGAAAGAAACTCTTTCAGATTGAGGAAATTGCTCAGTATAAGCTTTCTCTAACTCCAAGCCAGGTCTCAATTACATGCACTGATGGAAGAGGAGACATGATGCAGGCTATTTGAAATGACATCCGTAAAAAAAATTACATATGATTTAGTAATGGACAATGCATATTCTGATGTGAGCCCCATAAACAATGAAGAGCCAACATTTGCTGATAGTTTTGTCATGGGGACCCACAAATTGGGTGCACTGTGCAGTGACAGTTGAAAATCTGAAGAGGCGTACTGTCTTGGTACTGAATTTGGAATTACGAAGCAAGGCAAGAAACTCTTTTTGTACCTTCGATCGTTAGTGTTCCAATCAGTGAAATTGTCTCAATATTCACAATACCTACCTTACATGGTCATCATCAGGATTTGGTAAAATAGGGTATTGAAAACACTTGGGACCTGTTTGAATTATTTTATTAACATTATAATATGAGGGCAGAGAATTTCTTTTTTGACATTCTGTCTTCTGTATGTGGACCAGTAATTGGCTGATAGTAAGCACTACATCAGTATCTCTTGAACAAATGAATGAGTGAACGAATGAATTCTCATTAATGTTGTTATAAATTATAGAATAAAAGCATTTAAAAAAAAGCATTTCTTATAACTCGTCAAATAAAAGATATTTTTTTGCTGTAATAAAAATAGAGGTAATAATTTTTGAGGAACCATGTAGAAGTATAATTGGCAAAATCTAAAGTAAACCCTTCAGAGAATTGCCTGTAGTCCACTGGCTTGAGCAGCGATGTCATAACATTAAGTAATGAATAATGTACTAAAAATATTTCTATATCAGTGGATCATTTTTAGAAGTCCCTGGTTGGTGGGACCTAATATTCTGAGTGTTTCATATTTGTATCAAATCACATTTTTCGTTCAGAACTCAAAAACTAGTTGTACATATAGTATAATTATGCTCAATGAACCAGTAAAGAAACGAAGACCATAAAAGTTTTAAAACTTGTCCAAATATAGAGCTAATTAGGAGTCCAGCTGAGATTTATATTCTGTTATATATATATGACTCCATGTCTTGCCTTTTTGCTTAATAACACATAGCCTTTACATAATGTGAATATGCGATTTTTGGTTAGCCAAAGAACAAAATATAAAATGCAATATTTGTATATTATGTAAATTTCTCAACTGGACCTTCAACCTTGTTAGGTAGAATTCCTTAGGATATCCTTTTTCCTATTCATCCTTTATAAATCTGAGAAGATTCTACCTTTCTATGGATATCCTTCCTTTGTGAGGCAAAATTATGGGTGAGAGCAAGAAATGGGAACTGGTAGACAAACCAAAAAACCCCCCAAACCAACAACAAACAACACTCAACTTTGGTAGTCTGTGATGCTTGGAGTTTTTCTTTTTATGTAGAGCAGTTCAATATTCAAACTGTATTTATAAATTGACTTTAAAGCACTTAGAAAGGAAAGGAGAATTCTTAGACTTTATGAATCATAGCTAGTCTCTGGGACTATGAAATGTGAAAAAAATAGAGCCTGTGCCTTGTTCATCTTAACTTCCTCCCCCAGACCAATAGCAGTCCCTTATATGAATATTTGTTCAGTACATTTTTTGTTAAATAATTAAATGAGAAAATATGGAATATTAGGTTTCAGTGATAAAGCAAAGGCCAGATGCAAAATAACATCCCCTTCTCAGCAACTTTATGCAATTTAATATATTGTGGAGTTTTTCTATAAGCATATAATGTGAGATAAATGGAAAATAAAAATTGATATGAAATAGAATAAAAAGCTTTACATTATCAGTATAATATGTGATCCAAACTGCTTTTATAGATATATTTGCTTTTCAATCTCATTTTTTTGGCTTCATTTTGTTTTTTTTTAAATTTTTTAGAATTTTTTAATCTTTTAAATATTTATTTATTTATTTATTTATTTATTTATTTATTTTTGGCTTCATTTTGGAAATAAATTGAACTGGACCAATAACTGTTAAAGCTGAGGCTTTACCATAATGAATAAGGAGTCTCTATGTAAGGACCATAATTAATGGGGAAACAGTGTGGCAATAAGTAGCCTATGGAGGAAAGCAAACTAAATCCCTGGATTTAAGAAGAACCCAAATGATTCAATGGAAAGCAAATGATGACAATGATGCAGATGGCAGCCACATAGATGGAAAGAGGATGGTATCATACAGTAAAAAATCTACAACTTCTCTTTCTTTTCAGTGTTTCCTAAAGTTGATTTGTTGAATTTCCCAGCAGCCAAGAAACAAAGCCCAAGATGGATGCCATACTAGGAATGCCCTGTGTGGTCAGAGAGGATGGAAGCCGGGGGGTAAGAGATGCTGTGGTGAAAGCCTGGCCCACCTTGTCAGTCATCAGATTTTCTGTGCTTTCACAGGTTGGAGTTGTAACCCGAGCCCTTACATCACTGGACATTCTCTAAGAGCTAAATTAAAATCTGTAAGGACATTCCTGTTATATACACCCCCCGCCCCCCAACAAAACTGTACTAAGAAAGCATACATTACTTCCCCTAGGTTCTAGAGCCTGCACTAGATGGAGATCCTGTACTTAATCATTACAAGATTCCAACTGTCATCTACGGGGATACTGTGTTAGATACACCCTCCTCTGTTAGTTACCTTTTGATTCCATTTGTCTCATTCAAATTGTGTGATGAAAGGTGCAGACACAGAACCCACTTCACATTTCAGATATCTCCCTGGAGTGCTGTGAACTGGGCATGGCACTCAAAGGGGGCACTATTTTCAAATGCTGACCTCCTGAAAGATTGAGTCAACCCAGGTGTTGCATATGCATTAGAAAAATAAATACTCATGTTAATATAAACACCTTAACCCATTAGGAAAGTTGTATATAATCAAGTACTTATGGGCCAGGAACAGTGCAAACTGTTTTACATAAATTATTTCATTTAGTCATGGCAACATGCAGAATCATCTTTACCTCTTTTAAGATTGTATTTTCATGATTACCAGAGATATTTTCTTATCTTTAAGTCTTTCTTTAAGTACTAGAAGTTCAGAGAAGATCATGATTATGCAAGTGTTCTGGGGGAAAGGAAAGTGGATTATTGCCTTTTTCTGGATAATGCTCCCAAACTGTTTTTTTTTTTCTTCCCCCCAAACTGTTTTGTATCACTGTTGAACTGTCAACAGATAATTCCTTCTTTCTGTGCAGGAGGCCAGACTGATATGGACAGAGTGCAGAGTAATGAGATTAACCTTCCAAAGTCACTTGTCAGCTCCCTAATTCTTTAAACCTTTTCAGAAACCAGTTGCAATTTTGTGGTATCAATAGAGAAATAAATCATGGTTGAAGATTATTTTCTTGTGTGTCTGTTAAAAAATGGAACAAAGAGCTATTTACCATTGCTTATCTCAATTAATAATGGTTAAGAAGCCTTTATTTATCAAAAAGCTAACCTGTGACCTATAAATTCTATTTAAAGTTTCTTCTTACTTTCCTTAAAATCATCTGCATAATAATTAGCTGGAATATTTTTTCAGATGTACACAGTGATCCTGTGTACATTTTTTTAGAGCCTCATTATCATGTGGTTTTTAGAGGGTTTTTTAGAGCCTCATTATCATGTGGATTTCCAAAAGCATTCATGGTTTTTCCTATTCCTCTGTACTTAGTGGGATTTGTGGACTTTGAATGATCACAATTACCAGATGCACTTCCTGACGGCCAGATAGTAAGCATAGGGGTCCAGACAAATACTCTTGCAAGAATTACAAATGAAATCTTCTTCTTTCCAAAAACTGTAAGGTGCCTAAGTGAATGTGTATTGGCGGAATGGTTTTGCTCATTTCTGTTGGTACCAAAAATTATATGGTCACATATACCATATTTCAGAAGAAGTGGCAAGACATATTATTTAAATAACTAGACTAATGAGATAAGATATTTTAGCCAATGCTGTTATTCTGTAGTGATAGGGAGTGGGAGCTAATTAAAAATCTTTGGGATAGCTGACCTAGTGTTCTAGAGAACTAAGTGTTCTTAAACTTTCTCACATGAATTTTGAGGACAGAGAGTCAGAAATTGGTCATCCAGTCATTGCCAGTGTTGAGTTTTTTTTTTTTTTTTATTGCCAGTGTTGAGTTATAGAACTGCAATGATCAAGAATATGTTATCAGATATGTCACTTATACATCAGTAAAAAAAATGGATAGGCTATGTCTTGATAAAGAAGAGAGGGGAGTTTTAGGTGGAAGGAAAGGCATAGAAAAAAAAAAGAATATGTTGTTCGTATTTGATCCTACATGGCTGGAACTAGGACACGTGTTATGAAGATGCATCTCTATAAGAAACAAGAAATCAAGTGCTACTAAAATCCTTCAATGTCAAAGCCATGGATAAGGCTGGGTTTACTTATTTAAGATGAAAATCAGGTAGATGTAGAACTGAGAGGATGTAGTTAGCACAAAGGAGGTATTCTTGAGTGGATACCAAGACCCCCCCCACCAAGGAAAAATTGCAATTCTTTGCATACAATTTGGCATGTGATTCCTAATGGGGTTGGATTAACATCCAGTCAGCTGTAGAGCAGACTTCCACTGGTTTCAATGGTGTCTAATTATCTAATTATCAGCAATGTATAATAATTAATTTAAAAGAAGATATTACTAATTAAGTCATCTACATGTGGAGATCATAATTTCGTCATTGTATAATAGGTCTTTCATATTCGCCTTAGGGCACTCGAATGTGTGAATCCCAGCTCTTACAACGATTACAGAGTATTATTATTATTATTTTTTTAAAGATTGTATTTATTTGACAGTGAGAAACACAGCGAGAGAGGGAACACAAGCAGAGGGAATGGTAGTGGGAGAAGCAGGCTTTCTGCCGAGCAGGGAGCCCAGTGCGGGGCTTGATCCCAGGACCCTGGGATCATGACCTGAGCCGAAGGCAGATGCTTAATGACTGAGCCACCCAGTTGCCCCTATTACAGAGTATTAAATAGCCAGTGTATGTAGTTCTAGATAACATGAAAACAAATTCATAAATTCTTATGTATGTGTTATTTTACAGCTTCTTAATATATAGTTCATTTTTGTAAATAATAGTGTAAAATACATTCAGCCTCTTTTGGTTTACTGTTCTTGAAGATTTTCTTGCATGTATTGCTGGGTTGAGATGATAGCAGATACTGATTCACATTCTTATTCTTCTCTCATAAGTTGTGTAAATTTAGGCAGTTTAATTAGATTCTTTGAGCCTGGTTTTCCCATTTAAAATGGAAATGATAATGCTTACTTTCCAGGGCTAATTTGAGAATGAAGGAGAAAATGTACGCACAAGTTATGGCGCAGTGCCTGGCACTTAATAGACACTTGGTTAATGTTAGTAATTTCTTTCTCCCTTCTTGTTCAAGACATTGAACAGATGGGTATTTTACAATATATGAATAAAAAAAATACCAATTATTTTCAACATAGCAAAAATTCTTACATACCCTACAATATAGTAAGTAGCGTGACATCACATAATAATCATATTTTTTGTAATAATGGCAAAAACTAAAGGCTATAAACTGAAAGGGGAGAATTTTAAATGAAATCAATCATTTGATATAACTACTAAGACAGTGAATGTAAGGACGCAATAGAAGGCCCAGCAAAATGGAGTTCAATTCTGGATGTGGCTCTACAAGAAGAATACTGACAAATCAATTTAAACTTGAAAGATGGCAAGAGATCTTGAACTCTGGTTATGAGACTAGTAGAAGTAATTGGGACTATCTTAAGCCTGTGGTGCACAGAGGAATCTGCGATCTTGCCATGTGGTGTGGGTTATCATGTGGAAATAGAACAAAGAGGACTTTTTTGCAAAGAGGACTAAGTCATTAGTATGACTCAGAAGAGTATAGAATAGAGCATTGAAACTAAAGGAAAAATAGCAAAACCAAAAGAAGGCAACAACATGACTGTTTGCTGATGGAATGGGTAAACCCAAGGAAGGCAAGAAACAACCCACCACTGGTGATACCAGAGCAGAGGCAGAACCGAGATCATAGGTTAAGGAAATTGACAAGGAAATGCCCAATGTTTAGATTAAACACTCAAGCAGGATCTCTCTAATCCTCTTCAACTTAAGATCTCACAATATTAATGACAGCAGGATTGTCCAAAAGATGGAGTGTGGTAAAAATAAAACAGAAGTCTGTCTTTAGACATAATTATTTTGTTCAATCAAAAACCTTAGCTTTTAGGAATTTTTCAGGGAGGAGTTACCAAAATTAATATTGAAAGTATTCTCTGATCCATAATGATTCAAAAAATTAAAGGAAATTCAAAATACTTTCTGAGAAAGCAGTGACTTCATCAGTTACATTTATATCCAGAGAGTGAGTGTGAGTGGCACCAAAAGATCATAGAAAAAATTACTGTAAATATAAACCGTTTGGATACATTTCACAATTCCACATCACCTCTGTCCCTCCCACTCCCTCCCTGAACACACACACAAACACACATGAAAGGAAAATATAAATGAGACCGGAGATGATGCTAAGAGAAAGACTTTGATGGGGCAAGGGAATTAGGATTCTTCATCTAATCTACATTTACATCTGTTTCTGTCTTTTTTTTTTTCCCAGTAATCCTTTATTTTTAATCCCAGTTTACAGACACTGAAATTTACTCTTTTTGTTGCACAGATCTGTTTCCTTATAATGTCTAGTTTAGGAATTAAATTAATGGTGACCTAAAAAATGAGTTGTAAATTGTTCCCTCCTTTTATTTTCTGTCTGAGTTTAGTACAACTATTATAATTTCTCCCTTATGTTTTTATTTTTTTTTAAAGATTTTATTTATTTATTTGACACAGAGAAATCACAAGTAGGCAGAGAGGCAGGCAGAGAGAAAGGGGGAAGCAGGCTACCCGCCGAGCAGAGAGCCCGATGCGGGGCTCGATCCCAGGACCCTGAGATCATGACCTGAGCCGAAGGAATAGGCTTTAACCCACTGAGCCACCCAGGTGTCCCGTCTCCCTTATGTTTTTAAAATAAACTACCAATGAAGTTCTCTAGGTACAAGTCTATCTTATAGAAGTATTTAAAAATTCATTTATTACTAGGTCTTTTAAGATAATCAATCCACTTTGTGTTTGGTGACCTTCAATAGTTTGAATCAGGAAATTGCCCATTTTTTTGTATATTATGAAATATATTGGCATAAAGTTGTACTAAGACTCCTTTCTTAGTCTAATATCTGAGGGGTCTGTAGTAATGTCACTGTTTTCATACCTGATATTGCTGGTTTGTGTATTCTCTCTTGTTTAATTTGATCAACCTGGCTAGAGATTTATCCAGTTTTATTGACCTATTATTCAAGGAAATTCTTTTAGTTAAATTGATATTTAAATATTTTTTTAAATTGATGTCTGATCTTATCTGCTTCCTTCTGTTTGCTTTAGATTTAATTTGTTTCTTTTTTTTGCTAATTTTTTTTTTTTTTTTTTTTTTTTAATGTTGGAAGTTTTAAGTTCTGGTTTGAGACCTTTCTTTTTTTTTTTTTTTTTTTTAAGATTTTATTTATTTATTTGACAGAGAGAGAGATCATGAGTAGGCAGAGAGGCAGGCAGAGAGAGAGGGGGAAGCATGCTCCCTGCCAAACAGAGAGCCCAATGTGGGGCTCGATCCCAGGACCCTGAGATCATGACCCGAGCCAAAGGCAGAGGCTTTACCTGACTGAGCCACCCACATGCCCAGGTTTGAGACCTTTCTTATTTCTTAATGTAGACACTTAATTTTATAAAATTGCCACCAAAAACTGCTTTGGTTGTATCCCCTAAGGTTTGTTATGTTGTGTTTTTCTTTTTACTAAATTCAAAATTGATGTCTATTTCCCTGGTAATTTCTTCCTTGATCTGTGGATTATTTAGAAATAGATTGCCTCGTTTCCAAAATCTGAGAGAATTTCTAAAGATATCTCTGTTACTGGTTGCTAATTTAATTCCATTTAGGTTAGAGTATATACTTTGAATTAAGTCAATTGTTTTAAATTTGTTGACTTTTTATTGTTTTAATCAACCAAAATATAAATGAATACTCCATGTGCACATGAAAAGAAAGTATTGTGTTCTTTTTGTGGTACAATGTACTATAAATGTCAATTTGGTAACATTGAATATAAGTATTTTAAGTTACAAATTTTCTATGTAATTTTACTGATTACATTACTTGTTCTGTCAAATATTAAGAAAAGAATAGTGAAATTTCCAAAAGTAATTGTGATTTTTTTCTATTACTTCTTTAAGTTCTGTCCTTTATTGATTCATGAATTTTAGAATTCTGTTGTTGATATAAACACATTTCATATTGTATGACTTCAACTGTTAAAATTTCTTTTTGTATAATCATGGTAGTTTTTCAGTCTGCCACTGCTATTTGACTTCTTTTGTCTCATCACTTATTTTTTATCTTAACTTTCTACCTTTTTAAAATTAATTATGATTTATTATGTATTAATTTATCTCTACTTGTACATTTAGAAATATTTTTACATTTATTTTAAAATATTTACTTTAAATTACCATTGTGAACCATCAAATGATATCATACCACTTCATGTAAAATGTAAGAATCTTACAATATATTCAATATACTTCATTCCCTCCATCTTATTCTTTACACTATCCTTTTTATTCAACTTAATCATGAATATGTTGTAAAACATACAATTCATACAATTACCTTCTTTGGTTTAGACAGCCCATTATTCTTTAAAGTAATTAAAAACAAGGAGAATATGTCTTATATTTGCCTGCATTTTGACCATATATCTTTCTTTTTTTTCTTTTTATAGACCCATATTTACAGCTGATAGCAAATTCCTTTAACATTTGTTATAATTAAGTCTACTAGCAGTGAATCATCTCAGTTTTTGTTAGTCTCAAAATTTTTTATTTCACCTTCATTTTTGAAGGATATTTTCACTGGGTATAGAATTCTGTAATGGAAAATTATTTTTTCCTTTCTTTCAATTTGTTTTTTTTTTTTAAAGGCTTTATTTATTTCACAGAGAGAAACACAGCAAGAGAGGGAACACAAGCAGGGGGAATGGTAGTGGGAGAAGCAGGCCTCCTGCTGAGCCGGGAGCCCGATGCGGGGCTCGATCTCAGGACCCTGGAATCATGACCTGAGCTGAAGGCAGACACTTAATGACTGAGCCACCCAGGCACCCCTTTCTTTCAATTTTTAAAGATGTCATACTGTATGTCTTATCTTTGATCCTCTGTGTATATATCTTCCTTCAGATTACCTCTAAAATTTTTTCTTGATTTTTGCTTTCGTGCATTTTGACTGTGATATGTATGTATAGCTTTTTAAAATTATTGGGGCGCCTGGGTGGCTCAGTCAGCTAAGGATCTGCCTTCAGCTTGGGTCATGATCCCAGGGTCCTGGGATTGAGCCCTACATTGGACTTTCTGCTCAGTGGGGAGCCTCCTTCTCCCTCTCACTCTGCCTACTTGTGTTCCTGTCAAATAAGTAAGTAAAATTTTAAAATAAAATAATTATTAATAATGTTTATTTCTTTGATCTTCTTAAATCTATATTTGGTTTTTTTCTTTCCTCCTTCCATTCTTTTTGAAAATTCTCGCCTGTTGTATTTAGAAATACTTCTTCTGACTTGCCTCTTTTCTTTATGGATCTCCAATTATGTCATGAGGTCTAGATAGTTGATATTCACCTATACCTCTTGGATTCTTTGTTCTGATTTTCTTTATTTCTCTTTGCTTCATTTTAGACAATTTTTATTGAACTCTTTTTCAAGTTATTTGATTTTTTTGGTTAGTTCTACTTTGCTGATAAACCCACTAAAGGAATATTTTTCTATGATATTATATTTTTATTCCTAGCAGTCTCAAATGACTATTTATTTATTTATTTATTTGAGAGAGGTGGGGAGCTCAAGTAGGCAGAGTGGCAGGCAGTGGGAGAGGGAGAAGCAGATTCTCCACTGAGTAGTGAGCCTGATGCGGGGATTGATCCCAGGACCCTGGGATCATGACCTGAGCCGAAGGCAGCCAATTAACTGATTGAGCCACGTGGGCGCCCATCAAATGACTTTTTAAAATAATTTGATATGTGTCTGCTGAGATTCTTCATTCTATATCATTTTATGTATGTTAATTATCATTTAAACTGTGTATTAATGCCCTAGGAATTCTGTAACAAATCACCACAAACTGGGTGGTTTAAAACAACAGAAATATATTCTATAACAATTCTGGAGACTGAAAGTTTGAGATCAAGGTAACAAAAAGCCTATGCTTCCTCAAGAGTCTCTAGAAAGGGGGCGCCTGTGTGGCTCAGTCAGTTAAATGGCTGCCTTCAGCTCAGGTCATGATTCCATGCTGGGATCAAGTCCCGCATCGGGCTTCTTGCTCAGTAGGGATTTTGCTTCTCTCTCTGTCTTTGCCTGCCACTCTCCCTGCTTGTGCTCTCTCTCTGACAAATAAATAAATAAAATCTTAAAAAGAATAAAAGAGAGTCTCTAGAAAGAATCCTTTGTTCTTCTAGCTTCTATCATTTGCTGCAATTCTTGGTGTTTCTTGATTTGTAGATATTTCACTCTAATCTCTGCCTCTGCTCTCATATGCCATTGTCCCTGTGTGTGTGTCAGTGTCTTCTCTTAAACCTTTAAGAGTACCCACCATATTGACTTTAGAGCCCACCCTAATCCATTATGACTTCACTCTAACTTTAATAATAACAATGTTAAAACTTTATTTCTGAAAAAGGACACATACAGGTGCCTGGTCTCAGGACTTCAGTATATCATTTGGAGGACTCAATGCAACCTACAACATACTATAAATTTAGTAGTGATCATAGATATTTTAAAGTCCCTGTAGGATAGTTCCATCATATGGGTCATCTCTGAGATTGGTATCTCTTGACAATAGATCATTTTTGTTGCTTTTTTACATATCTGTTATTTCTAGTGAGTACAAAACGTTGTGTATAAATGAACAGTAGGTACCAAGAAATTTATAACAGGAAGTAGGCAGACGTTTTCTTCCATCAAGTCATTAGTGTGTAAGGTTGGGTCAGTGTAGTCACTTGATTGTACTAGATTTGGGCTTTGTTGTTGCTCTTGCCATTCTTATTTTCCCAAACACTTTACATTCCCCTAGTAAGACTTGTTACTTATTATTCAGTGTTAATCTTGTGGTACAGGCAGGAAATCCTCTGGTCCAGCTTCTGCTTTTGGTAAGACTTGTGTAGCTCCTGGGTTCAAGATAAAGCCCTTTAAGCATTCTTCCACTTCCTTCTTCGATGTAGCTGATATTTCCTTGCTGTTGTGGATGATGTGCATACAGAAATTCCTTGCCTTTCCTCTCATGGCAGGTGGCTTTGACTTCGACTCTTCCAAAATACATCATTATCATCAATGTCAAGAAAATTCCCGGGTCTTCATTTGGCTTCCTTTCTAAAGGTAGAGGGTTCTGCTTTTATGTCTCCAACAGTGCCTTGAGTACCAGAGACTTCGATGAGCTTTCTGTACTGGCATAAAGCTTTTTTTAGTTAATAGTTACTGATATTACTACTTGAGAGCAGGGTTCTGGGAAGTGCTTGACCCTCTTACGCATCAACAGCTGATCTCCTCCCCTGAGGACTGTGCCATTGAGGAAGGCTCCTCGGGCCTCTCCCTCTTGACCTTCCTCTTTCTGTGAATACTCAGGAGAGACACATGGAAAAGAGCTTCTGAGTAAGTGTGAACACTCCCACGTCTAGATCTATTTTAAATTGGTATGCCAGCACACATTTGGCCTTTAAACATTTGTTAAAATTGTAGCTGATTTATTCTCTCCCACTTCTGCAGAGGCTGCTTCCTCCCATGCTTGTCAAAGGTGAAACAGTTCATATATCTCTGCTCTCCTTGGAGGCACTTGTTACTCTTTGGAATTCAGTTCCCTTTGCTGCCTTGTGACCTTCGTTCTTTGATGGAGTCAAGAAAAATTATAATCTGTAGGTTAATGTGGTTTTTCTCATCCTTAGGATGGTACCAACATTCTCTTGAATCTTTCTACACCTTGATCACATGCAGAACTCGATTACTTCTAGGCCTTAGACCTACATTGCAATTCAAGGCAAACTACGGACTCATATCTGACGAGCTAAGGACTCATTCACTTTGATTTTTTTTTTTTTTAATTTTGCTTGTCTGTTTCTCCCTACTAGAATAAAAATGCCTTGAAGGCCAGTTTGTGCCAGCTTTATTTATTGCTATTATACTTAGAACACTTAGAAAGGAGTCTGTCACAAAGTTGCTTCTCAGTCAATGTTAGTGGATGAATGACTATTTAATAACATAGTTTAATGAGGCATTAAATATATTTTCATATTTTGTCCTCAAACAAGACTTAACATAGATAATAACCTCATATTTGGAAAAGGAAAGTGATTTTCAAAGATAGTTCATAAATTGACCTGCATAACCTAGTTTTACTTATCAGGGAAGGATAGAAAGTAATATCCTAGAAAGGATATTTGTGTTGGGTATAATTGTTTTTGAATGCTGACTTCTCTTCTATCTTTGAAGGTTTATTCTCTGTCAAAGTGAGCCCAATACTTCTCCATTTAGAATATTATATTAAAGAACTAATGGAATCATTATTTAAAGCACTGGACAGAAAATAAGCCCTTAATAGCTGTTCTTTTGACTCCTATTACTTCTAACATGAGTATTACTTTTGTATTACCTTCTTGCTCTATGGATCTTGATTCTGGTTTCTCTGATGCTAATTCTTGAGCAGTTTTAACTTTATCATGGAATATTTGAAACATGGAATATTTTAGGTGAAGAAGAATCTATGGAATGAGAGGTATGGTAGGGAGTACAGAGCCAGAAATTGGACAACTTGTAATATACTTAGAATGGCTATTATCTGTTCTCCGGCATGGAAGGCAGAGCTAACTCTTCCTTGTGCTAAATTGAACTAGTAAATATGAGTAACTTGTGTAAAACAAAATAAGCAACAATAGATGGGTTTACAGATTTAAATCCTGAGTAGCTGATTTTGATTAAAACACATTTTCTAAAAATAATCTTTTTTAAAGTAATCCATAAAGCATAAATAGCATTGAAGATGGTATCATAATAATATTGATAAGTCAACAAATGCAATATCAGGAAGGACTTTCAAGGCTATAGTGTTTTGCATTCTGTTGTCAAGGTCTAAGGAATGTGGGAAGGATTAAAAAAGAATAATGGATTTATGTATTTTAAACTTATCTCTCCCAGCAGAATGGAGTGCTATTAAGCACGGAGTCATAAAGACTTCATTCAAATTCAGATGTTTTATTGTTTTATGTTGTTTGAGATTTGGAGCTTTGCAGGGCTAGGAAGTAACCAGGCAGACGGAAAGTTGACAGGAACAAAAAGAAACATCAAAGTTGTAATATAAATTGAGTTACTAATGCAATAATAATCACATTGAATAAGAAAGGAAACCAGACTTTCTATATATTTGTATAAATTTTCTGGGTTGCTCGGGTCTGTGGCCCAACATGCATAATTTTTTTTT
>CM053610.1:109260478-109279337 GCA_028646535.1 Procyon lotor
TCCAGAAAGGGCTTTTATTTCTCCCAAAAGAGATTCTCTAATATCTTCTATGCTTTTTTCGAGCCCTGCTAGCATCTTGATAACTGTCATTTTGAACTCTATTTCCGACATATTACTAATGTCCACATTGACTAGGTCTCTAGTCATCGGTACTGTCTCTTCTTTTTTTTTGTGGTGAGTTTTTCCGCCTCATCATTTTGTCAAGGTAAGAGTAGATGGGTGAGAGAGAACGATTCTCTGGAGTTCCACAGTGTTCACTGATTGATTAACTAGGTCTTGGCTGGATATTCTCGCTGATCTTCTGGGGGAGGGGCCCGTTGCCCTGGTTCACACTTTGCTCAGGTTCGCTCTCGGAAGTCTTTGTTCCCTGAGTGCTTTCCGTATCGCCCAGATGTTACCCCTCTATGTTTTAATGTAAATATGTATTTACCTCTCTCACACTGTATTTCAGTTAAATGTTTTAATTGTTTGATTTGATTCATCAATCTGTTTAATTTTACTCTCTCTAGATTATGAGAACTTATTAAATCAAGCACAGAAAGATGTGTTTTTTTTCTACTTTTTCAATCCCGAGATAAAATAGGTACTCATGATGTATAAGTTGAGGGTTTATTTTCAGCTACTTAGGAAAAGGCAAAAATACTCCATGAGATTTAATACTGAGTCATCATAGAAAAAGAAAGATCACTTCTTGCTTTTGGAAAAGTAGGTGACTTTTTTAAAAATGTTAATCCTTAGTCCCAGTCTCTAAAATTCTAATGATTACACTTACTTCACCTACTTGGCACAAGGATGAGATGAAACACATTATCAAAAAAAACCTAACACAAGGCCCAAAATATATTTTATTCAAAGTCATAGGGTCCGATTTGTGCCTTATGGAAAACAGTAGACTTGGCATTTCCTCTAATATTGCATGTAAACTATTGTATGTGTTACCCATAGGTTGGTTTCTATGAGTTCACAAAAATATAATATGAATCATGGAATCCAAATCTTTTCCTCTTTCGTAATCCAGGCCATCCTTGTCAAGACCCTTTGTAGTTTGGTGGCTCTCCCCCTGATTAGCTTGCCGATATTAGTTATGGATAAAGCACTGGTTTTAAATGATGACCCGGTTCTTAATCTGGTGCTAATGCCAGACATGGTTTAAAAATAAAGTTCAGGGAGAGTCCTAAATTGCCAAGAGGCAGGCTAGCTTCCCAAGATCCTGGGATCTGTTCAATGACCTTAAGCCTCAGTGCCCTGACCCAGCAGAGTACTGCTACTTGGTACTTAGCACGAAAAGTCTTCAGTATCACCCGCTGAGACCTCAGCTCAGAGATCAGGACACAGGCCATATCATCAGGCACTGGGGCTGGGCTGCCTTCTACGGCTCCTCACATAAAGCCTCCTGTTGACCTAGATGGCCTTCCCACACGGCAGGTATAATGGGCACACTTGGGCCAGCCCCTGAGTGGCAGGCTACTGCAAGTGCCCTGGCAGGGACTCTGTGGGGCTGCCACACAGGTGGTCTAACCCGGTAGATGCTGGTAACTGGGAGTTTCCTGAGCTACTGCATCATGTTTGTGAGTGCTGGATATCCAAGCTCTCATCTCCGTCCTTAAAAACTGTAAGACTGAGCACAGTCCGGCTTGTTTGCCTATTGCCCTATAGATGCCTGGGATAATTAGAAGAGCATGTGACAAGGTTACCTCTGGTCTTTGGTGGCTATTTAATCACTCCAAAGCCGGGATCTGCAGACTTTATAATTGGGCCACTTGGCATTCATAAGGTACTGTCTCAGTCTGGGCAGACAACTTTGAAAATAAAATCATTATTAAATGTTTGTGGAGTATAGCAGAAATCTCTGCTCCACATACAACACCTTGCTTCTGATTCAAAATTTCTTAAAAAATGCAATGACTTTTAGAGCCTGTATATTTGAAGGGTAAAGTAATAATGACTCAATGACAGTTCTAAATATCAAGAGATAGCCACTAATAAATATCACAGTTTTTTACTTCTATAAGGGAAGGCTAACATCATCCATCCACCCACTTGAAGAGACAAATGAGTTCAACAATAATAAAAATAATAAACTTAACAGGCAGCAGATGGCATTTTGTCCCTTGGGGTATACTCCATAGCAATTCAGAATCTCACACACCTGATCTGAATCCTATTGCCGTGTGTATGTGCTATGAATCTGCTATTCGATTTAAAGACAATTATAGTCATGCTTCTTTAGGACAAATTATTTTCCTCACTTTTATACAGGCAAGTTGTTTTTATAATTCTATACTCATTGAATCTTAATCACTGGAAGGAATAAAAAAAAATGGCCTGGTCCAAAGTCATGCTCAAGGCTGCAAAAACTTATGTTTTGATCCCAACAGACAGAGACCCTACCACTGTTGAAACTGCCCCAGTGTCGCTGTGTTCTCTACCTCACACACCAGCTTGGCTTCCACTCAGGGACATTTTTAGTTCATGCGTTATTATCTTTCTAAAATGCTTCCTATGACTTACACAAGAAAAGTAATTTCCTTGTTAAAAGTTTACCTATCTCAGAAAATGCTCCAGTGATTTATAATAGTGGGAACTCCACTTTACAGTAAATTCTGAGGCAAATTAACATGTAATTCATTTCAGCTTTGAAAATTCATTTTAAATTACTACTGAGTAGATTTGGGATAACCATGTGATCTTTTATGTGATAACAGAAATCTGAAAACAGTTTCCTAGGCTAATTATAACTGAGAAAAGGGTTCCCGTTATTAGAAAAAGTCTAGGGCACCTTTATGGCTCAGTCGGTTAAGCCCTGGACTCTTGATTTCGGTTCAGGTTATGATGTTAGGGTCTTGAGACAGAGCCCCGTGTTGGGGGGCACGTTGGGAGTGGAGCCTGCTTAGGATTCCCTCTCTCTCCAACTCCTCCTGCCCCTTGTGTGTTCCCTCTCATAAATAAAAATTAAAGAGTCTACATTTGGGCATATTTCATTTATTCTGTAATTTTTTTACATATAACTCTAGACTTCATTTCAATAAAGAGCAAAAATTAAATTTAATATCCTTATTAAGCAATAACTCTTCTGACCAGTAGTCTCTGTTAAAGACTCTTAACAAAACTGATCACTGAGTTCTCTCTAAAAAATCATATAACTTAATATCTTCATCTTTGACTTACTCTCAAGTCAGCATTAAACACCCATATGTCCTAAAGACTACTTAAAAATACAGGGGCGCCTGGGTGGCTCAATTGGTTAAGCAGCTGCCTTTGGCTCAGGTCATGATCCCAGGGTCCTGGGATCGAGTCCCACATGGGGCTCCTTGCTCAGCAGGGAGCCTGCTTCTCCCTCTGCCTCTGCCTGCCACTCTCTGCCTGCTTGTGCTCACTCTCCCTCTCTCTCTCTCTGACAAATAAATAAATAAAATCTTAAAAAAATAAAAATACATTATACACAGCCCAGGTGTTCATGGAGAAAAATATTTAGATTGATAGTCAAACAACTAGTTGTATTATAATATTAAGCAAATACTAACAAAACAAGTAATTTAGAAGGTGTAAATAACTTTGTTGAGGTTTGGAAATTACTTCAATGATAAATAGAATGTCTTTAGTTAAGAAAGTAAAACTGAAATATTTTCATACACTCAAAGATAAAATTCTCATCAAAATATAAGATTATTTAAGACTATATAAGACTAGAAGGCTAAAATCCCTCTTTTGACATTACTAAACTTATTCTACCAAATAAGAAATCTCATCAAATCTTGACAAAATATGAACAAAATGAAAATGTGTTTGCTCTGTTAAAAAAAAAAAAAAAGATCAGGGAACCCTTAGGTATTCTTCAAAAACATACAGAAACATCCTGACTATATTTTCTAAGGTTGCTTTCATCCAATAGCCTAAGAATTTTTCTGAGGGTCCAGGTAGTACCTTATAACCTCCCAGTATCAATATATAACCATAAAGGAAATTTCTAGAATAGACTCCAAGAAATGGTAACCCACAACATTTTTCTCCCCTTCTACTCCCAGCTATAACCCAGCCAGTTTCTGGGCCCTGCAGATAACTGAGTTGGAAGGAGGGCTTTGGCTCTAAGGAGAAGCCAATAGAAAAAAAGTAGGGCAAGGCCCTTGTTGCCAGTGCAGGGACTAGAGGCCACTTCTAAGAGAACTATAAAGAAAAACACATGTCTATACATCAGTATCTCTATCTGTATCTTTATCTCGTAGAAAGAGCCTGAGCAACAGAAGTGTAAGAACCACATTGATCTTGTGTGAATTTGCCTGATCTTCCGAATTTCCAAGTACCAAAGGTGTTTGGGTCCTTCTACTCGTGAGTCCTAGAACAAGAGCATTACTACTTGGATGAGAAGGTGCCCTAAGGTGATGACAAGCCACCAGCCATCTTTACCTGGGCCACTTGTAGAACTACAAGTTCTACAATTATTCTACATTATTCAAGGCATTCCAACAAGACCTGGGCTCCAGTGAGCTGATGAAGAAAAATAATACCACATAGAAGAGTTTCAAAGTCACACATTAAAAAAAAAGAAATGAAGGGAAAAGTCTTATAAACTCGGGATGGGGAAACATTTTCTTAAAAAGGAAAATATCAGGGCAGTATTAGATTTTTCACGTGTAACTCCAGAGGCTAAAAGATGGTAGAAAAACCACCAAAAGGAAACCCTATGATACAAAGATGTTATCATCTTTGATATCATCTCCAACAGAGATGTCAATATCCAACTAGGGCAAAAGAAGGATATTTGTAGATATTGAAGAGTTTATCACCCATGAATCTCATTTAAAGGAGATATTTGAGTGAGGACTCTAACCAACATGTTTCTTTAAATCTGTACAATGAGGAAAAATTTTGAAAAGAATTAAGTGATGAATAATGAAAAATGTGAAATATATAGCAATACCTAATTTACATAAATATATATGGATATACATAGAAGTAAATATAAAATAATATTGGCAATATAATATAACTTAATAAAATATAGACTAAACATTAGAAGGTCATTTTTAATTTTTTTCAATTTTTATGTTTTATATTTTTATTTAATTTTATATTTTTAATTTTTAATTTAATTTAAATTTTTCATTTCATCTATATAATAGATAAAATATGATCTATATAAGTAATTATAGATATTGATAATGAAGGGGGGAAAAGGAGAAAAAGAAAATAGAAGTATTTTGAAGATCTCACTCTGGGAATAATGGGAAGTGATAGTAAAACATAATTGTGGGGGAAAATTAGAGTTTTGATTTTTAATTAAACAAGAAAAACATGTGTTTAACTGTCAGAAATATAGACCCATCTCAGAATTTTCCCAGGTATCATGTCTAATGAAACAATCCAACCCATTACCTGATTTATTTTGTCTTCATAGCACTTATTACTTGACATTTAATGTATATATATTTGCTCTTTCCTTCCCTAGAATACCTAGAATATACACTCTACTATGGCAGGGTCTTATCTATTTTGTTCAATGTTTTACTCCCATGCCAGGAAGAAATGATAAGTAGTAAGTAATCAATAAATATTCACTGAATAAATGCATGAGTTCCAGGTTAAGAGAGTCAAAAATTAATGGAATGGAGAAGCACATTAAATTTTCCAAGTTGGCAATGGGAAATATAGAATCAATAGTAATTTGACCAAGCCAGGAAAAAAAGAATCAAAATTCAAAAAAGGATATAACTAACATAAATTCAAATGTAAAGTAAAACAACAACAATAAAAGCCATATTCTATTTATAAAAAATATATTAGGCTTCCGATTTCAATTCCAATATGCACAAATCCTGGAAGTTATCACCCTCTTTCATTCTTATACTAAGGAAGCCTAGAAAAACTGTTATTCAATGGCTTTTCTAGAACATGTAAGAGAATAGAAGCTACAGAACAAACTGCCTCCTGGAAACCTGGACAGACAGGTGCATCCAGAGAGTCATAGCTGAGAAACCATAAACTGGTAGGAAAAATCTCATGGAACTCTTGATCAACTGTGACAATGAAAAAACCCCTGGAATCTCAGTCTTGGTAGAGCCTACACTTTCATGGGCTTTAATTCCAGGAACCTTACCACAGTGAGGATCCTGAAGTTTCCTTTTTTTTTTTTTTAATTTAAACTCAATTAGCCGACGTATAGTACATCATTAGTTTCAGGTGTAGTGTTCAATAATCTACCAGTTGCGTATAACCCCCAGTGCTCACATCATGTGTCCTCCTGAAGATTCTGCTGTGGATCAGGGGAGGGGTGGGGATGAAAAGACAAACCACAGACTGGGAGAAAATGTTTGCTAAACACTTATCTTATACAGGACTTGTCTCCAAAATAGATGAAGAACACCTAAAATTTTTTTTTTATTAATTTTTATTAACATATAAGAACACCTAAAATTTAACAATGAGTGAAGAAATAACCTATCTGAAAAATGGGTGAAAAACCTTACAGATACCACATCAAAGACATACAAAGAAGCATACATAAATATGCTCAAAATAATTTATCCTAAGGGAGTTGCAAATTAAAACAACAATGTGGTGCCACAGTACAACACACACACAAATGGCAAATTAAAAAAAAAAAAAAAATCACACTGCTAACCACTGACCAGGATGTAGACCAACAGTAACTCTCCTCACTGCTGGTGGGATTGCAAGATGAATACAATTTAGTAGTATCTTACAGCATCTTACCCTATCATCCAGAAGTCACTTTCCTAAATATTTAAACAATTTGAAAACTTATAGTCACACACAAGAAAACACAAAAACACTGCACCTAAAAGTTTACAGTAGATTTATTTATAATGGTCCAAGACTGGAAAAAACTAAGATATCCTTCAATAGGTAAATGGATGAACTATGTTATATCCATACAATGGAATGCTATTTGGGATGACAAGCAATTGGTTCTCAAGCCATGAGAAGATGTGAATAAATCTTACCTGCATATTGGCAAGTGAAAGAAGCCAACCTGAAAAGATTACATCCAACTATATGCCGTTCTGGAAAAGCAAACTCATAAGACAATAAATACTTTAATGGTCATCAAGGGGTGAGGTGGGAGGTTTTTAGTGGAGGACTGAACACATAGGCCACGGGGAATTTTTAGGTAGTGAACTCTTATGTTTGATACTGGAACGGTGGATACATGATACTATGCATTTGTCAAACTTCTAGAACTCAATACTGGACTTTGATATATACAAAGATGTGGACAAGAGTCATTTCGGAGATCAGAGGGTCCCAGAATGGAAAGCAGAGTGTGACAAGAGAATCTGTTTTACCCATGTATGAAACAGATTTACTGAAGGAGGTGGGGGTGGGGGAGATGCTGGCTTAAGTAACTTTGGAAATGAGTGGAATCTTTAAGACTAAAAGCAAAAAGTATTCTAAAAAGCATTATATTTTGACAAAATTGTGTCTCACCGAGATATGAGCTAACAATTTTGGAAACATCAACGTATGTATTTGAATTGAACAACTGTGGTTATAACTGTAATTGGATAGTGGATTGAAGGATACAGTTTTTCACTGTTGGAGTAGAATAAACAAGTAGAAACAGAAAAACCAAGCAGAGGTGGACAGAATGATCCCTATGGTGATGGGTTAGAGGTGGACGTGAATATGAACTCTTGTTGAACAAAATACAGATGTAGATGGCGCACGTAGAAATATTTACAGATACATGTATAAACATATTCATATCCTGATGGAAGGACAGAGCTCATCATGGAGGGAGGGAGAAATATACATCATACTGTGTAACTTCTAAATTCATTGCTGATGATGCTGAAACACAGGTTCTGTGTGTGATATATACCAGGGAGGGACGAGATAATTTGAGAATTACAGGGGCGGGTATTAAAGTTAGGAAACCCAAAAGTGATTTCAAATCTAAAGGAACCTCAGGCAATAGAAAAACATCATGCTGGGCAGGTCCAGAAAAATGAAGGATCAATGCATCCCCACAGAGAACTTCTCCAGGCTGGGTCATCTTAATAATAGTCGCCAATACTCTGTTCCAATGGACCACAGTACACTCAATAGAGTCAAGCTACCCCCACTGTTTTTCAAACCCTGTTAAGTCATGGTTAAGGCAACAAGGACCATGATGTTTGATCCTTTCCTAGTTTCTCTGAATAAGAAAATCATCAAAATCCCAAAGTCCAAAGGAAAGAGACAATTACTGGCGGGGGTGAGAGGACTTATTCACTGACATGACTGTGACACTGAACAATTTTCTGCTTCTCTTTGTATCAGATTCCTCTTGAATACAATGAGAGCATTAATGCATAACTGAAGGTTGCTCTACATTTAAATTTTTGCCAGTAAAATAAATGGATACATTTTATGACCAGCTGTTTAAGAGAAATGGAACTCCAAATGGCCAATAACTAACATGAAAGGTACTCAACCTCTCTTGTAATTAAGTAAATAAAAATTAAAAGCACAAGGGAAAAGGTTAAGACTCACAATACTGATATTTTTATAGCCTGACAATGTCAAGAGTTACCTAGTAAGTAGGAACATAGGAACTCCCATATACTGACAGTAGGAGTATAAATTGTTACAATAATTTTAGACACTAGTATGGCAATTCTAATACAGTTTTGGGATATGACCTGTGACCCATCAATACTAGTATCTGATATGCATCTAAGAGAAACTCTCACATGTCCATAGGAGTCATGCACAAGCATTAGCAGATGTAACAAAAACTGAAAAAAATCTAATTCTGTGCTGCCCAGTAGTTACTGGCCACATATGCTATTCAAATTCAAATTTTAGGGGCACCTGGGTGGCTTAGTCAGTTAAGCGGCAGACTTGATTTCACCTCAGGTCATGATCTCAGGGTTGTAAGATTGAGTCCCATGCTGGGCTCTGTGCTCAGTGCAATCTGCCTGTCCCTCTCCCTCTGCTCCTCCCCTCGCTCTCTCTCAAATAAATTAAATAAAATCTTTAAATTTTTTTAAGATTTTAAATCACTAAATTAAAATAGAATAAAATCAGTTACTATGTTGCACCAACTACATTTAAAGCGCTCAGTAATCATCTGTGCATTTATATCATTGTAGAAAATGCTATTGGACATTGCTGATCTAAGTTACTGTGGATAATTAAATGGATAAATCAGTTCTCAACTCTGATATATTTATATGATGAACTTGAAAAATATTAGAGACACATGTGCCAATAAGTACAAATCTCATAAATATAATGTTGATAAAGTTTAGTTGAGATATGTGCAGATATATATGTAAATATATATACATATATGAATATATAATAGCATTTATATAAGGTTTCTTTTAAATTACTTAAATTGGTATGTACTGCTGAGTTGAAATATATAAAATAATAGGTAAGTAAAAAGATACATGAAATGAGAAATTCAAATTTCAGAATATTAGCCATCTTCTAACAAAGAGGGAAGGTAATTGAAGACAGAAGTCTAGGCACTTCTAGTACATTTGTAAAAATTTTATATTTTATCCTAGCTGTTGGTATATTTTATCCTAGGTAAAATAATCTCATATTATTTATCCTTTTTATTTATAAGATGATTCATTAACATGAAATTAAACAGGATGACATTAAGTGTAAAATTGTTTTGATAATGTAATATCAGATTACAAATCTGAAAACTCTTTATATAGATAGGGACAATTTTGTAAGGATCCTTCATCTAATTAAATAAAGTCTATACTGGGCACCTGGGTGGCTCAGTGGGTTAAAGCCTCTGCCATCGGCTCAGGTCATGATCTCAGGGCCCTGGGATCAAGCCCCACATTGGGCTCTCTGCTCAGCGGGGGGCCTGCTTTCCCCTCTCTCTCTCTCTCTCTCTGCCTGCCTGTGATCTCTCTCTGTCAAATAAATAAAATCTTTAAAATAAATAAATAAATAAATAAAGTCTATACCATCCTTTATGTCTCCATTGTAAGTTAGAAAACTTACTAGGAAAACTAGGAAACTTGATCCCTACTTCAAGAAAACCAGGGCTTACGGGTAGAGTTTCCCCCAGTTCATGACACTAATAAGCAGCAGAACCTCGATTCAAACCCTTTTGTGGGTCAATAAAGTCAGACCTTTTCTGTAACATGCAGATACGTGTATTTACTGAGGTTTGATGAGAAAAGCACTATGAACATAGTTATGGGCAGCATTATGGTCTAGTAAGTATTATTATCATCCTTCATGTTGTAGCATGCACCACAAATTTGAAGATACTGAATCTGATATCCACAAAAGATCTTGTAATAATAGTTTCTCTACTAACATATGGGAAACTTGAAAATTAAAATGATTATCAACAGTTAATATATTCTTACATACATTTTAGCACTAACTTACAGTGTAGATGGAGGAAAGACCCTCAGTACTATGAAAAATTATGGTTATAATAATCTCTATAAAGATATAAGCTGGTTTTGTGTTCTAGGTTCCATAAAATTCAGGGATCCAAAACCGAAAATTCTAACCTAAATGTTGGATCAAAGATGGTAACTCTGAGGATGTGATATGTAAATTAAAAGACAAGAAAGAGCCAGAAGCAAGTAGAGGGAGACGATAAGAGCATCCTAGAGCTTCTTTATTATGCAGGGGATTATTGCACATCTTTATGTAATTTTATTATATATGTACACATTCCTGAATGAAAATGTTTTGTTCTTAAAAACTTTATTAATTATGACATTAATCTGTATATATTCACATTTAATTTGCCTTTGGAAGCAATTTGAGTTGTCAGAGGTAAAAGCAGATGAGAAGAAGATGGTGGCAGCAAAAAATAGGGAAAATCATAATTATTGAATATTAATTAAATGGCAAGACTATTGCACAAGGCAACTGATAGGATATGGCAGAAGAATGTTCCCAGTTTTTGATCTGAACAAGGATGGTGACACTTCTTGAAATGTGGAACATGAGATGAAGTGAAGTTTTTTTAAAGATCACAAGCTCAATCATGGACATCTGGGAACTTGAGACCTGAATCATTTTTTTTCCTTGCACACCATTTTGTCTCTCATTATATATAAACTGTATCACCCACACAACCACACACATCCACACACACAGCAGATATTAGCATCAGAAATGTGTCACATGTAGAACAGTATTGTCGAAGGAATTTTGGGAAATAAATTATTTCTTGCTCTCATGCCAAAGACACAACTCATGCAAAAGTAGCCAATTCAAAGAACTCCCAGTAGCCAAAGCTGGAACAATTACAGCAATGAAATAAGGAAGAATTATATGTACAAAATATTCATGAGTTTATAATAATATAAATTAATTAATGACTAAAGAAACACATGGAGGGGGCGCCTGGGTGGCTCAGTGGGTTAAAGCCCCTGCCTTTAGCTCAGGTCATGATCTCAGGGTCCTGGGATCGAGCCCAGCATTGGGCTCCTTGCTCAGCAGGGAGCCTGCTTCCCCTCTCTCTCTCTGCCTGCCTCTCTGCCTAATTGGGATCTCTCTCCCTCTGTCAAATAAGTAAATAAAAATCTTAAAAAACAAAATACATGGAGAAGAGTCAGACCTCCCATGCAGGATTCCAAATGATTTGCATAGACACGTCACTTTCAGGGAAATGATGTCTGACACCTCATTCCTTAAGTGTGAGCTGCACACAGTGACTCCCTTCCAAAGTGTACAGATGGAAATGGGGAAAATACAGTACGTTTCAGTGAAGAAACCTGACAAAACCTTGTCAAGTGCTAAAGGTCCAGTCAAGAGTATTAAGTCATATTGAGAGGATGCACCCTTGACCTGAAGTGATGAAAATGGCCTTTTCCCTTTGCAATATTCTCCCCTAAAACAGCATAACCCATTCTAATCATGAGAGAAAAATCAGATAAATCCAAACTGAGGGACATTCCACAAAATATCCAGTATTCCTCAAAATTCTCAAGATCACTGAAAACAAGAAAAGTCTAAGAAACTGTCACAGCCAAGAGATGCCTAAGGAGACATGACAATGAAATGTAATGTACTCTCCTGGATGTAACCCTGGAACAGAAATAATAGGTAAAAAAATAAGGATATCTAAATAAAATATGGACTTTAGTTAATAATAATGTACCAGGAACTATAACTATTCGACTATTCTAGCATAAAATGTTAATCATACAGGAAACTGGGTGTGAGTACATGGAAACTTTGTAGTATCTCCATATTTTTTATGTATAAAAATTGTCTTAAAATAGTTTTAATTTTTATTGAATTTTATTTTTTTTTCTTTTCCCCAAATACTTTCATTTTTTCAGTGTTACAGGCTGAATAGTTCATAAAGAAAAACAGCCAAGAGTTCAAGATTTATGTGTTAACAATTAATACTGGATTTAATTCAGGAAGTACATGGGATGGTGTCATGGAAAATTTCTCAGTAGGTAGAACTCCTGAGATGACTTATCAAGGGCTGCAAGAAGTTTCACTTAGGATGGTTGTGGATTCTAAGCAAGAGGACAGTATATTGTATACATGCACTGCCTGAGATTCAAGAAATACCCAAAAATGTCTATTTAATAATAGAAAGGATACACCAGAAGGAACGAATTATTTGAGGCTGGGGAGCTTGTGAGGAAAAGGACAACAGGAGCAGAAATGACAATAGAGGAAATATACACCATCCAAACCTGTTCAGTATAATTAACCTTTGGGGCCTTTTGGCTCTTGTGAGAAACTTAGAGACCAGTGGGTGAGATTAAAGCTGATGAGTGGCTAGTCTAAGGCAGCAGATGTGAGATAAAAAAAAAAACTCAGAAGCACAAGGGAATATAAAATAGTCTTTGTAACTATTCAAGGCATGATAACAGGATAGCATGTTGAAACAAAATGACATTTCTCACTAGCCGGATGCAGGCAAAGCTAATAACTTATTAATGTTTTCATGTTTTTATACATCTCTAGAAGCTTGTTAAAGGTCAAAGCCAGAACTTCATAATTGAATTCAGAACAACAGGAGTAGTTGCTCTAGCTTGAAATGTACAAATAAACCCCAGCATTGAGGAGGAGATTTCAATAGATTCATTCAAATATGAAATTTAATCTATGAAGTTTAAGATTTCAGCATTTTGAAATTTATTAAAACTTACGTTAGCAAAACCTAAGGAGGAAAAGAGCTAAAAAGCTAAAGAGGACTGCTGCACAGTAATGAGTGGCCCACATCACTGAATCAGTGGAGAGCATGTGAGATCTTCAAGTTCCACCTCCACCTGGTGATAGAGAGCTATCCATCCGTCTTCTAGCTAGAGGGGAGTGAGTAGAGGCCTCGTGGAGAGTGGAGAGTCAGGACTTTCAACAGCACCCAGATATAACAAGCCCAGACCCCTTTTCATGTCAATGGAAGCCGTGTGGGAAATAGTAATAAGACATTCCTGTCCTTCCAGAAAGGATAGTACAGTGGACATCTAGTAAACAGCTGTGCCCCTTCCTCAACCGAGCAGTAACAAAGAACTTTTCCCATCTGTGTCAACAGATGCTGAATGGGAACACACATGATCTTCTCCTTCTATGTCAGTAAGGAGTCCGGGTCTGTAGTACTTTCCCCTGATGGGGCAGTGTCATAGAAGACAAGCTAAAGGGGAAGATTTAAATAAGATTGAGAGATTCAGAGCATGATGTGTAAAACATCATGGCTTCTATCAAAAATCACCTGTCATTAAAAAATGTGGACAATCTCAACTTCAAGAAGGAAAATAGTCCATAAATGCTCATACCTAGCTAACAGAGCTAATATGTTACCTGCAAGGATTTTAAGGAAGCCATCATACAAATACTTCAATGAGCTTTATGAACATACTTGAAAAAAAAATAAAAAATAAAAGTCTTAACAAAGAAGTAGAAAGCCTCAGCAAAGAACTGAAAGATGTAAAGAAAACACCAAATGGAAATTTCTAGAACTTGGAAATGCAATATGTAAAATAAAACTTTCAACACAAGGATGAGGGGACAGGAAAAAAGATCACTGAAATTGAAGATAAAAAAATATAAAATGTCCAAACTGAACAAAAGAGGAAAAAACAAACTGAAAGTAAAAAAATTTCCCAACTTGATATACAGATTTAATGTAATTCTTATACAAATCTCAGCAAGTTTTTTTTTTTTCAGAGACATAAACAAGCCTTTTCTAAAATGTTTATAGAAAAAAACATACCAAAGTATCAAAAACAATCATTACAAAGAATATGGTGGAAGGAATCATTCTTTACCTACAGTAATCAAGACTGTGTGGTATTAGTGGGGAAAAGACGCACATATCAATTGAACATAAGAGTACCACAAAATAGCTCTACATAAGTTGAGCCCACTATTTTTGGACAGTCATAAAAGCAATTCAGCGGAAGAGGAACAGTTTTTTCAACAAATAGTCCTGTTGGTCCTGATTCTTAGGAATTTCCAGGTCAAATCTGAAACTCACCCCCATAAGGGAGGGCAAGGAGAAACTGAAGAAAGAGGCTGGCCATTCCAGATTGGTAGGTGGTAGTTTTAAAAAGCAAGGGAACTTACATATAAGGTTTGTCTTGCATTGCTGCAAGATGATTAGATTTCCACACCTGCCTGTTGGAATCTTAAATAAGTTTAAATAGTGGCTCTGAGTGCAGTCACACTCAGACCATCCAGATGGTCTCAACAATACCTTTCTCTCTCAAGGCTGCGTCCTTGAAAATGGCTTCCACTGCGGGAATGGAGGGAGGAACATATATCCCAGAGTAACCCCTTAAGAGGGGGTGAGAAGCCTCTAATTTCCTGGATCCAGTTCAAAGATCAACTGATAGTCACATTTTCTTGATGACTTCTCCTGGCATGTTCCACAGCAATTAGATATTGATAGGCAACAAAGAAAGATCGATCTACTATTTAATGTCCTACAAAAATTAATTCAAAAGCAATGGGGCAACTGGGTGGCTCAGTAGATAATGCATCCGGCTCTTGGTTTCGGCTCAGGTTATGATCTCTTGGTCATGAGACTGAGCCCCATTTGGATTCTACACTCAGCGTGGACTCTGCTTGAGATGCTTTCTCCCTCTGCTCCTCCCCTAGCTTGTGTGCTGTTGCTATCAAATAAATAAATATTTTGTTTAAAAAAAATTGATCATAGGTTTAAGTGCAAAATGAAACGACAGAGTATTTGGGGGGAAAAATGGGATAAAATCTTGCACACCTTGGGCGCAATGAACAGCTTTCAGCCTCACATCAAAATCACAATCCACAAAATAAAATTTATAAAAATCATTTTAAATTATACTTTGTGAAAATTAAAAATGTTTGCTTTGCGAAAACCATGCTAAGAGAATGAAAAGACAAGCCACGGCCCGTGAGAAGGTATTTGAAAACCACTCATCTAGAAAAGGACTCATATCAGGAATACGTGATGATCTCTCAAAACTCAGTGGTAGAGAATAAAGAAATAAATATATAAAATAAGAGCCAACTCTATCCAATTAGAAAATTGGTAAAAATACTTTTGTTTCTCATCAGAGCAAATAAATCTTTCACCTTTAACAAAAAAAAGGGTAAAAACACGAATATATATTTCAGTGAAGGGGATATTCAGACGGCACATAAGAGTGTGAGAACATATTTAGCATTCACCAGTCATTATGGCAACAGACAGTTAAGGCCATGATAACATATCCCTATCTATTAAAATTGCTAAAGACATAAAAACAAATGAAAACACTGATAATACCTAAATGTTGGCAAAAATGGGGAGAAACTGTATTACACATACACTGTTGATGACAATGTAAAACAGTATAATCATGCTAAAAATAGGATGGTGTGTATGTTTTTTTAATGAAAATATACATGGATCATATGATGTAACAATCACACTTCCAGACGTTTCCCCAGATAAAATAAATACTTATGTCCTCATAAAATGCAATACAAGAGTGTTCATGGAAGCTTTATCTGTACTATGCAAAGTCTAGAAAAAAAATTTCCCATAAAAAACTTCAGTAGATTCATAGCATGAAATACCATGCAGTAAGAAAAAGAAAATTAAGGGACACCTGCGTGGCTCAGTCAGTTAAGCGTCTGCCTTCAGCTCAAGTCATGACATCAGCGTCCTGAGATGGAGTTCCACATCAGGTTCCCTGCTTAGTAGGGAGTCTGCTTCCCCCTCTGCCCCTCCCTTGTGTCTCTCTCAAATAAATAAATAAAGTTTTTAAAATTTTTTATTTTTTATTTTTTTAAAGATTTTATTTATTTATTTGACAGAGAGAGATCACAAGTAGGCAGAGAGGCAGGCAGAGAGGGGGAAGGAAGCAGGCTCCCTGCTGAGCAGAGAGCTCGATGGGGGCTCGATCCCAGGACCCTGAGATCATGACCTGAGCTGAAGGCAGGGGCTTTAACCCACTGAGTCACCCAGGTGCCCCACTTTAAAAATTTTTGAAAGAGAAAATAAAAATTAAGAAACTAGTATGACACCTAATGACTTAAATGGATCAAAAGAAAATTATGCAGAATAAAAAAATCTAATATTAAAAAAGTCATATATTTTACAATTCCATTCATGTAGTATATGTATATCGTAATTAGTAGAAAAGTGGAAAATGTGTCCTAGCATATACTCTTCCTTTTTCTGTTTTTCACAAACAGCATTCTGTAAACTAATAATAAAATAATAAGTTGCCTTTTACTTCTTGACCCACAGCATTCAGACAGTCATAACATACAACATATCTGACATAACTCAGACGTCCTAGAATTGTGCACACCAGCTATTCATATGATATCCAGCCTTTAACTCCTACCGGGCTCTTTTCATTATGGTTGTGAATAATTTCTCACTTTTATTTTTATGAGAACCCTGGCAGAAAAAGAAAAATCATCTTGAAAACAAGGATTTAGGAAAGAAAAGAGTTCCAGTTGTAAAGATTACGCCGGGAAAGAGAGATGAACCTTCTTCAAGGACTCGTCTGCCATTGCTGCCATTACTGTTAACAGTTGGATGATAAATTCTTGTTGTAAATGCAACCTTAGGTGGTTTGAAGGGGTAGTCTGTAGGAAAACGAATTGTCAAAAAGAATACATCGCCTTGATATGGGCTGTCATTAGGTCCCATAATTGTGGCTTGCCAATGAAACATATCATCCCCAACTGGATTATAGGTTGTAGGGTTCTCATTTATAAAATCAGATGCAAAAGGAAGAATTATTAAATACGTCATATACACTTGAAATGAAAAAAGCGTATATTGACTCCTTAACATATACCAGGTGACTTTATACATGGTTGAAGTAATCACCTCTATCATTCTACACAACTGTCAATAGGTTCATTTTACAGATGAGGACACTGAGGTTCCCCGAAACCAAGCAGTATGGGCATAATCATCGGAGGTGATGGAGAACTAACGTTGCTCACTTCTTTTTCTCTATACCCTGTTGCCTTCTTAGAATGAAACGTATCCTTACACCTGCTGTGAGACTGAGATTTCTTGGATGGCAAGGTCTCTCTAGCATTATCATGCTCATTTCCAGATGGGAAAAATAATAATTATATTTAAGTATTGCTACTGGGACGCCTGGGTGGCTCAGTACATTAAGCATCTGCCTTCAGCTCAGATCATGAGCCCAGGCAGCGTCCTGGGATCGAGTCCAGCTTTGGGCTCCTTGCTCAGTGGGGAGCCCGCTTCTCCCCTGCCTGCCGACCCGCCGCTTGTGCGCTCTTTCCCTCTCTCTCTTTCTCTCTCCCTCTTAAGCTGATAAACAAATAAATATATTAAAAGAAATACATAAAGTCTAGATACTCCTGAATGGTGAGGGGCCATTCCTGAGATGACAGAGGAAAGGTAGACACTCTGCATAGTTGCCCTGGGGTCGCTGTCCAGGTGGGGCCTGCCGTGTCACATAGTTCCTTTTAGATCACACTGATGATGGACTATGGCTGCTGTTCAATGTACTTACGTTTCCTGAAAGTACACCTTTCACAGTAGGCTTACTTGGCAGCTGCCGAATTTAAAGTTTCTGCAGTGACAAGGCAGTGATTCCTAATGATGGAAGAGGAATAAATCCTGCACAGACCACCAGAAACATGTTTTTGTTTTTTTTTTAATACGGTTCACACTGTGACTTATTCCTCGAAATAGGGTTGGAAGTAGTTAATGTCTGTTATCTGGAATTTGCGATTACCTTCAGGATAACTGTTGTTGTTTTCTTTTAATGTTCTGTAACATGCAAGTCAGGCTATGTAAAATACTATGAAAATGCCAATATTCAATGAAATGAGAAAGCTGATTCTTCCATTCCTTCTTATAATTCATGTGACTATGGTGTAAAGACAGAGTGCTCTGCAGGGACACAGCCACCAACACAGAAGATCCTCACTCTTCCACTGTTGGCTCGCAATGAAGAGCTAGTTAGTTCATTGGGGGAAAAGGTCTATCTGACAATTTATTTTGAAAATAATTGGGGAATAATAATTTACTGCATCTAAATTCCAGCAAGTTACTTTGTAACTAGTACTGACAAACTAATTCTCCTATTTATAGGGAAAGGCAAAAGACCTAAACAGCCGACAAAATCATGGAGGGGAATGAAGTCGGAGTACGGGTACTCCCCAACATCAGGTCTTAGCATAAAGCCACTGTAATAAAGCCAGTGCGGTGCTGGAGAAAGAACCAACACACTGACGGCACAGAACAGAGTCGACGAACAGACCCACAGAATTACGGACAAAGGAGTAAAGACACAGCTTTTCAACAAATGATGCTGGGACAGCTGGACATCCACATGGAAAAAAAAAAGAAGAAGAAGAAAAGAAAAAAAGAATCTAGAGACTGACCTTACATCTTTCACAAAAATTAACTCAAAATGGATTATATATCCAA
>CM053610.1:109279837-109323631 GCA_028646535.1 Procyon lotor
ACAGATGTTGGCGAGGATGCGGAGAAAGGGGAACCCTCCTACACTGTTGGTGGGAATGCAAGCTGGTACAGCCACTCTGGAGAACAGTATGGAGGTTCCTCAAAAAGTTGAAAATAGAGCTACCTTACGACCCAGCAATCATACTATTGGGCATTTACACTAAAGATACAAATGTCGTGATCCGAAGGGCCACGTGCACCCAAATGTTTATAGCAGCAATGTCCACAATAGCCAAACTATGGAAAGACCCTAGATGTCCATCAACAGATGAATGGATAAAGAAAATGTGGTATATATTCCATAAGATGGAATAATTTGCAGTCATCAAGAGAAATGAAATCTGGCCCTTTGCAATGATGTGGATGGAACTGGAGGGTATCATGCTAAGTGAAATAAGTCAGTCAGAGAAAAAAAAGTATCACATGATCTCTCTGATACGAAGATTTTGAGAGGCAAGGCAGGGGTTTGTTGGGGGGTGGGGGAGAGAAATGAAACAGGAAGGGATGGGGACGGAGACAAACCATAAGAGACTCCTAGACTCACGAAATGAACTAAAGGTTGCTCGGAGGCAGGAGGGTAGGGATAGGGTGGCTGGGTTGTGGACATTGGGGAGGGTATGTGCTCTGTTGCGTGCTGTGAAATGTGTAAGCTTGATGATTCACAGGCATGTATCCTGGGGCAAATAATACATTATATGTTAATAAAGTAATGACTGGTCAAAAAAAAAAAAGTAAAAAGAAAATAAAATTCTGTCTTGATAGTGGGATCTCTAAAAAAATATCTCAGCTTCCATTTTGAAATGAATGTAAATCAAACTGAAATTATTAAAATGGATGCTATTTTTTGTTTATTTTTATGGTAAGTGTATATTGCCCATTATTTTATTAGAATATAATTCTACAGCTTTAAATCCTAGATGCATATTTAGGATGGACAAAAACTCATTCTGAAAAAAAAAATGCACCTCAAATAAAAGAAATATTGAATCCAAAAAAACAAAAAAAAACATAGAGGGGTAACATCTAATATTGTAAATTATGTCAGATGAAAAATAACTTTGTATAACTATATTAGGCTTGAATTTTTTTATAATCATATTCCTGAGTGTGTTTCATAAAAAGTGATATAATTTATCTTTGCTTTCAGTACGATTACTGTTAGGCTTTGGAAACTGCTGAGTGAGAGCTACTATTTATAGGCCTACATATAATTTCTAGGTGAAATTGAAATGGAAAAATCACAGCCTTTCTTTTTCTTTTTTCAAAGTATAAATTATACCTACAGAATATTTTTATTAGGTTTAAATTGATGTATGGATTTGAATATTATAAAAAACCATTTCATGTTCTCCAACCAGACTTCTGTCTGATACTACGGTAATGTAGTAACAGAAATTCTCCTACGAAATCCCTTTGAAATTCCCCTATAAAAGCCTTTCAGTTTTATCTCACTGGAGGTTTCTGTCATTAAAAGAACTTAAATAAGTTAGTCAAATATGGATATATTTTAAATTTAAGGAAAGAATGGTTGGATGGGGAATAATCAACCTTGGGCTGAAAAGTGACATCAGTGGCACCCATCAAAACCAGGAGGGAGTTGTGATCCTATATGGAATTTTTCTGTGTCACAAGCTTCTTCTAATAGATGGTCCTGATGAAGTGTTTACGAATATTAATGCAAGTATATCTTTTTCTCAACAAAAAATATTACTCTTTTCAAAAGCATTATAGGGTGCATAAAAGCAGCTCTTTGATATTAAAGCAAATTCTTCAAATTATTTTAAGTCATCATTTACAGACAATAAAGTTGAACCCTTTAAGTGAATGATTCAAAGACTTTTGACAAATAGATACAGAACAGTGAGCACTAAACTCAGCACATAGGTCATTACCATGTCAAAAAGTTCCCTTAACTTCTTACCTCTAGCTTGAGCCCACAACCTGTGACCTATATATTTTTATCTCTGTAGTTTTGCCTTTTTGAGAATATCATATAATGGAATTGTATAATGAAGACTTTGTGTCTGCTTCTCACCTTTCACACTTTGGAATTCATCTCTGTTGCATATCTTAGAATTTTTTTTTTCTTTTTATTGTGGAATCTAGTCCCTTGAATGAATATGCCAAAATTTGACCATTCACCGTGTGAAGAACAACTGGGTTGTTTCCTGTTTGGGGCTATAAATATAAAAACAAAAAATACTGTGGATATTCACCTGCAAGTCTTGGTGTGAGCCTGTGTTTTCATTGTAAGTAAATATCTCAGAGTAGAATTGCTGAGATGAACGGTAAATGTGTTTTTAGTTTTATGAAAAATTGTTGAACATTTTCCAGTGCGGCTGGAACATTTTGCATTCATGCCGTCAATGTGTGTAAATTCTCGTTGGTCCACATCCTCATTAGCATCTCTTATTTTCATTCTTTGATTTTCTCTGTTTCTCCAGTGTAATTGGGTTGAAGTGGTATCTACTGTTCTCTTAATTTATGTTTCCCTAAAGACTAAGGGATTTGAGCATTTTCCCATATCTCGTTGCCATTTGTATGTCCTCTTTGGGGAAATCTATTCAGATCTTTTCTTTTCTCTCTATTGGATCATTTTTCTTTTAATTATTGGATTATTGAATTATATGAATTCTTTATATATTCAGAATATAAACCCTCATATTAATATTTATTTTAAAAATATTTTATGTTAGCTGGTAGCTTTGCCTTTCATTTTATTAAAAGGATCGTATGAAGTGCGTAACTTCTTATTTGAAGAAGTCAAATTTATCATTTTTTTCTTTTATGGTTTTTGCTTTTTTTGAGTTTTTAGCAAAGAAACTGCATAAGTGAAAGTCAGAAAAATTTTCCTTGATGGTTTCAATTAGATAGTTCATAGTTTTCATTTTTATATTTAATTTTCTGATAAAATATTTAGTAAACTTTGGAATATGGTACAAGATAGAGTTGATAGTACACATTTTTTTGCATGTATATTTCCACAATTTCCAGAATTATTTGTTGAAAATACTAACTTTTCTCCCTTAAATTACTTTTGTATTTGAACATCTGTCAAAAATGAATTGATCATATAAAGTGGGCAGATATCCAGACACTCCATTATCTACATGACTGTTTTTGAGCCAATATTACACTGTCTTAATAATTTCAGTTTTTAGTAAGTTGTGAAACTAGGTTGTCTGAGTCCTCCAGCCTTACTCTTTTTTTCCTTTTTTTTTTTTAACTTTTCTACGTATCTTAATTTTCCATAAAAATATTTTGCAATCATTGTGTCCATTTCTGCCAAAATTCTGTTGGAATTTTCTATTAAGATTTCATTGAATATATAATTTGATAGGATTATTGAAATCTTATTACTAAGTCTTTCAATTCATGGATATCAGTACCTGATATTATTTTAATTAATTATTATTAAATTATAATTTAATATTAATTTTATTGTAATTATCAATATATTTACTTTTAAACATACTATTTTTCTATTTATTTCCTGTTTTGCTTTGCTCCTCTTTTTTGGTCTTTATTTAGAAATTAATATTTTTTATTCCATTTTATCCTCACTATTGATTTTTGGATAATGCTCTATGTTTTGTTTTTTAGTAATTGTTCTAGGATTACAAAATATATTTTACCACAACTTACCTTTATGTAATACTATGTTTTGTACAGTATAAGATTCTTATCACAGTAATCTCTGATTTCCTTACTTTCTTCCTTTGTACTTCATTATCTAACCTTTTTGATGTTTAGTATAAAACTCACAAAACACTTTTAGCTTTTTTATATTGTTAATATTATCATTTTTCTTTTCTTTTTTTAATTTTAAAAGTATATAACAAACAGAAAAAATCTGGGAAACTGTATACTTCAAAATTTGACACAGATTCTTTTCTTTTTTAGATTTTATTTTATTTTTAAGGAGGTTAAATACATGGAAAATACTTTTATTAAAAAGATTTTATTCATTTATTTATTCTTTAGATTTTATTTATGTATTGGACAGAGAGAGAGAGCACAAACAGAGGGAGTGGGAGAGGGAGAAGCAGGCTCCCCACTGAGCAGGAAGCCCAGGACCCTGGGGATCATGACCTTTGCCGAAGGCAGATCTTAACCAACTGAACTACCTGGGTGCCCCTTAAAAAGATTTTAAAATTAAAAAAAGAGTTTCTTTTTAAGTTATCTCTACACCCAATGTGGGCCTTGTACTTATAACCCCAGGATGAGTCACATGTTCTATTGTCTAAGCCAGCATGGTGCCCTGGAAAATACTTCCATTTACTCTAATTTTCACCACTTTTTTTTTTAATGTTTCAGCCGAATCTATGTCGTGTTCCTATAACCTCACTCATACTCATCTTTAAATTTCATGCAGCTTAGTAACATTCAGATTATGTTTGCCAGCCATTATTCTATAGTTGCACAGAGCAGAACAATCCACTTTAGTTTCCGAATGCATACTTGTTGGTCATCATTACCCTTTCTGTCTATATGTGTTTCTTCTCATATAGTTCTGGAGGATAGAAGTCCAAAAGGGTGGTGCAGCTAGGACGGAAGGATCTGTTCCAGGCCTCCCACCCCGGCCTGTCAATGGATGGCTGTCTTCTCTTGTGTCTCTTCCCATTGTCTTTCTTCTGTATTTGTCTCTAATTCTCACCACTTCTGATTCCCTTCATTTCTTCTTGTGAATCCAGATCTCCGTCTGGTGTCGTGTTTATTCTATCTGTGAGGCAGGTCTGCTTTCAGTAAATCCTGCGGGTTTTGTTTGTTTTCCTATCAACTGAAAAGTCTTGTATTTTTCTTATATTTTACCCTTTATGTTTTTTTTTTCACCCCTTCTGGCTGCCTTTGGTATTTTCTCTTAATCTTTGTTTTCCCACACTTTGACTATAACATGTTATTATGCGTTTTCTTTGTCTTTATCCCGTTTACGGTTCTCTGAGCATCGTGGGTCTACATCGTGGGTCGACCATATTGGTTTTCATTAATTTAAGAAAATGCTTGCCACTCTCGCTCAACTATTCCTCTGATCCTTTCTTATCCTTTCTATGTTTTTTTTTTTTCTACTCAGACTTCAGTTACATGTTTGTTAAACATTTTAATATATAAGCTCATAACTCTTAGAGCTCTGGTCTAAATTTTAAAAATTATCTTTGTTTTATTTTGGATAATTTCTATTGAATTGTCTTAAAATACACTAATTACTTCTTTTTTTCTGCTCAGTATACAATTAAGCTTTTTGAATGACTTCTGTATCTCAGATATCACATTTTGCATTTCTGGCATTTCTGTTAGATTCTTTCTTAGATTACCATCTTGCCATCTTGCTACTAAAATTTCCCATCTACTTCTGCATGCTTTGTGTCTTTTCCACTGTATCCTTTAACTGAATAATCACATTTCCTTCAAAATTCCTACTTGAGAGGTCCAACAACAGGCCCATTTCTAAGTTTGATTCTGTTAACTGGTTTTCCCCTTTAAAATGAGCAATTTTCTTGTTTTTTTTTTTTCTCTCCTTCAGTGTGTATCACATATTTGATAGCATTTCAGATATTATGCATAAAAGATAAGTAAATACTAAGCTAAATTTTATTCTTGCTTAGAAATGGACATGGCTCAGGGGTATCTGAGGGGCTTAGTTGGTTAAGCATCTGACTCTTGATCTCAGCTGAGGTCTTGATCTCAGGGTCATGAGTTCAAGCCCTCCATTGGGCTCAATGCTGGCCTTGGAATGTAGTTAGAAAGGAAAGAAAAAAGAAAAGAGAAGAGAAGAGAAAAAAAAAAGAGAAAGGAAGAAAGAGAGAGACATGGCTCTTCTTTTCTTACTGTGTTAATGGAGTGATTTGAATTAATCTAGTTATAAATTAGGTGGGCTCAGCTTTTCTTGTTGCTAAAATCACCTTCAGTGACCATTGACTTCAAATTACTCCATCTTGGCTGACTGCTGCCTTGTGCTGTAAGACCCGGAGTGATATGGACTTTCTCAGTGTTGCTGCTTTAGTCAAGGTATTAATAGGATTGTACACCTGAGACACCGAGGGGCTCTCTTTTCTTCCTCTGGTCTTCCGTTGTTGTTGATTTCACTTAATACAAGACCCCGGGTGGGCAATAGGGAATGAAGGAATGTGTCCTTGGTTCTCCTTCCTTATTTGTCTTAGGGTCTGTGTTTGTGTGACTCCAACATAGTCCACCACCCCCTTTTTCTCCTACTTGATAGCAGTCAGCCAAACACTGCCTTGGAACACTGAGGTATCTTTAGGAATAATGATTTTCCTGCTCTGATCCTGATTTGTGTCAGTGCATGGTCCTTGATGAGAGTGCATGTTTTTACCCTGTCGTTGAAACAGAACTGGGCTTTGGTTCCTTTCTTTCTGCTAGTGACCCACCATTGACCAACCATTCCCCTGAACCAGTGGGGATGGGTGGGAAGGGTTCTATTTTCTCTTTTACATAGACAGATTTTGTTTCATATGAGATAAGGATCTGGGCTCTGTACCACTCCCCTCATGACAGCTCATCACTCCACATCTCTCTGTGTCACTGCAAGCCCTCCTCTGATCTAGAGCCTTCCCCAGCCTCTCTCACGGGCACCCAATGAAGCTTGTTTTTAGGGCATCCAGGTAATTAAATTGTCACATTCACCTGTACTTGGCCTTTAAGAATTCATTACAATTTCTTTTGCTTTCTTTTATTTTCATAGTATAATTTTACTAAATATACAACCCTAGATTGGTGTTTTCTGTCTTTCATCACTTTAAATATTTCACACCACTGTCTTCTTTCTTACATGATTTCTGACAAGAAGTCTGCTATAGTTTTTAATTCTTGTCCCTCTGTAGGTAAGGTATTTTGTTGTCCTTGTTTTGTTTTTGTTATTCTACAATGCCTTTTTTGAAGATTTTGTGTTTATCTTTGGTGTTCTCCAGTTTCAATATAATATGTCTAATGATAGTTTTTGTTTGTTTTCTGTACTTATGTTGCTTTGTGTTCCCCGAGCTTCCTGATTTTATGGTTTGGTGGCATTATTATTACTATTATTATCATCATTATTATTACTATTATTATCTTAGTTCTCTGGCTTTATTTCTTCAAATATTTCTTTCAGTTTCATTCTCTCATTTTTTTGATACTCTGATAATATGCGTGTTATACCTTTTAAAATTTTTACACAGTTCTTATATGTCCTGTGTTTTTTTCCTTTTCATTTTTTCCCCCTTCGTATTTCATTATGGGAAGTTTTTACTTACATATTTACAAGTTCTTTCCTCAGTCATGTGCATTCTCTTAATGAGCTTTGCAAAAACATTCTTCATTTTTCTTACATTGCTTTTAATTTCTGGCATTTTTTCCCTTGCATTTCCATCTCCTTATTTACATTACTCACTTGTTTCTGCCTGTTGTCAAATTGTCAATTAAAGCACTTAACATTTTAATCATATTTATTTTAAATTCATAATCCAAGGGACACCTGGGTAGCTCAGTCTCTTAAGCATCTGCCTTTGCCTCAGGTCATGACCCCAGGGTCCTGGGGTCAAGTCCTGCATTGAGCAAGGAGCCTGTCTTGCCTGCCACTCCCCCTGCTTGTGCTCTCTCTCTCTCCCTCTGACAAATAAATGAAATCTTTAAAAAAATAAATTCATCATCCAGAAATTCCAAATTTGTTCCATATGTGAATCTTGTTCTAATGTTTGCTTAGTCTCTAATATAATAGATTGTATTCTATTTTTTCCCTGCCATTTAGAATGTCTTGTAATTTTTTGTTGAAACCTGAACATAATGTATGAGGTAATAATCCCTTAGACTGAGATTTTATTTTAATCTGGCTCTGAATTGGGCTACATTTATGTTTGTTTGTAATGATAGATGTCAGGGGTTTCAAAATCCCCTAGTATCTTTGCTTTACTCTCCCCAGTTTCCTTTGGATTATCCTAAGAACTCCTTAAACTGCGTGAGTCTTGCTGGCTTATTCAGCTGTAATTATTACTGTCATAATTCTGAAGCCCTGTTGATGTAGTTCATAAGGAGTGGGAAAGGGGAAAGATTTCATAATCTTAAGATTACATCTCTCTTTTCATGGGCTATGACTTCCAGAGTGGTTCAGAATTGCTCCCCCCAGCCCCCATCTTCCCTTCAGGTGACAGGATTGGTGGAAGGAGTTAGATCATTGGAGTTGGATAATTACCCGTAAGCCTGTGTAAGATAGACTCTGGCAAAGCCTTTTGCTCTGGAGACTAGGCGTTTGTTTGGAGAACATACTGGCATATTTCACACAATTACTTCTTCACTCCTCCTGCCAAAGACGCAGGGTGATGTTCTTGTCCTTCATTAAAAGAAATAATGGGGTCCTGGACATAAAACCCATAAAAGCAGAGGGGCTTCCCTGAGACTGCGTGCCTCCAGGATTTTCTCACTCTCAAGCTAGTCTGCTGTCAGCAAATTACCATTTAAATGTTCCTGCCAGTTTATGGCTCCAGCAGCTTATGCTCTAGTTAATCTGATCTCTGCTGGGATTCTCTATGTTGGCTTATCTTTCCAGATTTTAGTCCGCCAGCTTGCCTTGCAACCTAAATCTCTAATGGGCCCAGGAAAAGTCACTGATTTTCAGTTTATTCAGCTTTTTTTTTTTTTTTTTTTTTTTGCAGTAAGCATAGACTGATGGCCTACAGCTCTTTATAAGTTGGAGCTAGATGGCAGAGTTTCTTAATTGGCAATATCTAAAACTTTCTGGTCTGTTCTATCTATGATCATCGTAAGGTAGTAGACAGTTATTCTATTTTTTAAAATTTATTAATTTACTGAATTCTTTAAGAGTATTTAGGCTAACAGCCTAGGGGAATGCTTTGATTGGATGTATGTCACCAGAGATTTAAAATCAAGCTCCATATCATTCTCATTATTGCTAGCTTCAGGAGTTTCAGAAAAATCATTAATTTTAATAAACAGGGAGGGAAACAGCATTAGTGAACTTAGCAGCTGACATTGTGAACATATTATTTAGTCATAGTGAATAGTGGAAGAACTTTGATATGTCCTTCCTGGAGATGGTAGAGGATATCTCCTTTGTCCAAAGGTATGATTGGGTGATTGCAGAGGAAATATTTGGAAATATTTGCAATAGTTCATAGGGCCTCTCAAATTACACCTTACCAGTTTTCATTTTAATTTGTATGGACATAAATTCAGTTCTTCATTTGAGCTATACAAACCCTAATGAAGGGGCGCCTGAGTGGCTCGGTGGGTTAAAGCCCCTTCGGCTCAAGTCATGATCTCAGGGTCCTGGGATTGAGCCTTTCTGCTCAGCAGGGAACTAGCTTCCCCCTCTCTCTCTCTGCCTGCCTCTCTGCCTACTTGTGATCTCTCTCTCTGTCAAATAAAAAAAAATAAAATAACATAACATAAACTTATTAAAAAAAACAAAACACAAAAAACCAAACAAACCCTAATGAAAATATTCAGTGACTTGTGTAGTGGTGAACACTGAATATTTCAATTTCCTTCAGATTTCTGTAGTTTTATTTTATTTTTTATTAGTTTTAAAATATTTTATTTATTTATTTGACAGAGAGAGAGAGACAATGAGAGAGGGAATCCAAGCAGGGGGAGTGGGAGAGGGAGAAACAGGCTTCCTGTTGAGCAGGGAACCTGATGTGGGGCTCAAACCAAGGACCCTGGGATCTTGACCTGAGCCAAAGGCAGATGCTTAATGACTGAGCCACCCAGGCGCCCCAGATTTCTATAGTTTTAATCTGTATCAATACAGACTGACAGGGTTGTTTTATTTGAATGGGGACAAAAACATGACTTTAATCCTTTCATTCTATTTATACATATTACAGATGTCATTTGGTGCATAGGATTCTAGGTGAAGGAAAGCAAACTTTGTTTCCTAAACCTCTAAAACCTGTCTGGTGAGAAATCCACTATCTCTTCTTGAGGATCCTTTTCCACCTATGTTATAAAAAATATAGTCTTTTAATGTAAATGGAAATAAAAGTGGAACAAGATCCTTAAGTAAATGGTCTATCATACAGCATTTATTCCCAGAAGCTATTGAAGTAGCATTTACTAGATAATCTACAAATGATTTGGAATAGATGGATAAATAAAGTCATGAGTGATTTATGGAAAGTATATAGAAATATTTTCTTCTCTGCCAAATCATCCTCCAATATTTTGCCAGTGTTTTCTTGAGAATATTAATTATTTTTCTGTGATATTAAAGGACTGTTCAGAAGGTACTTCTTTTTTTTTTTTTAAAGATTTTATTTATTTGACAGCGAGAAACTCAGCGAGAGAGGGAACACAAGCAGAGGGAATGGTAGCGGGAGAAGCAGGCTTCCTGCCAAGCAAGAAGCCTGATGCGGGACTCGATCTCAGGACCCTGGGATCATGACCGGGGCTGAAGGCAGATGCTTAACGACTGAGCCACGCAGGTGCCCCCAGAAGGTACTTCTAACAGGAAATTCCACAAGGAATATATACTTATGTAAGTAATACAGAAAGCTATTAATAATTTTTCAGATTAACCAAGAAAAAAAGAAGATACAAATTATCAATACCTGAAATGAAAGAGGGCCCATAACTACTTACCCCCTGGATGTTAAAAGGATGATAAAGGAATACTATGAGCTTCTATGTACATAAATCTGATAACTTATATAAAATGGACCAATTCCCTAGAAGATGTAAACTACCAGAACTCACAAAAGGAAAATTAAATAATCTGGCAAGCCTTCTGTTCATAACAAACAAAACAAAAATCCAAACCAGGACAACATTGAATCAATTACTAATAACCTTTTGACAAAGAAAGCCCCCAAACCATATGACTTAACTGGTGAATTCTATTACACAGGCAAGGAAGAAATTTTACCAATTACACAGTCTTTCAGAAAACAGAAGCAGTAGAAATACTTCATAATATATTTTATCATCATTGTTACCCAAATAATATCATCATTACCCAAATAACACAGCCAGATTATGACATTACAAGATAGGAAAACACAATAATATCTCTTAAAGATATAATACATAACAAAATATTAGAAAGTCAAATTAAAAAACTATAGAAAGAATTACACACCATGACCAAATGGGTCTTCTGGCAAGTATGCAAGGCTGGTTCAGCATTCAAAATCAATCATTTTAATTCATCCCACCAGCAGACTAAAAAAGAAAAATCTTATCAGCGTATCAGTAGACGCAGAAAAACCATTTGACAAAATGTATTACCACTGATAAAAGAAATAGAGGAGGACTTCCTGAACTTGATAATGACTATCTGCACAAGTGAACAAGGGTCTATAGGTGGGAAGCCTATTGTAGATGTGTGGGTCGGTGTCTGCCATCACTTTTAAATACTTGCAGTAGTTACCACGTGGTCTTATGCTTTTTAAATTATTTATTGAACATTGCATCAGAGAGTGGCACTTAACTATATTCAGTATTTAATTAATAAAACTTAAACCTTTGTTCAGAGGCATCGTCATAAGAGGATACATTCTTTAGATCTAGAGTGTCATACTTGGAATTGAGTGGCTTGTATAGAGTGGAAGGCAGGCTTGTTTTGGAGGAAGTGCTTTAAGCTGTCGAGAGGGCCAGAGTCGTAGAAGTATCATTTAACATATATATTTGAAATCAATGAGTAAGACATGAGTTGTTTTCTTCAGGGTGACAGTTAACCAGTAGATAATAAAAGTGTGCAGAAATGGAGTAAATTATCACAGGAGTTGGTGGAAACCAGCAGAGATGAAGGACAGAGGGTGACAAGTCTGCTGATTAACAGATTTCCAGCTGGCAGATTGGTGCAGGGAGGAGGAGGGAGTAGTCTTCAAGCAACCACGTGGCACAAGAAGACGCTTTGCAGGATGAGAGGTGGTAGGGATGAACAAGAAGGAAACAGCCATCCTTTGAGAGCCTGGCAATTGGTATCCTGGAGGAAAACTTCTTCCGAGAGCAAAAACGAAGGAATTTTCTTAAAATAGATTAAAGACAGAGATGACTTTATCATAAAATTACATTCATAAGCAAGCAAACAAAAACGTACCAGAGGTGAGGAAAAGAGACAGCCCAAAGACACCAGAAGCCTTACAGGGACCCGGATGTGAGATGCGCGGTGATCTGGGGTTTGGGATGCTGTTTCGGTGACTGAACAAGGTAAAAATGGCAGAATGAGAGGGACCTGACAGATTCCGGGTGGAGAGATGGTGTGGAGCAGAGAGTGCCGAGGGCAGGGAGGTGCGCTTTATCTTGGTCTTGATCCCTGATGAATATAAATTGTCACTGCCAATTACTCTTCTCAGGCAGATCTTCCAAAAGGACTCTGCTTTATTCTCAGAGAGTATGGTTCACTGGTACAAAAGTGAACTCTATCATGTGTGCCGCATTCTTATAAATAATCTCGTCAAAAATGGTACTAGCTTCCCAGATCATGCTTTCAAAGAACAGAGGATGTTCTGCCTTATGCCCACACGTACGTGTGGTGTAAGGTATCACAGAGCAGAGCATAGGATCATGCGCCATCTGAACCAAACGTCCTAGTTTTAAACATGTGGAAATTGCAATTAAGTAACAAACAATTTTAAAATTGCTAATTTTTCAAGTACTTAAAACTAAATAGGAGACTATGTTTCGGTGTTGGATTGTGCCCAATTTTCCATTCTATGCAGAGCATGTGATATAATTATGTGGTTAGGTGCTTAGGTCTATAATAAAAAGATATCCACATTTTACATTTTAAAATCAAGTAACAATTAAGCTATGAATTTCATGCTACTATTACCTCTGGTATAATTGCCATACAATTTTCAAGCCATAAATAACCCTACAATTACTTAATGCTTTTTTATGGTCTATAGTCTACATGGCAACAATTACATTATTACAGAATAATTACATGAATTACTTTATTTGTAATTACCATAAAAAGACATTATTTCAGTGCTTTATTCAAAGCACAAAGACTAAATACAATATGTGTGATGCTGAGAATTTGATCCACTATTAGGAAATTACATGATATTAAGCCTGCATGTTTTATCATATAGTTGAAGAAACATATATGTGAGTCTCAGTGGGTCATTTGCAAACATTGTTCTTTTAGTACTTTAAAATATACTTGGTTAAATAGGAAAAAGAAAATTTCTTAATCCATTTCATCATAACTTTCCTTTGTGTTCCCCCTTGCAAGAAGGCTCTATAACGGCATTAAATGGTATGAATACGGTTTTAAGAACACAATAATTAGAGACTTTGTGTTATGATGAATCGGCTCCAAACAGTACGTTTAAATGCTAAATATAATTGCATTTAAAGAATTATTCAGTAAGCTAATTTTATTGGAACCTAAGGCTGCTTGAATGAAGCTAAAGGTTATGATTTGGGGATTAAATTCATCCAGAACCAGGAGTAAATTAATTTTCATGATTTTTAGAAATCAGTTGCCTCACTTAGTTTTTCTTAAAGATTTTATTTATTTATTTGACAGAGAGAGAGAGAGCACAAGTAGGCAGAGAGGCAGGCAGAGGGGTGGGGGGGGGGAAGCGGGCCCCCCACTGAGCAAGGAGCCCGATGTGGGACTCGATCCCAGGACCCTGAGATCATGACCTGAGCTGAAGGCAGTTGCTTAACCAACTGCGCCACCCAGGCGTCCCCAGTTGCCTCACTTAAATTGGGGATATAATCAAAGAATTAAAGCACAACTGCAAGCGCTGCCCTTTTTATCTTCCCTGAGCAGGTGTCACAATTCTTTTACCTGTAGCACCTCCTTAACAAGAGAATTGTTTGGTCAAAATGTTCGTTTACCAGTTCAGTTTGGGTATCTCCATGAAACGCTGGGATCAACGTGGAAATAAAATGTGATTCACACCTGCCTTATTTATTTATTTATATTCAAGGAGAGGCCGCAGCTTCGTAAATTATTAAAAGACTAAAAATTCACTCGCGACTCCGAAAGAATCCACATTTCCAGATGACTGCGTCATTCATTCCCTCCTGGCATTTACAGTTACAACGCTGTGGTTCTTCAGAGCCCAGGCTGCCTGCCTTCCTACACATTCTCCTGTGTCGTAACCAGTTCCATTCCTTATCTTCATCTTCCCATCGATCCCTCCCTCTTCCTTCTCCTCTAGTACAGCCAGAGTGTGAGGACTGCTCGGAATGTTTGTAACAACTTCATCCGGAAATTTGATTTTTCTCAGCAGCTGCTACCTGGTGTTGGATTCTGCAAAATCTACCTATGTATCTGAAGCCAGGAACCTGAAGTCACATGGTTTTGTGGAAACAAAGAGGATTTTCTTAGATTCCCAGAGACTCTGATGACCTTTGTATAGGCTCTTATGCTTTCCCCCAGCCCCTGCCGGGCCTTGAGTCTGTTTTGGTTTACTGATTAGGTCTTCATGGAGCCCAGCATTTAGTGCCAGCTGGGCTCTAGTACAGATAGCTGTGTGGAACCGGTTCCTAAAGCTCTAGTACTAATTCATTACTCTCGAATTCTGTTGCAGAGCCTACTTTAATTTTGAAATTCTTCTGAGGGAGGGTTTCTATGACTACGTCTGATGGTGGAATGGAGAATGTGGAATCGTAATGTTGGCAGAAAGCAGTGTATTAGTTTTTATAGAGAAAGAGTGCAGCAAGTCAGGTTCTTATTAGGTTATGGAATTTCTTCTGAGATTTGGGGGAATTTTTAAGACATTTAGATTAAAAACGCACATGTTTATTATCATAGAGAGTGCAAATTTTACACCGATGTTTAATACAGAACATGAAGTCAAAGAGCTTTTTCTCTTATTGCAGGCCACAATAATGTATGTCTTTAGGTCCTAGCAATAGTATTTATTGTTTTCTGTATCTGGGAATATTTAGAAAGTGATCGAGATAACATGAGTATCTATGGTGTGAGGATGCTTTGTTGTGTCTTGAAAATGCATCATTACGTCGAGAACATCATGCCCCCTCTCTGGTCAGGTCTGCACCTGTGAAATTGTTGGGGGAAGTCATTAAGAGAACATGATCCTTGGTTCACCCATGAGCTGGCCCTGGGCAGTTGGAGTTCTCTAACCCCACCTTGTCCTTAGAATGTATACGCTGATACCCTCTGGCTGTTCTTAGAGTACAGTGGTGACATGGAAGAGAAGCACTCACCAGAGCAAAAAAATGGGTCTTGGCCCATCTGGTATAAGATAGCTTCTGATTATCTGGTGAGTAGGTTACTATGATGCTTAATTTTATATGGCAAATTGACTGGACCACAGTGCCCAGACATTTAGTCAAATGTTATTTTGGATATTTCTGTGAGATTGATTTTGGATGAGATTTACATTTAAACCAGTGGACTCCGAATAAAGCAGATACTTTTCCAAAATATGAGTGGACCTCTCACCCAGTCACTTGACAATCTGAGTAGAACAAAATGCTGACCTCTCCCAACAAGAGAGATTTCTGCAAGCTGATGGCCTTCAGACTTCATTTGCAAAATTGATCCGGCCAGTCTCTTCCATCAGATTTTGGACTCACCAAGCCTTCACCATCATATGAACTAATTCCTTAAAACACATACAGAAACACAGACACAGACACACACACACACACACACACACACACACACACACACCCTATCAGTTATGTGTCTTTAGAGAATCCTGACTAATACAATAAACCAGTTTCAGTCCTCAGTCAGGATTGAGAACATGTGAAAGTTGTTCACTAAGCAAGGCTAAAAAAAGATAGGAGTCTTATGTGGGTTGAGTGGGTGTCTTGGGAGAAATGCTGAGGGTCAAAGTCTAGAGAAGTCTGGAACATCCAAGTGTTAATGAACATGTGAGTCTTGGGCTTAGTGTGTCCCAATCAAGTTGTAGAGCCTTTGCCTTTAGACCCAGCCCTGCCTTAACCATGGCCAGCCCTGACCAAGGGAAGACACTCCTGCACAGGTAGCGTAACCTGAATCTAACCAGGAGGAAACATCAAATTCAATTGAGGGACAGTCTATAAAATAATGGCATGTTATTTTGGAAAATATCTAGGTCAAGAAAAGCAAGGAAAAATTGAAAAAGGAGTCCAAAGAAACATAACATAAATAAGTGAAATACAATATATGGTTTGGAATTGATTTCTTTTCTTACAAAGTATTTTATCAGAACAACTGGCAGAATTTGAATGAGGTCTGAGGATTCAAAGGGTAATAATGATTCATTGTTAAGTTCCTAATTTTGAGAGCTAAATAGAAGTGATCTAAGATAAATTTCATGTTTGTAGGAAACTACATTAAAGTATTTGGTTTTAATGAGACTTCCTGTAGGCAGCCTATTATCGAATGATTCAGGAAAACCTTTTTATAGTACTTGTAACTTTTCAGTAAGTTTATAACCATGTAATAAAATATTTTTATTCAAAAAGAGAAATGTATTTACAATACTATGAAACAAAAAGAAAACAAATAAAAACCTTTTAAACATTCTGAATTGGACAAATGCTGCCCAACATCATACAGTTCCAATCTTACTTTAAATGAGTAGCTGAGTTCTTTTGGCTCATACTCTTGGCCTGTGCATTGCAACCTGCTGTAAAGAGGAAGTACTTCTTTCTGAAGAGTGTATGAACTGCCCTATGTCTGAATCCAATCATGGAGATATATTTCAAGATGTAATTTCTATGGGATTGTTCGGTTCTTTTTGAGGACATCTCTTTTGGCTACTGAGAATCTGAGTCAGAGAGTTTAAGCTTTGGCATTGACCCTGGCATCCGTGTCCAAGGCATCTTCATGGAAAAGACAGGAAGTGGTGCCAAGCCCATTTATGTAATAATTCAGTATTTTTTTAAGTGAGCATTTAACAGTGTGGTTGTACAACAGTAAGAGTCCTTTCCCTGTAGTACCCCACACTTTGTGTTAGAGGATTGCAAGCAGCAAAGTGCAGATCAGAGTGAAAAGTGCCAGAATGAAGACAGGTAGGACATGTGAGGTCACCTGAAAGTCAAAACCGAAAACCCACTGATGAAAGACATCAAAAGGAACGGCTATTTGAGCTAGGTATTGGAAAGAGTTAGACTGTGGGTCTTAGCTGAATTCAGACTTCACAACTGTGCTTACCCCTTGTGTCACCTAAGGAAAAGAATTTTATCTCACTGAAGCTCAATCTAATTACCTGTAATGCAGAGTTAAACACCATGTAGAACTATTTTGAATATTTTCCGAAATCAAGCCTATAAAGAAGTTTCCAAATGAAACGTAGTCACCAAATAAATTGTATCTTAGTGTGAGGGACCTGTGGGGAAAATAAATGAAGCTTTTGCAGCCTGTGAGGGTTGGAAAGGATATTTGCAAAGCAGAAGACCTTTATGTGACTGTCCTTAATCTGAGTACAAATGTGTCTCTTGCTGTTTGTACCTGTCTGCAGTCTCGGCCATGGCCACATCACTAGACACTATGATTTCCTCCACCTGGGTCCGAACTGTAAACATACCCCACAAGTAATTCTGATGTATAGTGATAATAATAGGTACATTTTTGAAAATCTACTTTATGCCAGAGGCTTTGCATGCATACACCAATCCTGTAAGAGGGGCATACTTATCTTTATTTAAAACAAGAAAAATACAGGGTTTCCAGGAGGTCAAGCACTTGTCTTTGGTCAGACAGATGTTGAGAAGTTGGGGTTTCATTCTAGATCTGTGTAACCACAAAGACTGTGCCAATTTGAATTCTGCCTAACACTCTCTAGTGATTAAATGGAACACATAATCCACAGAGAGGATTATAAAGTGAACCAGAATGGAAAGAGAAAATAAATACTGACATTTCGGTGAATACAAAGTATTGATTATTAAAGATCTCATTCTGTGCTTTCAAATGAGCTGTTATTTATGCCAACAGATGTTTCCTCTTTACAAACCACATCAAAGAGACTGAAGATAATATATGCTAATTTCTCTAGTTTCTTGTCTCACAGTTCCTGAAGGTGGAACCGTTTGTAGAACCCAGAATATATTTATATTTAGGAATATGATTTAAGACAATATATTCAAATTAAGATATTTATGTAATTAAAAGGAGTCACACCTTATATGTTTTAGAAATTGTTTAATTTTTTTTCAGTGCTCTGAAAACTGTACGCTTACATTTTCGATTGAACCTGATAATCTTGTGTGTTATGATTAATGCTTTTGCAAAATCTATGGTAGTTTTTTTTTTCTGCCTATTTCTCATTATGGATATATAATCAGGTTTCCAAATAGAATTTAAGAAATATTTATAGTTAAAAAATACTTTATATTCTATAATAAACTTGCATTAACGTTTTATATTTTAAAAAGTTATCAGTTTTCTAAATTTCTGTAGTGTCCCCTATTCATTGTTACAAACAAAAATAGCTGTACAAATGTACCAGCGTGCACTGGCTTAGCAGTATTACCCCCTCGGGGGAACCGTCACCACAGAGGTAGACAGGTGAAGCTCTCTGTTCTCTTTCCTGCCTCAGGGGAGCCCCGGGTTTCTAGCACCACCCCTTATAACTTTGAAAACTTAAGTATTTTAGGTCTAAAGATAGAAATTCACCCTCAGTGTAGCCAAGATGATACACACTGACTTCCTTACTATTTAGTTTTCTTTCATGTTTTGGGAGTTTGGATACTTCTGTTCTCTTCTTGAAAACTCTGCCCGGCATCAAAATAGACATGCTCTGTGTTTCCCAATGGACTGTAAGTGTCTTCTCCACAGACATTCATTTATTCCTTCTATATTTTATGTGATGTTTTTCAAAGGATGGATCCGAAGCACATGTTTGTATGGACGCAATGTAGCGCAGTACAAAGACTATGTATTTTCTTGTTGGGGGAAAAAGTGTCCAAGTTCTACATAAGCTGGTATGATCTTGGGCAAGTTGTTAGCATGCTTGCAGGTATATTTGGAAACTAGAAATCATGTATCGAAAGGGTACAGGATGAACTTATCCACTAGTTTGTGTGCAAAAGATCCAGTTTTCGCTGATGTCTTGGTGTAGTTTTAACTACACCCCTGTTCCACTTTAATTGTGTCCCAGGTGGGCAATAAGCTATGACTACTAATTTATTCTGAGACTATTGAGAAAATATATCTTTTTTTTTATAATTGCATTTGTTGGATTCAGTGAACATAGTTTCTAGGGGAAAAAAACCCAACATTTTTAAGCATCTCGGTGGTTCCAATGGTCTCAACTAGTAGCACCATCCCCTTAGGATCGGCTTATTTTGATGCTCATCTCAACAGATCGAGTGACTGAAAATTCAGTGTATGAATTAGGTAATTAATAATTAGGCCAGAAATTATTGTGAAAAAATGTAATCAATTATACTTTCAGGCTTTGTAATAAAGCTCCATATTTTAAAAATTCATGAGCAAATTTTTAGCAAAATACACATTGGTCTGTTTTTATAAACCAATTATTTACAGATCCTCTATCTTTGATTGCATAGTTAAAGAGCAGGAATAAGTCTGTATTCTGCAGAAAGCACAGAACAGCAGGGAGGATCTGAGCTCTTGGGTAGAAGGTGAGAGGCAACTAAAAAATCCACTGGAAGAAAGGGAGAGCAAGGCCATGATCAGATCTTTTGAAACTCTGACGCTCGTATTTCTAAAAATGAGATATCAAGGTCAATAAAGAAAAGACATGTTGTTGCCCTAGCATTAAACAGAAAATAATTCATCCAATACATCATATTGACATAGGACATCTCAGGTCAGGAGTAGTGTGTCTCGTGGAGAGAAATTGGGGGATAAATGTGTTTTTGCACAGATGACCTTATTTGATGATGACTTTATCTTATTCTTCAGTCATCCTAGAATTATGATACACTGAATTTGGAATACTAATATTTCATTTCATTAGTCATTTTAGGAGGGTAGTGTGCTAGAAACCAAAGCTGTATTAAATAAGAGACTAAACTATGCCCTTCAGGTATATGGAAATGATCTAATGCTTTTACTATCTTTATTGAGAATCACTGACCTTCTGTCACCTTCACGTAAAGTACTATCTTTAAGGGTACTGACTACTTGATTTAAATCTGTCTTACACATTTTATGAACCTTGTATCAGAACCTCTTGGACAAGAAAGTATCACTACCCTATTGTAGATGAAGGGATTGTGTCTGAGACATATAAAATAATTTTTCTCTGTTTACATACTGTTTGAGGCAAAGCTGAATTTTGAATCCCAATTAATAGAAACTCTATGTCCACTAATTTATACTCTTGAAATATCTCTGGTCGGGAAGGAAAAGTGATTTATAATCCCTCAAGGAAATTAAAAACAAAGTACCTCAGAGTGAAAGTGTGACCAATTTGTGTTGTAACTGAATTATCACCTGAAGATTTGGGTCTGGAATGAGAGAATGACAGACTCCATTCTAACTATATAGGGGGCATAAGGATGAAGGGGTTTTGGAACATCTGAAAGATTGTAAACACTTTGGTTTGGTTTGGTTTTAGTACCCACAACCCACATATGGTGATTTCTGGGCTGGATTAATCTACTATTTTACAGCTGAGAAAACTGAGGTACAGAAGCTAATTGATTTCTTCAGAGAGAAGTAATAGTTGTTAAAGTTAGAATGTGAATGCCCATCTCTCTTACATAGAATTCTTTGGATCATCACCATTTATAAATGCAAAAAGTGTGTTCTGAGCATTTAATTCATATGTGTAATTGTTTAGAAAATACAGTGCAGCAGTTAGATAAGAACCCTTCCCCTCGGGGCACCTGGGTGGCCCAATCCATTAAGCATCTGCCTGGGGTCAGGTCCTGATCCCAGGGTCCTGGGATGGAGCCCCACATCAGGCTCCCGATCAGTAGGGAGTCTTGTTCTCATTCTCCCACTGCCCCTACTTCCTTCTCCTCTGTTCTCTTTTTCTCTCAAATAAATAAATCTTAAAAAAAAAAAAAAAAAAAAAAACAGAAAAAAAGAACCCCTGTCCTCATATGATTTCATCCCTCTGGGGGAAGTAGAGAACATAAATAAATAAAATAGGCAGTGACAAGATCTGACTTATGTCTTGAAAGAGGCATGGAAGAAGTTATGCTGAGAAAAGGCTAAAGTGAAGGAAAAGTAAATAAATAAGATCAGTTAATCTGATAATTCTACTGAGAGATGATAATGACCAGAAGCAAGGTGATGACACTCTGTGTCCACCGTAAGAATGCACATCCCAGATCTCTGACCACTGGGGACACTCTGAAATCCATCCATGGGTTACAATAGGGTTGTGACAGGGTTTACAGGTTACAACAGGGGCAACCCATGGGTTGCCCAGCCAGTGACTGAGTGTGGCAGAGATTCTAAGGCAAGCTCATTTCTTGGCAATGCAGAAATCCCCTCACAGGTGACTTTGGCTTAAAGACCCTCCAGTGGCCTTGCCCAGCTCTCCTTAGAATTGTTTTGGGGACTCCTGAGTGACTGAGTCAGTTAAGCCTCTGACTTCAGCTCAGGTCATGATCTCAGGGTTCTGGGATCGAGCCCTGTGCATCGGGCTCCCTGCTCATTGGGGAGTCTGCTGCTCTGCCCTTCCCCACTGCTTGGGCTCTTTCTCTCTCTCTCAAATAAATAAAATCTTTAAAAAAAATGTTTTGCAGTCAAACCACTTAGACCTAATTAATTATCTTCTCTTTCTCATTTACTTGGGAGTCAGATCTGCATTTCATTCTGAATGTCTCTCCAGCTTCTATTCTCATTTTGTCTCAAGGACTTTTTCCCTAATACATTTGCATGTTTAATCCTATCTTGGTGTCTGATTCTCAGAGGACCCAAACTATCACATAATGAATATGAGAAGTAATGGAATTTTGGATGTATTTTAAATATATTGACTATATATGGAGTGTCAGAAAAAAGAAGAGTCAGGGAGGAGTCCTTTTTTTTTTTTTTTTTTTTTTGAGTATCCAGAAAGATGGAGTTGACATCAAAGAGGATGATTAAGAGTGAGGAAAGAGTATATCTGGGAGGGCGTGATTAGAGTGAAAAGAAACATATGTTTGAAATGACTGCTAAAAAGTCAGGTGGGCATTGGGCATACTAGTTAAGGCTGTTGGAGACACAGTCTGGGTTTGAGTTTGGAGAATGGACCCATATTAGAGATATAAATATCAAAAGTCAACATGTAATGATGGTATTCAATGATATAATACTGGATGGGATCACAGGGGAGTTGAGGTATGGAGTGTAGAATTTTTTTTTTTTTTTTTTTTTGGAGTGTAGAATTTTAAGGAAGAGAGAGAGATGGAAATGAGTTTCCAAAAAGAACAAACAACAACAACAAAAAAACAAGCATTGGGCTAGTCCAAAATTTAGCAATCAAGAATGTAAAGAAGAACTATCAAAGGACATTATAAAGGATGACAGTGGGATGGGAAGAAAACAAGAGTATGTTGGGACCTAGAAGCTTTACGTTTATTTCCCAATCCAGTATGCTGGGATCTAAAAATGTAAAGATTTAGAATAGTCTTCAGAGCCATTCCAGTCTTTAAAATATGTATGTATCCAAGCAGTTTCCTTTCCAGGAAGGAAAAGTTCAAATCACAATGATGACTTTGTACAGGTAACTTAATCTCTCTGGGACACAATCTCTTCATCCATAGGATAGTTATAAAAAAAAAAAAAAATCACTACTGGTTCGCAAAAGTTGAAGAAAAAGTGAGGTTGTGACTATATAGTTGAGTAGTACCTTGTTGAATAATTTGACAAGAACCTAATTTAAAAGATGGCAGAGTTGGAGTGAACCCAATGTCAGTGGCCTATTCATTGATGAACTTACTCAATATATATTCATATATTATTGAGCAGCTGTTCTATGCCTTAAGATACCTGCCGGGAAATGTTCTGTGTGCTGGGTTTAGCCTCTAGCTGATTTCCAGCATGGTTCAAGGGAGCCTATAGTCTGAGACTCCCTGGTACAGATGTTCACTTATCAATTATGGCTTTTGCTATTTTCATATTTGAGCATACAGACCATTAAAAAGATTTCAAAAGATCAATTAAATACATATTTGAGAAATATTTGGCATGAGGCTATTTTTTGCTTTCTGAATGGGGATCAATAACAAATGTCTTGCATTTTAATAGTAAGTTAAGTAAGAATCAAACATGAAGTACTAGGAAATCATCTTGAAAAATGTTTTTGATTTAAAAAACCCCAAAAGATAAATAAAGAGCAATTCCTGCAAAAGGGAATGGCAAAAAATAATAACATATGCACTTATCTAACATGTGTGCATGTGCCAACATGCTCATCTCATATTGGTGTCTGGTAAATTACATAGACAAAAATGAGCATTCTGTTTCAAGTCAGGAAGTTTATAAGCATGCCAATCTGGACTTTACTTTGTCTTGGAATAATTGGAAAAATTTGGAAAATTCTCTAAATAAAATAATATAGACCTCCTGGGCATTATTCTCCATAGTTCTTGGATCTGTCCTCTAAGCTCTTGGTTCTGTACTCTGCCTCATTTTTTTCTTTCCTATAAGAAAAGACGTGGATGGGGATTTATTAGCTTTCTCAGATAGCTTCCTGCCTGTAGAGAGTTTAAGGTCTAAACACCACTTTTCATACTTTGCTGTTAGGCTTGTCCTATGCTGTTGGGGCTTTCACAAGTACAATTACATTACAAACTTTGTGGTGATTTTTATGAATCGTACTGGAAATTACTCCATCAGACAAAAAGTCACAGTGACAAATCTTTTCAAGACGTCTTCTTCCTATCTTGGGTTCCCTTTAGATTCTTACAATTTTTTTTTTTTTTTAAGTAAATTCTACCCACAACGTGGGACTTGAACTCTTGACCATGAGATCAAGAGTTGCATGCTCCACCAACTGAGCCATCCAGATATCCCAGTTCTTACCATCTATTTTACAAGAATGGTTTATTGGGAACATAGAGGATGTAGTGTGAACATAAAGTAGCACATTTTGGAAAACAAAATTAGCATCTTCTACTAAATTTGAACATTGAAATATCTCATGATGTATCAACTGTGGTTCAACAGAAATGTGGACACAGTGTACCAGGAGATCTTTTAAAAAATATATTAAAGTTTTTAAAATGCTGTCTTTTTGTCTGGAAAAATCCTCATATGAACACTAAGCATAGAATGAATTAAATAATATGGTCTTTAATATACTAGAATTAAAAAGAAGGTGGACAAATTATAACAACTTACAGCAAATTGGATGGATCCCCAAACATAATATAGAAAAAATGTTAGACTGTGAGAATATAGACAAAAATATTAAAGGCTAAGCTATAATTTCGTAAGTTAGAAATTAACTATCTTGAGATAGAAGAAGACATTTGGGGGGCTTTTACTCATGGACATACTGTTGTTAATTTTGCAATAATTCTTTGAGCTGTATTTTTGTGTTTTGGTGCATTTGTTGATATTTTGTAAGAAGTGTTTAAAGACAAAAACAAAAACAAAGAAACACCTCACATAAGCAGGGGAATGCAATGGCCTCTTTCCTCATTCTCTTTATGGATCGTTATTTCTTCTTTCTTTTTTTTTTTTAATCATCTTTCTTCAGATGAACTAGATACACCCAAAAAAACCTGTACACATTTAATGTATGCATTTTGGACATACACCAGTGAAACCATACCGTAATTTGGACATACACATATACCAGTGAAACCATACCATAATCAATATACCATAAGCACATCCTCGGCACCATGTTCATCCTAGCCCTTAGTGCTCAGACCTGCACTGGGCTTTCATTTCCTACCACTGGCATTTGCACACACTGCTGACTTTGCTGATCACTCTTATTCCTTGGATTTGAGTTCAGCTGTTCCTGTTTCAGGGAAAGTTTACATGAACTCCACTTCTTGGTCAAACCCACTTGAACCAACTGTTAAAACTTTGAAAGTTTCATAGGATGCCAATTTTCTTGTTTTGTTGTTGCTTTTTTTTTTTTTTTTATTGACTGCTGTCATTATCATTACTTGATTAATGTTTTATGTTTTATTATGAATGAAAGAAGTCAAAACATCAAAGGAGCTAGAATGGCCTTTGACCTAACATGAATTCTCAATAAATATTAAATATCTCAAGAATTGTAATGAAAAGTAAGTAACATTGTTCTAATCAACTCTCTTTATGGAGAATTGTACTCTCTACCTTATAGAGGGGTCTAGAGAGGGGTGGAATCTGCTTCCTGGAAGTCTGTTTCAGTGAGAGACAAAGGGATATCCTAAACAAAAGCAAACTTCAGTAAGCATCAGCATATAAAAATCTGCTTGAAAGTTTTATGCCAGAATTAAGAATAACTATCTGCCAGTATCTCCTATGTCCCGAGAGCTGTACTCAAGGCTTTTGATCATATGTTCCATCATTCCTTTCTTGTTAATCTAATTCTCATTGACCTTTCCGATATGAGATTAGTTATCACCTTATCAGAGAAATTTCCAGAACTTCAATAGTGTTTTTGATTTTGAAGGTGAAATGAGAATGTAGCACCTTTTGCAGCATTTAACAAAATGGTCTTTATACACATTTTTATGTGAAATAGTTGGATTGCTGCTTGTTTCACTCACGAGAAAATAAGTTCCATGGAGTCAGGAATGGTATCCTTTATCCACTGGCATCCACCATAAAACAGACACTTAAATATTTATTGAATCAATTTATAACTTTTTTTTTTTTTTAATTGTTAAGATTGTTACCTTCCCAAGTTAGGATACCCGGACTAAAACTTATGTCCTTAAAAAAGCTATTGCTATAAAATTAATGAAAGTTAAAGACTTTTAAATTTGTTTACGGTCTATAGAGCATTAAGTGTGTAAGTCACCAATAGCTCCAGCATTGATGGGAGTGGGTTTCACAGTTGGGGGCACCCACTCTGGTTGTGGTGCCAGTCACACTGTGTCAGACAGATACTGAAAGTGTGTTTGATGTTTGGAGCTTTAGATAATTTTATCAAGCAACAGATTCAAAGGAAACATTGATGCTGGAAATCATGAGGAAGCCATAATCTCTAGGTACTATATAACATGATGTTCGTTGTATGAGGGAAAAAAAAATGTATAACGTATTCACAGGAGTAAAGTGCTGAGAGCAGAATTGCTGATTTGTAGCTGTTATAGACATCTTATCCTTCTACCCAGGAGGTGTGGCTACAAAATGTGTGGAAACCAAAGCTTTTGACCTAACGTAAATTCTCAATAAATATTGTATTAGTTTCCTAGAGTTTCTCTGAAAAGAAGTACCAAAAACTGACTGGCATAAACAACAGAAATGTATTGTCTCATGGTTCGGGAAGCTAGGAATCAGAGATCAAAGAGTTGGCAGGACTGTTGTCTAAAGACTCCAGGGAAGAATGGGGTAAAGGCCTCTTTCCTTACTTCAGGAAGTTTCTTGGCTTATGGAAGCATAACTTACATTTTCTCCCTCTGTGTGTGTGTGTGTGTGTGTCTCCAAATTTCTACTTTTTGCAAGACAGTAGCCATACTGGATTAAGATCTCATCTTACCCAAGTATGACCTCATCTTAACTGATTACATTTGCAATGACCCAAATTCTAAATAAGGCTAAATTCTAAGGTACTGGGCATAAGGACTTAAACATTCAATTTTGGGGAAAAGGTTTGGTGGACATCCATCCTTTTGGGTGCACAATTCAACTCATCATGGGTAAGAAAGGAAACATTTATTAGAATGAAAAAAGATAACAGTTAAGGGAGGAAAAGTATTTTAAAATCCATAAAATAATTTTTGGTAAGTAACTACTTGACATACATCTATAGTTTTCCTACTTTTTTTGCTGCAAAATTTTTGCTTAATATTATTACAAGGAAAATTTTTAATATCATTTTTAAGAGAAATAGATAATTCCATCTTTCCTATAACATGATTGGTAGTAAATATTTTTATTATTAATAGTTTAATTTTCTTGAGTGGTGGTGAATTTTAAATATTGATTGAATTGTTTTTATGTATTCACTAGTTGGATGCTATTCTCATTCCAGTGGCTTAATGTAGTATTTTGCTGGCAATATTTTATGTCACATCAGCAAGAAATTTAAATCAGGAATTGTGATCTATTTTAAGAGATTGCCATGTAAGGAATATTTGCATGTGAAGGGGCATAGAATTTGCCACCCTAAAATGTGCCTCTTTGGCATAAGAATTATCTTGAGGCTGATTATTTTTCAGAAATGCAGACACGGGAAAAGCTTTTAAAACTGTAAAAGTTACCCTTTCATAAAAGAAATTTACATTTATGAGGGAGATTTTCATTTGTACGGGTGTCCCTTCTGTACCAGGAGGAAAAGAATGACTAAATCTCTAGAAACTCTTGCCAGTGGAGAAGGCAATGACTTAGATCTTCAAAGCAATGACACCTTTGTTACGTGTGACTGTGCTTTTTCCTGACAGTCTCCCATTAAAAGGCCTTCCCCCACCCCACACCCTGTCCTTTTGCTATTATATGAAGATGGTTTTTAATGAGAAAGCTTGGAATCCTTACAAAATTACTCCATTTTCCTGGGTTTCTCACATGTAAACAGGAGGTATCTATGTTTTTAAACTTCTGTTTGGTTTTCTTCCGTTACTTTGTCATTTGTTACAGGGGTCTCAGCAAAGAACCTGGAAGGGTAGAGGGAAAATTTTTTTCCTCTCCTGCACCTATATTTTTAATTTTGTATGTTGTTTTATTTATATTCCTAAACCCTCAAAAACAAAACAAAACAAAACACCTTTTCTTTTTGGCTAGATTTCAAATAAAATTGAATTCTGTAGTTTATAATTTTACATGTCTTATAATTGGCCAGTTTTCTGCAGACTAGCTTCTGATTCCTTATGTTTCCAGCTGTTCCTCTTCCACTGTCCACAGCACAGTAGTGGTGCTAGGCACTGCAAGTTATGTTCATATTGTAAGACCTCTTCCTGACCCCTTGTGTCAGGTGCTGGGAAGGTGGACACAATGCACTGCTAAAAGAGTATTCTATTCTTTTTTTTTTTTTAACATTTTATTTTATTTTAGAGAGAGAGAGGGACAGAGTGCATGAGCTAGGGGATGGGCAGAGAGAGAGGGAAAGGGGAAGCAGACTCCCCACTGGGTACAGAGCCCAACTCGGGGCTTGATCTCATGACCCTGAGATTATGAGCTGAGCTGAAACCAAGAATCAGATGCTTAGCTGACTGAGCCAACCAGGCACCGCTGGAGTATTCTATTCTTATACCCAGTGTAATTGTAACAAGTTAACTATACATGGAAGTAATGATAAACCACATCCGTCAATTCTACTAAATCCAAACTAGTTGTTTCCCCAACTCACAGTTTCATAGGGTGGATCCCCAAAAGATCAACAGCCATTCACATGCCTCCAGCATAGAGAAAAATATGAAAGGAGATCATTTAGAGTCTTCTTAACCAGGTGTGGTCAAAATATATCACTTCAAAAGTTTGACAATATCTAAACAGTCATGTGAACATGTTGCCAGGGTATTTCCACGGATGATACCCATTCAAGTAAAGGGCTCTGAGGCTTAAATTTCATGATCCTTGTGATTAAACCAGTTCTGCTCCCAGCTAGGAAATATGGGTGGTTTACGAAATGCACCTTTACTTCAGCTGCTATGATAGATATAATACCATGTGAGTTAAACATCATTAATACCCATATTTTAAAGTGAAAAAAATTTATGCTGTAAATGGGTGAATACACTGCCAACATTTATAAGGGCAGTAGGTGAGAAGTCTGGGTTCTGTGGTCTTTTCATCCTACCAAGGTATTTATTTCTACCAATACTGCCCTACTCATAATTTTGGAACTGGGATTTAGAAGGGAAGTTAGCCTCATTCACCTAGAAGATTGCCAACCAGAACTGTTGAAACATTTGACCAGCTGTGTATAGATCTATGGAGATCCAGACCATAATTGCCTTGGTTATGTTCTTCAACTAGTGACGCTTGGGTATATGATGAAGTTGGAACAGGTTACAGAACCTTCAGAGCACATTGGGAGAATTGCATCTCTCTCCCAGGAAAATGAGCATACACATAGCATTTACATAGAGTTTTTTAAAGATTTTATTCATTTATTTGAAAGAGCACACATAAGTAGCGGGAGGAGCAAAGAGAGAGGGACAAGCAGACTCTATGCTCAGTGCAGAACCTGACACGGGGCTCTATCTCACTACCCTCAGATCTGGGGCTCAATTTCATGACTCTGAGATCATGACCTAAGCTGAAACTAAGAGCCAGACGCTCAACTGACTGAGCCACCCACATGCCCCCAATTTTATGTATAATTTTGAGATATTTTTGAGCGCTACTGAAGCCCATTGATTAAAACAGTGTTCAAGAACCTTTGATTAAGAACTTCTGCTTTAATGCTGAGGATAGGAAAAAACAAAAGATAAGGTATTACACTGGACTGACTTCCCCATCTCCAATTCTTTGTCAGAGATAAGGAAGTAGGTACTCGGATGTATTTTTATCAAAATATTACTGCTACAGCCAGGAAAATTAAACAAAGTATACTCATAATTTCCTCAATTATTATTTATCAAATTATTCCCTCTGTAATCCCTATCAACACACATCAGAGGAACATTTTATAAATATTTTTCAGTATTGGTCTTCTCACTTAATAGTTCTCGTCTTGCTTTTGTGGGCTTTGTAACTGTCTTTCTTTACCTTACTGTTTTTTTTTTTTTCTTTTTAAGATTTTATTTATTTATTTATTTTTTAAATTTTTTAAAGATTTATTTATTTATTTGACAGAGAGAGATCATAAGTAGCCAGAGAGGCAAGGAAACCTTAAAACACCTATTAGAAATCTGAAGATTGTGATCTTACTATTGCTTAACTTTTCCCCCTAAATATAAGCAAACTCTAAGTTCGTAATCTGTAAAAGTTATGGCAAATCACATATGATCACATCTTCCTAGAGTATTGGCTGGTTTCATTTTAAGACTTTATCATGACCAGAGTAAATTGGAATTGACCTAAATTATCACAGGGTCACATTCCCTTTGTCAGTGAATGGTGTAGAATGGGCCTTTTGTTTCATTTTGTTTGGTGTCAAAATGAACCAAACAGAAGAAATCATCTTTTTTCTTTTTTTTATTCTGCTGAGTGTTGTGTCTTTATTTGATTACCTAGAATCACTATAGGCTTCTTTCTATCATGAGTTGAATTACCTTGAGAGAGAACAGAGTAGAAGAAGAAGAACCCAAGGTTTGATAAGATTTGATGATTTCACTGACCAATCCAATTAACCAGTCCTGGGATTCCTCTACCTCTGAAATTGTCCAAATGAGACACATTAGGTCATCATTTCATTTTAGGCCATTTTGGTGTTGCATTTTCTTTTATTTGCTGCCAAGGACATCATGGCTAATGTCTCCTTACTGCTTCCTGAGAAAGGCAGAAAGTTCTTAGGGATGACAAATGTAACTTTACTGATTCGATAATAGTTAATGGTTGCTCTTTCTTGGTGGTTTATATACTTGGCTCAGTAGATTCCTTGCTCAATAGCGGAGAGGATGAAATGACTTTTCTTGAAGCCAAAAAATGATATCAAAGATATTATCAACTGCAATGACATTTTTTGTGGCCTTCATTTTTCTCAGCAGCAAGTGGTGAAAAATCTTTTCTGAAGGAGATAATCATGGTCAGAATGGATTGCAATTCCAGTGTCTGAATTGTCCAGTGATTTGTACAAAAAGCTGCAGTCAAGTGATCCCTCTTCTTCGTAGCGTAAGGAGAACTAAGTTCTGAATAGCCTTGTTATGATGGGTTTAATACATATTTGATTCAAGGCTCCCATGGGTAAGGAAATGTTTCAGGTCAAAAGTTTATATTGAGCCCCATGGAAGTGCAGTATGCCCAAAATGTGTTCTGCATAATAGATATTTTAAGATCACTGGTTTCTAGTCTAGATTCCCCCACTTCATAGAAAATAATTATATTTTTGAATCTCAGTACTTGCTTATTTAATATGAGGACTTTTCTAATTCATCTCAAAATCCTTCATGCCTTTGCAACAACATTGTATCATTTGACATTTTCTCCTGTAATACTTTATAATAAAGTGTGCTGGCCAAATGGATTTTTAAAGATAACTATATCTTACCAAATAATGCTGCATACATTAATACTTTTCTTGAAATCTCCAAAAAATTTTAATATATATTTCCCAGGCATTGTAAAGCCTTAAAAGGCATAATTATTTGAAAATTTCATTTTTATGCTATTTCGTAGCATGACAATTAGGTTGGAATGCAAGGGCATATTTATATATAAAGATCTCTCTCTCTCTCTCATATATTATATATATGTAAATATCCTTTTAAGATGCAATTTCCTTTATCCTGTCTCTTCTCTACTGTGGCACCTAGCCACTGTCAATTATTTCTTACTGCCATTATAATCTATCAAGATATCTTTCAACTGTTTTTGATTTGTATGGAATTAGGAAACAAATAATGTGTCTGGTTAAAATCATATAAAATTATGCAAAAAAAGCAATTTTAAAAAAGTGAAGTGCAGCAGAGGATTTCCAAGAACATTTCTGGTACACTGCCTGCTGTTTGACCATATGGCCAGGTGTGTGACCTCTGGGTCAATCTCTTCAGCTTTCTTCTGGAAATCATGAAACTTGTTAGCACTCCCTTTTGGTAATTACTTTTTTAAAAAAAAAACTTTACACTGTTCAGAAACTCTTAGACACTATAGAATTTTTTAAGTTAAAATGTTATCAAGCAATCTAACAACATGAATTATTGTTATTTACCTCTGAGCAAGAACTTGGCTATTTTCTCTGTGTTTGTGATGGGACTTCTCAGCCTCTATGTTTCACGCAGATTTCATTTGCTATAAATTCCCACAGTTTCCATTGTCAGTCTGATTGAATTTGTATATGTCACAGCTCATCAGATGTTCTGTGGTCCAATTGTTTGGTATAATAGTTGGCTTGCAGGGACAGCAGGATCAACTACTTCTACTACCATTTAAAGACTGAAAGGAGTTGGCTGTCTCTAGTTGGTCTTGTCTGAGCTGACGCCTGCAAGCTATACTTTAAAGGTTACTTACATCTAGAAAGGGTGGTCATCTTTCTGATTTATGTATGGGTTAAATGGGAGCACTGTTAACTCTGCATTTACATCTGACAATACTATGTAAGATTATAAAAGAGCTAGAAAAAAATGCTTAGAGATCTATCCGTACACATAATGGCCTATTTTCATGCAGTGATTAATAATACAACTTAATGAGAAAAAAACCTGAAAACTTCAGAATCCTGAATTGTTTGGGGCTCCAGGAAAAGCAGCACACATTTCAATTTACCTAGTCCAAGCAGACTTATGACCACCTACTCTTGGTTGGGAGGGGTGGGAGAAAAAAAGTAGAGATTTCATGCTTCTTGTGGTTAAAAGAAACCCAGAGCCAACTCAGGAGTATGTGAGCAAACCATTCCATTTCCTTTGATCACACTCATCTGGAAGTTACTCTTTCTCACCCTGGAGTCCTGAATAAGGTGTGTGATAGAGCCCTGGACTCTCATTCTAATGGAAAACATCCAGCATGGAAACGTGAGTCATGGAATACAGTTCTTCCTCCCCATTCTATCTTGTTGAAAATCTTAGCAACCTTGTTTATGTTGCTTGAGAATTACATTGGTAGAACAGTCTCACATGCACACATAAATGAAATATGAATTATCTGTTAAGATAATATGGAAGTTTGGATGTGTTATTGTTATAGATACATGTATTCTGTATGGCTCCTATATTTAGTGAGGAAGTTGGCCTTATCCCAGCTCTTGGGAGGTAACCTCTATATCTTTAGAACTTCCCAAGTGATAGGATATTTCTGTTATTTATGTGGGTCCCTCAGCCACACCCTATAGACCTACTGTGAGGGGAGTGACTGTATCAGAAAGACCAACCATGTGATAAGAGGTTTGGGGAGCTTTAGGCATATGATACCTGCTCAACTTCCAGGCAGGGTGTTGCTGGAGATCAAAGCCAAGTAGATTGGTTATAGTTCAATAAATTGTATCTAATAATGAAGCCTCAATACAATCTAGAGACACTGTAGCTGGGGTGAGCCTCTGTGGTTGGCAGTAAACTGTGGGTATTGTCACACAGCTGGGAGGAAGTGAGGCTGTTCATGATTTGACAAGGAGCAGATGAGCAGAAGCTCCACTTCAGACCCTTACCAATGCTGCCCTATGCCTCTCTTCTCATGGATGTTTTTAATATGTATCTTCTGCCTAGAATAAATTTCTCTGTGTCATAACTGTAATATCTTATATCTCTGAATTTCTGGTGAATTACCAAATCTGAAGGTGGCTTAGGGAAACCCCTGAACTTGCAGTTGATGTTACTCAGTCTTGACCTTGACCTCAGTTCAGCTAATTCTAGGTAATGCACAATATATAAAATTTTATGTTTGCAACTTACACCATACCCATCCATGTAATCAATATAATGAACACTAGGCAGGAGTTACTCAGAAGACATTATCCTGGGACTTTGTGTATAACTTACCTGAGACTTGGCAAAAGACCGTTTCTCTGGCCTCACTTTTTGCCAAAGTAAAATGATGGTAGTGTTGGTGTTGCTAGATCTCTGAGGCTTCCTCCAAATGTAACATTCTGTGGTCAAATAAAAATAAGTGAAAAGTGTATCAAGTATAGCATTTGTTTCTACTAGAGTGATATAGTCATATAAAATTTTAAGAGCTTTTACCATGTTCATAAACATATCAAGACCATATTCCCATGAGTCGTACATGTTGAGGACCGTTACTTCCTTAAAACACATTTTTGGATATGTTAATAAAAATTAATAAAAAAAAAACCAAAAAACAAAAAAAACCACATTTTTGGTAAATTGGTAAATTGATTAAGAGCTGATTCCTCAGCAAAATGTTCCATTTGCAAATTGGCTTTTCTGATATTGGCCTAATTCCTTGGGGTACTGTCTGGCTGCTACTAAAATAGTGTGGAATGGCAGTGTCTAACATGTCTCAGCGGAGGGATGGGGAAGTCCCAGATGGACCTGATGGAACCCATCCTGGGTCTTGAACAACATGAAAATACTTACAAGGCACCACATGTGTTTGAAAACGAATGTTCAAGCCCACAGTAGAGCAAAGTTGGGGCAGATGTAGGGAGCTCTCAGAAATGAGTGACGCCTAAGCATCATGTAAGAATAGAAAGGAATTTTCAGGAAAGAAAACAAGAAGTCCAGTATTTGGAGAGCTATGTATTCCATACTAAGGTGTTTGGATTTAATCTTGCAAGAAATAGGAACTGTAGCTCCTTGTAAAGTTAGTTTCAATTTCTTATTATCAACTATGTAGAGAAGCTGTCTTCCAGTGTGTGTGTGTATATGTGTGTGCGTGTGTGTGTGTGGTTTTTGTGTGTGTGTGTATATGTGCCATTAAGCCTGAGGAATAGTGTGGGGGGAATTAAAATAAGAATCATAAGGACTCAGAAGTAAGTCTAGGTGTGCAAAAGCCTAACCAAGCAGCAAGCACGTTGACATTCAGATTGTTGGTAATAGAAAGAATGCGGGTTATGACCTCTATTACATTCATCTTTTAAAAGATGCTCTGCCTCATTGTTGAACAAGGAACTCTGTTCTTTACAATGCAGGAGGCCCCCACATTATGTAGTTGTAGAAGCCTGGAAGGCAGAAAAGAGAGAAGCTTCTTTGGCTTTTTATCAGACTGCCATTATTAGTTCCTCCTGAGAAGTAAACCTAAATGCCACAGTATTTTTAATCATTACCAACTCCATAAGGGATATCATTAAGTTGTTTTTCCATTTCTTTTTGCAGCCCAGAGGGAAATAATTTATTCTCTTCAGAACAGGTGGGAAAAGTATATATAATCACACATGTTTTATCCAATTCAGTAGTGAAAAAAATTGAGTACAGGATAGTATTAAATGTGATCAGAGTTTTTGGTATCACAACACTTCTGTGTGTTATAGCAGAAAGATAATGTGCTTGAAAGATAACGTGTCAGAAAAGCCTGGTTGTAAAATCCAGTTGTCCTACTCATTAGCCATGTCACCCTCACAGGTCACACACAGGGCTGCATATCTGTGAAAATTTTTCACCATGAGGGTTGTTGAAAAGTTCGCTTGTGATGTGTAGTCAGCATGATGTTGGGCATATAGAATGTGCTCAATAAATTCAAGTTCACATTGTCTCCTAAGGAATATGGACTCTTCATATTTGCCAAGTTTTCTGTTTTCCCCTCAAAATGATTCACATCCATTTTTCTTGAGTATTGCCTTTAAGATTAGGTATTAATTATTTAGATATTAAAACATAAATCAAAAATTATATGCTAACAGTTATCGTGAGAGTCCTACTTATTGTGGTGATAGACTGGAAATAACATTAAAACCAAAAATTAGGAGAAAATTTGCTTATATGTTGTATCTATGGGTTGGACATTAAAGCATGATTTAAATACTAATATTGAAGAGCACATATTACTCTGATAAAGACACAGCCTTGTATATATAATCTGTTTGTGGCTATGCAAAATGGGCATGGAGTAAAGCATTAACTGTAGTTTTTATTTTTATTATTTATTATTAATAATTCAATATTATATTAATACAAAATTAATATAAATATCAACATCATAATTAATATTCATATCAATATAATATGTTATATTAATAACGATATATTAATATTATAATTAATAATTATATTAATCGATATTAATACAATTAACAATTGATATAAAATAAATATTTGTTAATTATTGATTATTATTTTATTTTTATTTAAAGAATAAATCCCTTCTTTGGGATATTCTGATAACTTTTACCTATTTCCATCGCTTTACCAAATGGATAGTATTGAAATTGTTTCTTTATGTTGCCTTGGTTAAAATATGAGACTGTTTTGCTGCATGCGAAAGAAACACACACTTAGTGGCAGTGAAAAATACGCATTCTTGTGCTTGGAATTCAGGAGTTCAAATGTGGATTTCCCAGGATACTCTGAGCCTCTCTGCTTCGAGCTGAGGATCCCACTGGTCTGGGCTCTGCACTGTGGGTTGACTTCACATGTGTTCATGCTGGGTCCAAAAGGAAAAGGGTCACATTTATCTGGAAAGGCTTCTCATGAGACATCACTGGAGTCCAAGAAGGCAAGCCCAACACTCCAAGCTAATTTCAAGACTCTGTCCTCATCATATGCACTGTGACATCACATTGGCCCAAATGAGTCATCCAATCAAAGTCAATGTCAAGGGGATGGAAAGTGTATTTTCCCACAAGGAGGCCAAGCAAGCATATGAATTCTTATCCTATGTCAAGGGAACAAGGAGCTGTGACAAATAGTACAATCAACTATAGAGATCCTGTAGGGCATTATACATTTTTGTTACATTATTGCTCTGTATAAATCATGTGTTATTAGTTATGAAGTCATTACAGAGTAATCCACTGAAGACTCCAGAGAACACTGAGGATGCAATTCTCTCTGCTTCTGTAAACAATAGGAATCCATTTCTGTTCCCCTTGTTAAACTCAAATGCTCGATTCTGTCCAAAAGAGGTCTGAAGCCTATCCAACAGCTGTCATTGACTGTGCTTGTTACTGTGTAAGCATTTGAGAGTTCTGTTACTGAAGTGATAAAAAAAAAAATCCCTTTACCTAGAAAATACTTACATAGTTAAAATTGATAGAAACAATCTGTTTTCTTGTTTCAGATCAGTGAGGAATATTTTAACATATAAGTACCTCCTGTATTGTTCAAAATGCATGCCAGTGTTTTTCCTTTGAAAATTTTTTTATTAGTGTTTTGGTACAAATGAACATAATCCAGAAATTCATTCAGCAAGGACTGACAGAGGTTTTCTTAAAAGGATGAAGGAGGACAGAATTGAACCTAGAAGAAAGCCTTATTTACCCTTTTTGTTTTAGCTCTAGTCTCAAAATAATTGCAATGTTGAATAAAATTTTATAATACATTCACTCCAGGAGAAGTTAGTGACTGCTTCTAAGTGAAATTCGAAAGAATGGGATTGGATAAGGACTAAATAATGTATGATATATAAAATTCTTTGTGTGCCGCATAGTACATTGAATGACATTTCCTTCTTCTTTTCCTCCTCTTTGTAAGTATTGTTATCATTATCATTACTACTACTGCTATTGAAATTTTAAGAAACTTAATAGCAATAAGAATCAGAGAAGATTTACTATGCTGAGCAAATGATAGTCCCAGCCCTCACCATGTAGCTGAGAACATTGAGGCTAGCCCGCTCAAATACTTTTGACCAAGGTCAGAGTGAGTGAGTGGCAGCTTCATGAATTGAAATTGAGCTCTTTTCTAGTTCCTCGGATAAAACAGTGTTCCTATAATTGATAGCATTTGAATTAAAAAAGGAAGAAAAGCCAGTAAAATGATAGGGAATGAAGGATGTTTTGGGAAGCAGTTGGAGGAAGATATAAAAAATAAAAAAAGGTCTGTAATCCTTGTTTGTTAGGGAACAGTTTGTTCAAATACGGATGAGGAAGATGTAGCTAAATTAGAGTAGCTTTCTCTGCTCCCTAGGGAATGTGGATTTCAGGTGGATCTAAAAACTTAATCTCTGTATGTATTTGAAAAGGGATGGAAAAGACACAGTGCCCATAGAGAAATCCTTTTTTTGCAAGAGCAAGGAAAACAGCATTGATGCATTTTAGCCAGAACTGTTTGTAGACTCAGCAGCCACATTCCTCAGGCTCTTTAGTAGGCTCCTCCGCTTCTCAGGAGGCAGAGATAAAAGATGACTTGTGTTAAAACCATACAAAAACTGGATTCCTAGGTTTAATTTGCAGTATTTATTTTGTGAGCTTATGTTTCTAGTGACTGGTTTTGGGGTCTCTGATATTTTCTGTTTTCTTTTGTTTTTAACTTTTTTTTTTTTTGCTAATAGACTCTTTTTTAGTTTTGCAGGCTTTTGAGCCAAAAGTACAAAGAGTACCTGTCTGCTCCCTTTACCCAAGGCATAGTTTCCTCTATCATTATTATCCTGTTAGTACACTTGTTAGAATTAATAAATGAATACTCATACGTTATTATTAAGTGGAGACTATAGTTTACATTAAGGTTCACTCTTTTTTTTTAAGATTTTATTTATTTTTGAGAAAGAGAAAGAGAGAGCGAGCACGAGTAAGGGGAGGGAGATTGATAAGAAGACTCCCACCTGGGCAGGGAGCCTGAGGCGTGGGGCTTGGTCCCAGGACCCTGAGCTGAAGTCAGATGCTTAACCAACAGCCCCTTCACTCTGTATTTTTAAAAATTCGGTGGTTCCTGACAAATGCGTAATTTGTTGTAGGGCCACTCGATGAAAAACAGAAATAGGATACCTTGAGGCAAGTTATACCTCTGAATTTTTTTTCGCAGCTGGCATTCCTTGTAGCCCCATGATGTGCTCTGGCCTATGGTGAAGTACAGAATCGCCGGCGGTCCTGGCCTAGAAAATTGGATAGATCATATCCCTGCTAGAACCCCTGCGTGTTTACTCACCACACTTCCAGAATTTGCCTCAGTTGGTGTTTCTGGACTTCCATGGCCCTTACATTTATGAGGAATAACAATCTTTCTTTCATTATCATATTGGCTCATGGGTCATCCACAGAAACTGCCTGACCCCAGCGTCACACCCTAGTTCACTTAAAGACAGCCATTGTCCTTCGAGTGGATCTTGAGATGCAGAGTGACTGAGTCATGGGAAGCAAAATCCTCAGCAGGATACATGCCCACAATTCTTGTTCTAGTCCAGCTACCCAAGCATGGATGTGAGCTCAAGTCTTTAGTCTAGAAATCAACTTTTCTTATGGTAGCATCTTTCAAGCAAGTCTAGTTTGTTCCTACCATTTGACCTCATATATTTTAATTTCACTAAGATGCTCTTTCCCCATTAAAAAAAAATCATAAGAGGTTTCTTTGATCCAATTAAGTGCCAAGGAGCACTGTCTTGCTTAATTTAATGTGTCAACTTGGCTGGGACACAGGGCTTCCAGATATTTGGTGAAACATTATTTCTGTGGGGTCTGTGTAGGTGTTTCTGGTTGAGATTGGCATTTGAATCTTTAGACTGAGTAAAGTTGATTGCCTTCTCCAGTGTGGGTGGGCATCATCCCTTCTGTTGAAAGGCTGAAGAAAACAAATGGCTGAGTAGGGGAGAATTCACTCTCTTTCTGCCTTCCTCCTGAGCTGGGACATCAATCTTCTTCTGCGTTCATACTGAGAATTCCATCATTGGTTCTCCTGGGGTCTCAGGCCTTCGAACTCAGCCCCAAGTTACACCACCAGCAATCCGGGGTCTCTGGCTTGCCAGCTGCTGATCATGGGACTTCTCATCCTCTATAATTGTGGGAGCCAATTCCTTATGAGAACTTTCTCTCTTTCTCTCTCTCTCCCTCCCCCTATCAAGAACCCCAACTAGTACAGGCATTCCAATTGTTTGCATTTCCTGTCACGGTGGAAACTTGGGAGTATATTTCCCTAGGCATTGTTTAGACCTGTGGATTTAGAGCTGGAAGAGCTGTGAAAGCTACTATAAATGTCAGTGAATCAGATGCAGGGATGTTCAGAGCCTTGCTTAGTCACGTGAATGACAGAGGCAGGCCTGAAACATGACGTCAGGTTTCTATACTCAGCTTTGTGCTGTATATTTGGTCTTTTTTACTACCAGAAGCAGTGCCATAAAAACTATGTTAATTTGCAAATTGAAAGGACAGGATCTACCTATATCCCCCAACTCTTCCAAACTGTTGAAGTAGTTCCATTGCTGATCCTTCTTTGCAATTTATTAGTTCTTTATTTTGTTCAGTGGTCCCCAGTGCTGTTATCAAGTACATTACAGAAGCTTCGAGAGAACTTATGACTGTTGCATTAGTCCTTTTCCTTATAGGGGTTTATATCAAGTAGTGAAATTACTTACTTGAGATGATCCTGGGTTTATCAGTCCACTGTTCACAGCTACACTGTATCCTGAGCTTACCTTAAAGATTTTTCATTTTCCGAATTAACATAAAAATATTACCTGAACTTAAAGGTTTCGCTCTCATTTGCCCACATCCTCAAAATGAAACAAACCATGTATCAACAGATGTTAAAATACAGCAAACAGTTGGATATGCTTATTTGTTTAGTTGTCAGCTTCCTTCCATTAGAAATAGGCATTCTTGATAGAAACAAGTCTCGGTCCTAAGAAGAGAGATGATTCTGGAATGCTGCTTGCCAACCAAAAGCCTACGGCATAAAAAAAGAAATGAATTCATGTGTCCTCTTTATGGCTTTATCTCTAAGCTCCATATTAATTACAAATCATAAGATAGAAAAGTTATCACCTGTTCCCTTTGTAAAATTGCTCAATACAGTTGTATCACTGGACTGGAAGTCATTGATTTTCTATTCTAAGCCACTACTTTTCCTCTAGGATTCTACTTTCTTTTTGATAGGAAAAATCACCACCCTGGGAAAAGTGGAATAATGGTTGGTTTGAATTTTAGTTAGCTGGTAGCTGTGATCTTACGGACTGCTGTTCACAGGCCCTGGGAATGTTGTCTGTGTGAGGGTTGTACAGATCACATTGTGATGTCAAGCCTGGCCTTTGGCTGATGAGCTGTATGATTCCTTTTCCTCCCAAAAACATTTGGGTCAGGTCATGCTCTCTCTCCTTGACTTGGAATCAGATGCTGATATAGAGGCCCTGAGAGCCTAGTTTCCTTGGAATATACTCCACATGCCTAACAGCGAGGACTCGACTTGAGCTAACCCATCTGGAAAAAAGCACTGGAAGTCAATCTGGTAGGCATGCTTGAGACCCCGGTTAACTCACACTCTGGTTCTCAGGGTTTGCTTTGCTTTTTAGCCATTCATGTGACTTTGCTGTAAGGCATTTACCAAACTCTCAGCTGTGAAGGCCCTCCTTCCAAAAGACTTGCCAAAGATTGCTTGGTGGCATTTACATCTTCCTGTAATGTTTTACGATTAGGGTCCCCATAGCCACCTTTTCCAGAGGATTATTGGATAGTTGCCACAGCCCTTGCATGTCCAGAAGCTCCAGAAAAATAGGTCTGTCGTTTTTCTGTTGCAAAGTGGTGTTTGAGGTATTGTTAGTTAGCATTAAATGGTTTTTCCATACTGATACAAGAGCACAGTGGGGCAAGTTTTTAGTTGAATAGAGCTTAGGCTTTGCAGTGAGATAAACCTGCCACTAGCTAGTCATTAATTAACCCCTGAGACATTAGTTGCGTCCTACGTAAGCCATGCTCTCTCTCAGTGTATGATGTAAGGATACCGGAAGACATATAATGAATAAGTGAATGTAAATAAGCGGATGTGAATGTCCTTTACAAATATTTGAAAGTTCTGGGAATAAATATAATTGTTTTTCCATTTTTATGTCTTGTATTTTTCCATAAGAGGTGCTATGATTTTAATAGAATGTTCTCGAAGAATAGTAAGTGGTCTGTGTGTCCCAGCTCTGACGCCTACAACAGCCTGCGATGTAGATCTTCTTGCTATCATTTTACAGCCAAGAAAACTGAGCCTAGGGTCTCGGGGTCAAAATGCTGCTAAGCCCTAGATTTCTGAATCAAAGGCATGTTTCTTTGACATCAAAGCTCATTTTCTTTGGATCATCTTCTAGTCATTCTGTGATGAAGGTTCCCTTAATCCTCCTTTGTCTTACGAATGTAGACATTAGACACCCCTGCAGGGCTGCTAGTTCTGTAATGACTTCCATATACATTTCCACTTAACTGTACAGGATCAATTCTATTTCCATTTTTACATAAAGGGAAACTGAGGCTCAGATAGTTTAAATGGTATTCTAAGACCATGCAACAGGTAAGCAACTGGGGTAGGGTAGAAATGGACGATGTGTGGTCTAAAAACACATCCGTTAAGTCATTTCTCATTTCTCTCCGCTTCTAGTTTTTTTTCTGTTAATATCCATTCATGATTTCCTTCCTTTGCTCTCCATTATCCAGTTGAATTTTATTTTTCTTGGAGTTCCACTTTCCCTTCAATGATTTCTCCCAACGTCTTCTCTTCCCTTTGGGACTCTACGAGCGATGTGGGCTAGTGCTGAGCAAGAACAGATTGCAATGGTTGGCAGGCAGCTGTGGAGCGCGGGATCTCCCTCGATGTCTGTCCGCCAGCTCTCAGCAGGTCCCCCTTCAGCCCGCTGCCACATCCATTAAATGCAGCCTGTTGTTTACATGCTTTCTGCTCCCTGGAAGTGAGGGGGTTGTTTCGTACAATCTTTAAAAATGTTGTATCCAATGGCTGAACATACCATGAACACTTGTTTGCTTGAGCGTCAGATCTTTTTTAGGAACCAAAGATAAAAGAAGGATGGTTGGCATGGTGGGCACTTACCAGTGACAGGACAGCTTCCCCGATACCTCCGAGAGTACGTCGGATCTGGGAAAACAGCAAAGTTCCGGGACCCCTGCTTCTGTCTGGAGGACACACTTCATTAAGTTCCGACTTGTATCATAACCTGTGTTATGTAACCTATGTTACATTATTACGCTGTTTTAATTCTATTACCACCTTTCATCCCCCCAACAACGCCATGGTTTGTTAGAGTTCTCATTTCACAGATGGAGAAGCAGAGAATGAGATTTCTTGTCTTATCTTGTAAGTCACATTTTTCTGCATTCTAAAAAACTCTGGACTTAACGTGCCATGAAGGAAGGATAGCGTGTGATGTAAGAAGGTAAAAGGCCCAACAGGTTCTTCTGAAATCTGTTCTTTCCTATCTCTTACCTACTGAGCTATATCTGTCTATCGAAAGTTTAATACTATAAAACATTTCGGCAGTTTATGGATTGGGTTACACTCTGAGCTGTCACAGGGACCATCTTTTGGAGTAGCATCTGTCTCATTGTTACTGGAATGAAAACAAGATGTCTTCCGAGGCTACCTCTTCTACCGTTGTATTCGGCACTCAGATGTTTTCCTCATAGCTCCATGTCACCAGAAAAGACAATAAGCTGATAGCATATAGACAGTAATTTTCTTTTATAAATGTGCCTTTGGTTTCATCTTAATACATGGGTATTTAAATGAGATTTGAAGATGATAATTTTCCCTCTCAAATTCCAGAATGAACTGAGAAACAGATATGAATGTCAAACGGGGAATGTTGTTGCTGATAAAGCTAGATAATCAAATACTTGTATGCACTTGAAGCCAACATCAGGGCTTGGTTATTTCCCCTCTGAAGTGAGCTGGGCATTTGTAGGGCAGAGGAACCTAGATCCAGTGGGTTAAGGTAAGTTCTGTAGGCAGGCTGTATCTAAAGTGTAGAGCATGCTGAGAAAGTCTGTCTCACCTCCCTAATGACTTTGCTTTGGATTCTGTGTGCTGACTGCATGTTTTGAAATAAAAGATGAAACAGCATTCCTTCCCAGAAAAGAGGTTTGCAGGAGCTAGGCCTAGCATAGCCAATGTCCCCTTTTCTAATCTCCCTGTTGCCAAAAAGAGTTTAGGTGTGTAATTAAATGCTGGGAACAAGAGTAGAATTTATATGGCTAATGCTTTGGGGACCATAAATGTTTTTTGTTAATGTATGTTTGTGGGCTGACAAGAGCGAGGGATGAGAAATAAGCAAAATCCAATCTTGGGCCTGTCCTCAAACAACTTCCAATTATATGGAAACTTGGACTACTCTGAATGAATTGAGAATATTACAAGGGCATCAAAGGACTATTTCTCTATGCTGCCTCCAAAACTGGGACGGCGGAATTGTTCACTCTGTAACCACTTGGGTGGAGTT
>CM053610.1:109324131-109363317 GCA_028646535.1 Procyon lotor
GAGACCTTATTGAGAATAGGGGTCTTTGTAGTTGTAAATAAGGTAAGAATCTCAAGATGAGATCATCTTAGATTAGAACAGAAGTCTTTATAAATGAAAAGAAGTGGTAACAGAGACATTAAGGAAAATGGCCATGTGGTACATGCACGCAGATAGGTACAGAAGCCAAAATGCATCTACAAGCCAAGGGATGCCATGAATTACCCACAACCAGAAGTCAGGAGAGAGGTATGGAATGGATTCTCCTTTACAGCCTCTAGAAGAAACCAACACTGTTGACACCTTGATTTTAGACTTTAGCCCTTCAGGACTAGGAGATTATACATTTCTGTTGTCTTTAGATCACCCAATTTGTACTAATTTATTAAGGCAGCCCTAAGAAAACTGGTACTACCATTCAAATTCAAACTGGTAGATAGTAGTGACTCATTGTGATTCTAAGTTACATTTCATTAATGACCAAAATTGAGTGCTCCTGTGGGCACCTGTGCACAATAGGCAGCCTGTTCAAAGTTTGCCCATTTAATTTCTTTTTAATTATTGAGTTTGAAGGTTATTCATGCTTTATGCATAGAAGACTTTTAGTGATTGTATTTTTCAAATATTCTCTTCCAGTGTGTTAATTGCCTTTTAATTTTTTTTTATTTAAAGATTTTATTTATTTATTTAGTTGAGAAAGAGAGTGAGAGAGAGAGAGCAAGCACACAGAGGGAGAGAGTGAAGCAGACCTCCTGCTGAGCAGAGAGTCTGACAGGGGGGCTTGATCCCAGGACCCTGAGATCATGACCTGAGCCAAAAGCAGACCTTAATCCACTAAGCCACCCAGATGCCCCTCCTTTTTATTTTCTTAACACTGAATTTTGGATGGGAAAAGTTTTTAATTTGTTGAAGTCAAATTTGCCAGTTTGTTCTCTCTGTGTGTATGTGTGTGTGTGTGTGTGTGTATACACATGTGTATTGTGTGTGTTCATGTGTGTGTATGTATGTGTGCCATTTTTGAGAATTTTTTATCTAAACCAAAGGCACAAAATACGTTTTATGTATTTTTCTAGAAATTTTATATGTTTGCATTTTACATTTAGGCTTATAGGCAGTTTAAGTTAATTTTATTTATATTATGGGTGTGGTTGAAGTTCATGTTTAGAGATGATTAAATTAAATTAGAAGATTATTCATTTAATAGTATTTTGGACTAAAATCTACCATCTTGCCTCATTTGTTCTCATTTGTTCTAAATATTCTTCGATATTTGTCCCCTTTATCTGCCTACAGTTGGATTAATTCTTTAAATTTTTAAGATTCCATTTTATCTTAATTCTTGGCTTTTTACTTATACTTTTTAATGTTTTTTTGTTTTATTTTGTTTTATTTTGTTTAGTGTTGTGATCACTCTAGGATTTATAATATAGCTTTCTAATTAATCACAGTCTAGTTTTTTGAAGAACAATATACATCTTAGTAAATTTGAAATGATAATTAGAGAGCACTAAGTTCAACTAATATTTTTAAAATTTTGCTTTCTTGTCTACAGCCTGTCATAAGGGTCAGGCTTCTAAAAAGCAATTAGGCGAAGACTTTTCAATGTGTTTATTACTATACCAGACCCTGTGGGAGACATTACCATTTGAGGGAGAGCTTATATATTTTCAATTCATTTTTATACATCCAATATGTAGCTTGCATTAGGTGTCAGATAAATATACTTTTAAATTTTCTGCAGTTTAACAAGGAATAATTGTTATGTAATAAAGTACAAATATTTAAGAGTAAAATTGGATGAGTTTTGACATATTTATACCCCAAAACTCATATCTAAAATTTTGTAATGAGTACACATCATCCTTGAAAGTTTCTTCATGTCTTTTTACAACCTATCCATTCTTAACCCATCTACCTTATTATTCCCAGGAAATCCCTGATCTGTTTTCTCTCAATACAGATTTATTTGCATTTTGGAGAATTTTGTATAAAAATCATATTTTATATATTACTTTAGTTTGCTTTCTTTCTAATCATAATTATTTTGATTTTCATCCTTTATATTGTGCTTATAAGTAGATATTATCTTTTTATCGCTGAGTAGTATGTGTATGCTGTAGGATATTTGGATTGTTTCCAACTTTAGCTATTATAAAGAAGCTACTATGAACATTCATGTACAGTTTTGTGCAGACATAAGATTTCAGTTTTCTTTGGTAAACAAGAGTGAAATGTTTGGGTAATACAGTAAGGCTTCTACTCCGTTCATCACCCACTGTGTTGACCAATTTTGAAACACTCTTGTTTTTTACTTAGTGTTAAAGAGCATATCTTATCTTTGAATCTTCTATTTTGCTGTTGGTCTGTCAGCATCTTCATCATAAGCCTTGCTAGCACTTTAAAAATGAGTGGGCAATCATTGCAAGTCTTCATGCTATCCTCTGGGAGAAGATAAATTCTGGATTTATTAGGCATTGAAGTAATTAATGACAAAGGATTTACATAATAATTTCACTGCTAATTGATTTGCTATGTCTATATGTCTTTGGTAACTACCTAGTAACTACCAATGATGATTAAAGAATGAATGGCATATTTATCTTTAGCATTAGATATGCTGTATTTTCAATGTTCAAAACTGCATGTTTAAATGTGCTACAGTACAATTTGTGGCCATTGTGGAGCAAATACTGGGTTAAATCCTTTTTGAGTGTGACAGAGTAAAGTCTCTTCTGAATTCTTTGCTTAATTAAACATTGCACTTTGGATTGGATTGTGTCCCACTAAAATTCACTTTGAAACTCTAATGTCCAATGTGATGGGATTTGAAGATGGAACTTTAGGGAGATAAAGTCATGAGGGTGGGGCCTTTTTGATAGAATCAGTGCCTTTATTAGGAGATATATCAAGGAGTCTGCTCTCTCTCTGTCTCTCTGCCATGTAAAGGACACAGAAAAAAGGCAACTAGCTTATCTGTGAGTCAGGAAGAGTGTTCACCAGAAACCAGTCGTGCCGGCATCTTGAATTTGAACTTCTAGCCTCCAAAATTGTGACAGCATAAGTTTCTTTTGTTTAAGCCCCCCAGTCTAGGTATTTTGTTATGGTAGTCCCAAATGACGAAGACACTCTTTTTTTGAGTGTAACAAAATAAGGTTTCTTCTGCATTCTTTACTTAATTAAACATTGTCACTGTGTACAGTTATTTATTAAATGTGCTAATCATATTTGTGTGGTATTGGGCAACCAAAACAAAACCAAGAAATAATTAGTATGTCATGGGCTTTATGATACTGTAACACTCATAAATACCCTCCCCAATTCAAAATTACATATTCACTAAAATGACCTTATTTTTTATATACTTTCTCATTAAATAAGTGTCATTTTAATGGTATTACATATAATATTTTAATTTCACTTATGATTAAATCCTCTTGTCTGTTATGCACATTTACATATAAAATGTGTAAAACTACATATAAGTAGGCTTTAACAAAAATATTCTACAATAAGAATGTGAAATCCATGGAGATAGTTGGTCTCTAAAGATATTTTGTATTTTAATCTTGATTGATTTCCACGTCAGTGGTAGAAAAGTTTTTAACTCTATACCAAGGTGATATATTCTCAAGGATTAGTTACTAGTAACTTGAATGAGGTCTTCTTGAATGAAGTCAGTGTCATACTGAGCTGTCAGAAATTCCTGCTGGGGGATGTAGAATAAGGTGATTTCGTTCAGGAAGCTGAAGGAAAGCTTAAAAAGAAAGGTAGACAAGAACCCATGCTTAGCAGAGAATTTATGGTGAAGCTGAACATTTTCAATGTAAAATATTAAAATTCAAGAATACATACTGAATCTGTCCAATTAGAACTGGTACTTATGTGAGGTCCCAAGTAAGCAGGGTCAGAGGCCGTTGGTCCAGAAAAGTATTGTCATAACACACATGTTGGAGATCAGAGAAGAGTAATTTCCAGAGATGCAGGTCAAGAATTTGGTCTTTCTCGAGTGTCTACTCCATGCCTGAGACTTTACAAGGTTTAAGAACTCAAGTGATCATGCATGTTACCACATGGAAAGAAGAGTAAGATTTTGACCCTTCTCCCCTAAAATACTTGCTGCGTCTACAAAAATTTCCTAACCTCTGACCAACTGAAGCTCTGCAGATCAATGAGAATTGAAGGGTATGGCTTCGCTTCACTTATTTAGCCATGATTAGGACCTTCTTAGCAAAAGACTTGGTTATCTACTCCCTGCAAAATGTTATTTGCATCCATTTTTGCTTTATTTGTGTAACTGAAGAATCATTCTGATAATTTTAGCACAACAAAGGAAAGATTTCCTAATTATTTTCACTGAAAAGTACCATAAGCCCATAAAAGGTCAAACTAATAGTGAATAAACTTGACAATCAATTAAAGTAAATTGCCATTTCTTTAGTAATTCTTCTACAGATAAGTTCCTGTTTCCCTCTCTCAGTGCTTCCTCGCTTGAGTTTGAACAGAAAGTCTTGAACATGGATTTAACTTGATTTAGGTGAAGTTAAGTTATAATGCAATCTACTGATAAAAATTGGTTATTTGGGGGCACCTGGGTGGCTCAGTTGGTTAAGCAGCTGCCTTAGGCCCAGGTCATGATCCTGGAGTCCCGGGATGGAGTCCCACATCGGGCTCCCAGCTCCACGGGGAGTCTGCTTCTCCCTCTGACCTTCACTCCTCTCATCCTCTCACTTTCTCTCTCTCAAATAAATAAATAAAATCTTAAAAAAAAAAAAAATTGGTTATTTGGTCTTCTGGAAAATAAAACTACTTGTTAAAACACAATTTTCAGGGTGCCTAGGTGACTCAGTTGGTTAAGCAACTGCCTTCAGCTTGGGTGATGATCCTCAAGTCCTGGGATTGAGTCCCACATTGGGCTCCCTGCTCCGTAGGGAGTCTGCTTCTCCCTCGGACCCTCTCCCCTCTCTCAAATAAATAAATGAAATATTTTAAAAAATAAAAGTAAAACATCATTTTCAGAATTACATGTATTGAGATGAAGCCTCATGATAAAAATGTAATTAAAATCATTTCCTAATTATTTATTTTATAAAATGTATTTCTGTTCTGTTCCAACTCTTCAACTTTCTTTTTTTTTTTTTTTTAACTCTTCAACTTTCTTAGCACAATTGTGAGAAAGCCTTGGAGAAAGAATATAAATATATGCAGTACATTTTATAATGAAAGTAATTTAATTGATGTTAGTAATGACAATCTTTTCACTTTTTAGAGTGGTTCAATATAGATTCTCTAAACTCCAAACCATTTCAACCTTACTCTGGACACAGAAAAGAATCTCAAATCTGTTACAAAATCCTCTTCTTAAATCTCTCTGTGTGACCTTTGGAAAGTCAAATCAAATCTATAGGATTTATCATTCACCTCTGGAAAAATAAGGAGTTAAGCTAGATTATCGCTAAAGTTCTTCCCAGTTCTAATATTCTGCAAAATTGAGTTAGAGGAACATTTCCTCCTAACTTAAGAAGATATAGCTGACCTTTCTAGAGCTGCAAGTTTGTGCAGAGTATGCTGGGCATTTTGCACTCACTTTTCCACTTAATTTCTCTCTGAATGCTGCAAGTGTTTCTACAGATGATGAAATCGAAACTCAAAGAGCTTAACTAGCTAGCAATATGCTCCAAAGCCCATGTTTTTCCTACTACATTGGAAATAACACATTTTCCCCCAATGACATGCAGATCAGGGTGCATAATAGAGCTGTGAACGACACAAAAATGTGTCAAAATTATTATAATAAGTAGCATTTATGCATGAAATGTTAAAAACAATCTTTACTTGGAAAATTCCTGTCATAAGCAATATCCAGTTTGATCTTTATGCATTGTGGATAGCAAAACTGAAGTAGAAAGAGCTCAAGGCTTGGCCTAAGAAAACCCTGACTTAAAACTCTACCCCTGCTATTCTCTGGAGTTATAATTTGGTCGAACTGTTGTTCCCTTAAGCAAGTTGGACCTTACAGTGTTTGCATGGAACTTTATCTGTAATTCTGTCCTGATGATCATGATTTGTTTGTGCTCAACGATATATTTGAGGGTCTTCTCAACCAATATATTTTGAGCATTTAGTGTAAAAAAAATATTGTGTTGCTGACAAATAATAACTTAATGTGATTTGTTAAGCACCAAGCTCTGTTGAGATGCTCTATATGATGGATTCGGAAACTAATACCCAGAGGGGGGCTGTAGTAGTCACTCACTCAGAGAGTGTCAGAGACAGACTTCCACGTTTGTTTCTTTGGGAATAAAGGAGAGATCTCACTGCCTCTTCCATGAAACCACATGTACTTTTCACACAGTGTTAGTCTTTGTTGTTTTTGCACACTGGGCATTGAGGAGAGGTATGGTTCCCAAGCCGCCATTTGTGATTATCTAAGAATCCATAATAATTATGCTGGTCACTTCCATGTGCACAAGAGAGAACAGCAATCACCTTGAAGCGGAGTTTCATGACTATGGGAGGCATCATTTAGAGGTTTTCTTTCACTTTCATTATGCAGATAGGAGTTGAGTAGATAAACAGTTGATTAGGTAGAAGGATGCAACAGATTTGCAGTGGCTTGGAGAATGCTGCCTGCCATTCCCTGGAGCCTTCAAATACAGACTGTAGAGGGCAAGTGGACAATTTCCATTGGAGGACAGGGACTTCCGGGAAGAAAGGGAACATGATCCCAGTCCTTATATCCTCAGAATCCAAGAAGTGAAAAGCTGTCTGAACCAGGTGACCCTATTATTGATCTGCTGGAGGAAATAATATCAGGAATCTGAAAAAAGAACTCCCTAAGAGGGAAATATGGATTGGGATCTGTGCCAAACAAAAAGGCCTGGTGAAAGATGACTAGTAAGATCCTTGTGAAAGATAAATGTTGGAATGCTGTGGGAGAAGGTGTCTGAACAGACCGCACTGAAAAGAGCGGCAAACTTTGAAGTCTGATGAGAAGCAGCATAGCATTCCCAGGAGGAATTCTTACATGCAAGTTATTATTGAAACAGAGGACATTTGTTAAACTGTGTAGAGTCAGTCATCTAAACGGCATCTGTAGCAACAGCCAAGCAGTTATGCCAATGGGTGAATTTAACACTTCTCTTGGAGAGGAAAGACTCCCATTAGGGAAGATGGTGCTTGAAAGTCATTTGTAAAAATGTAGGAGATGTGAAAGCATGTATATTTTGAGGGAGTTAAGCCTTTCTTATATACTTGGCCTTAGTTACCCCCAGGGCCGGCAGGACAAGGACGTGAGTGCCTTTGGGATCACAGAAAGCTTGTTGCTATTGTTTTGAAATAGAGACCTCCTCTTCTCACAACTAGGGTGGGTGGAGGTTACTCTGAGGTTTTCCTTCCTGCCGGGGGTGTGATTACACTGCTCACCTCTGTACCTGGCATATGCACAAAAGTACACTTCTGGTGTGGGGGACCCAAGCCTACGCCTTCAGGAGCCTTGCCTCTCCAGGGAAAGCCTGTCCAGAGCCATGATTAGTGGTAGAAAGAAGCTGTTTGGAATAATCACTAGGAAAATCTGTGGAATTTTGAAGGAAAGATTCCATCTTGTCAGTATGATGTCCATCAACAGAGGGAATCGTGACAGAGAAAGGCCGTGAAGGAGACCTGAAAGTCTAACAGAGAAAGAAAGCAAGACTCCTGTTCTGTATTCTTCCTCTAGGGGACCAACGAGAATACATTCGTTTCATTATTTACTTTGCAAAAGTGCGTTTGTATATAGAAAACAAATGTTTATGTGGCAAAGAAATATGTAACATATATATTAATTCCTATATAGAGAAACATCCTTAGTCTCCAGAAACTAAGGCACATTTTCTTTGCATATAGCAATTATTTTCCCTTGAAAAGCAAACTGCTTTACAAAAATGAGGCAGTAACTTTTAGTGGCATCTTAAGTCGAATATTATAGCTTTAAAAATGTCTAGGAATAAAATTCAAGACTGTGGTATTCAGTTAGCTTTTAATTTCACTTCACTGAACCCCAGTTTTGTTATTATGGTGACATTGAAAGGAAACCCCCAGAAAGTACAGAATGGTATTTTTTCCCCATTGGTAAGAGAACACCATCCCAGTGCCTTGCTGCTTATTTATCTTGTGAATATTTGGGCTCACCTCCTGTTGAATATTTATTCCTCTGATGGATTTTATTTTTCATTCAGAGTGTCAAGAATAACTCTATTTAAAAGTAGCTCAGCATCAAGAATAGAAGTCTTTTCCGCGCGTGTTTTATCCTTTTTACTGACTCTGTAAAAGTAGAGTGATTGCAATTGTTACTTCCCTCCTTTTCTTTTCTTCGAACCAGTTTGGTTCACAGAGCTGTGCTTTTTAGAAAGACATGGCAGTGCTCGATGCCAGCATAATAAACCATACAGATGAATGTCTCAGTCCTCATGTTATCCTTTAGTTTTAAGTGTCCTGCACAACTGCTTTACATTGTTAACATTTTTGAATACAAGTTTAATAAATACTTCTTTACTAATCTGAATCTCAGTAGTATACGCTGTGAAATTCCAGTTCTCCAATTCAGCTATAGGATGTCAGAGTGTTTTCGAACCACACGTGAAAAGAAAATTCTTTTTTTTTTTTTAAAGATTTTATTTATTTATTTGACAGAGAGAGATCACAAGTAGGCAGAGAGGCAGGCAGAGAGAGAGGGGGAAGCAGGCTCCCTGCTGAGCAGAGAGCCCAATGCGGGGCTCGATCCCAGGACCCTGAGATCATGACCTGAGCCGAAGGCAGAGACTTTAACCACTGAGCCACCCAGGTGCTCTGAAAAGAAAATTCTGTAAGTCAAAAAGTCAGTAGTAGTAATCACTCAAGTGTCCACCTATCAAATGACAAAGTCCAAAGTCTTTGGCATCAGTTACATATCAAAGATCGAGGAATATTTGGAGTGCATTTTATCATTCTTTCTGTCCTTCCCCCTCCAGAAAATATTTCTCATTTGTACTGTCATTTACTTGTTTCTCACAATTTTGGTGAGAAAACAAATAATCAAATATAGTTAGGAACTGAGGTAACACACATACCCAGTCAGCTTGCAATTCTCTGGTAGGTAAATAAAAAAAAAAATCAAATGTAGGTCAGTGGTAATAATGGATATGATGTGATTCTACTGGACTTTATTTTTAAATAGGGTTACGTGGGGCACCTGGGTGGCTCAGTGGGTTAAAGCCTCTACCTTCAGCTCAGGTCATGGTCTCAGGGTCCTGGGATCGAGCCCCATATTGGGCTCTCTGCTCAGTAGGAAGCCTGCTTCCCCCTCTCTCTCTGCCTGCCTCTCTGCCTACTTGTGATCTCTCTCTCTGTCAAATAAATAAATAAAATTTTTAAATAAATAAATAAGTAAATAAATAAATAGGATTACACATCAAGACATTCTAGAATATGATAAGGCCACAATAGAGGATACCCTGTGCACAAAAATTATAACAAAATTCCAAACTCTGCTTCTTCAGAAAACTTAGAGCATTCTTCAACTGTAAATAAAAATAGAATAATTTTATTTATTTATTTATTTAAAGATTTTATTTATTTGAGAGAGACAATGATAGTGACAGCATGAGTGAGCACAAACCTGGAGGAGAGGGAGAGGGAGAAGCAGGCTCCCCGCTGAGCAGAGAGCCTGATATGCCAAAGGCAGATGCTTAACCAACTGAGCCACCCATGCCCCCCCCCAAAAAAATAATTTTACTAGTGACTATTTTCCTTTTCATCTTGTATCTTAGACTAGTGCAAGCAGAGTTTAACATCTATAGTAACTGCAGATCCTGGTGGACTTACTTTAGATCACTGTTAGTTTTTCCTGATCTAGACTATAAGCTCTTGGTTAGCTTTTGAATGGAATAGATTTGTTTATTTTTTCTACCTTTTATAAATCTTGTGTGTGTTGGGGTTGGGGGGAAGTTCGTGTGAGTGAGCTAATTCAAATCAGTTTTCAGAGTAGGGGTGTGGGGAGAATAGAAGTGACTTTATCAAAATTAACTACATTAATCCTCAGAGCAATACAATGACAACGGAGTTCAAAATATTGTAACTGACAAATGAAAAGCCCAACTCTTAAAAAATTTAAATAATTTCCTATTATCAGTTTGTTTTAGTGATTCAACCTAGATCTCTAAATCCTAAGTCAGTGCTCTTCCACTGGCTTATCTGAGCAGGCTTGGGGCAAAAGAAAGAAAATAAAATAAATAAATCCACAGACCCAAATGCTCACCAGAATAGTGTCCACAAATATGGTGCCATAATTACCTTCTCTATTATTTCATATTAGTGTTTTATAATGGCGTTTTATCTAAAGAGACAACTGGATAACTTTTTACTTTATCTGATAAACTCCATTTGACAAGATAAGAAGCTGGTGAGGAAGAAAAGTAGTGGGAAAAAAATGATCAAAGTTGGAGGAGGGGAATGAGCGTAAGAGGGCAAATGATGGCAAATGCCCAATCTCAGCCCAAGGTGGTCTGAGTTGAGTGCCAGGCTTGGGAGGAAGCGTTGCCCCAGATGCAAGGAATAATTTGTTTCCTAATGCCTCTGGCTTTCTCCATGGAAATCTGCCTCTTGTGAAATCTTCCTTCCTTTCTCCCTGACTTTATTACTGCAGTCTCTCACTGTGGTCCTGGCCAACCAGGCCACCTGATGCCTGAAGCCCAGAAAATTCATAATGCTGGAAAGGAACAGTCTCACCTCATTTGTCATCTCAGAAACTAATTATTATGCAAAATGGTCATTTCCCCCAGAATTTACCATGGTTTCCCTCTATTTGGAATGACCAAACAACTCACGGGGGTTAACTCAGTTCAACTTCCCTTTTTTTCCTTGATACCCATAGGTAAGATGTATGGACAACATACATTTCTCCAAGGTCATTTTATCTAGACAGCAGGAGTAATAGAGGGCAGTTCATTTATGTGAACATAAGCAGTAAAGACTGGTAAAATTATGCAAAGTTTCTATAACTTGGCATAAAAATAATACACTCTTCTAACACTGGCCCCGAATAGCCATAGAATTGAGGTCCTATTGATTCAGGGGGTACAGAAGGTACTTGGTTAATGCTCAAAGAAAACATTTGTGTAATGAAAATGTCTCATTAAAAAATCCAGATTTCTAGCTTCTTTTGAAAAACTAGAACATATGTCAAAATTATGCCTGCATTTCAACATGATATTTTTCCACTTGAACTTGGACTTAACATTGGAGATCCCTTTGGGTTGGGCATGAGCTGGCCAGTTCTTTAGTTTCTGCCAAAGGTACAATATAATCACACCAACTTAAATTTTGTTAAATTCTCTCAGCTCTGTTAATTTTCACCTCCTATGTTTATTGGATTTTGCTAACCTTGCCTTAAGGAAAATGTCAAAAGTGGATTAAAACAGTGTTGAAATGTTAAGTGGTGCAGTTTAATGGATTTTGAACCGGAGGGATAACCTAACTTTTCTTCTCTCTTCTTGTCTTTATTTTCTTTCAAACAACTTCCGTGGGCTAATCATTGTGTAGGCAACAAAAATGTATCCTCTCACTTAGTTTTCATACAAACACTACAAAAATCTCTATTATTCCTATTTTATTTTGGAGCTACGAGACCTGAGAAACTAAATAGGATCCCATGGTCAGGTGACGATTGAGCTCAGTCACAGGTGAGTCTGGTGCCTATGACGCAGCCTGAAGACCTGAATTGGAAGCAAAGCTTAGCCTTTACTGGGAGGAAACATACCGTTTGGGGAGAATGTTATGGGATTCTGAGTGCAAGACCCTGCATTCCCCCAGTACTAAAAGTTACCCCCTCCGAGACTCCATTTCCTCAACTATACCTTTCCAGAGTAATATTTGGCCTTTGTCTTTTCTCCTTTCCAAACTTGGACATACCTAGCTGTGCGTTCTCTCCTAAAAATGTCCTAAAAGTTTATGACTCTTTACATATGCTCATACTTTTCCTTCATCCTGGCCAGACTTTTTCTTCATTGGTTTCATTAACCCTCCTCTCTGAAGTACTCTCTGAACTGTATAGATGGAATGAACTGTTTTTCGTCTTTAGTACCATGACTGATCTGCTATAACATTCATCACATTTTATTACAGCTAGTTCTTTATATTTGATGAATTTACTAAATTTTAAACTACTGACAATAAGCATTTTGTACTACTTTGAATTCCCAAGAACTACAGCAGCATGTCAATTAAGAGAATTTTAATTAAATTGGTAGACTGAATAAAGTAATATATCAATGAAATGATATATGCAGTTCTATATTTATCTTGAGATAGTAGTCAGTTATTTTTAGAACTAGTTCTTTGGTTTTGCTTAGATTTTTTCATAACTGAGTGCCATGAAAAGAGATAGCTGAGTACATTTGAAATTATCAGATTTTTTAGGTTGTTTAATAAGATAAAAGTTAATCAGATTAAGATGCGTATATATTAGTGCTGATACTCTGAAAGCTATTCTTTTCTTTGGGGAGAGAGGGGCAGAATGAGAAAGAGGAGAGAATCTCATGCAGGTTCCGGATACAGCACAGAGCCCTCTACAGGGCTTGATCTCAGGACCCTGAGATCATAACCTGAGCCAAAACTGGTCTGACGCTTAACCAACTGAGCCACTCATGTGTCCCTCTGAAAGCTATTCTAATGAAATATGAATATGTGGTATCAAGGGGCAAGAAGACTACTGGTATTTCTATCAAATTAGTGAACAAATTAAATTTTGTATTTTGTATCATGTGAATATAAGAATTATTTTCTCAAAAGTATCATGATGTGAAAACAAAACAAAACAAAACACCAGACCTGAATTTTTAGGAATGCCTATCTGAACTTTTTAAAAAGTTAAGGAGAAATTTATTGAGCACATACAGTGCCCTCTGTCAAGACTAGGAATTGAAAGACCCTGATCCCTGAAGACGCATGGTTCTTGTTATTCGATAATCAAAGTTGGTCAGTAGAATATTGTAATAGAATATCAAAAATGATATAATAGTGATTATTCCATTAATTAGTTTTATGTTCTTTAACAAGCCTAATCTTGTAGTCTACTTGTTTCAATGTTTTTATTTTTAATTTTTATTTTTTTTTAAGATTTTATTTATCTATTTGACAGAGAGAGAGAGATCACAATTAGACAGAGAGGCAGGCAGAGAGAGGGGGGAAGCAGGCTCCTGCTGAGCAGAGAGCCCGATGTGGGGCTCGATCCCAGGACCCTGAGATCATGACCTGAGCCGAAGGCAGAGGCTTTAACCCACTGAGCCACCCCCGCGCCCCATGTTCCAATGTTTTTATCAATGAAGCAGGTTAATTAAATTAGATGAAATTTAGGGCTTTTAGCTCTGGCTTTTTCCAACACTTTATGGCAGCATCTTCTGCTGTCTTTAAACATGCCTCTAAAAGAGCTGAATCTATATTAGGTTTCTGAGTATTTCTAGGTATATTATATAAATCCATGATTCCAAAACTATGTTTTGAGGCCTCCTGGAGAACCACACAGAGGACTCTGAGGAACAGTTTAAATTTTTCGAGAAAAAGGGAGAATATTCAATATTGGTTAGTAACTGTTGTGGAGGATAGCTTGATATATTTCAGTTTCAACATTAGATTCCATTTTGTACCTTTCGATGATGTCATTGTGAAGCTGGGTTTTTGTTGGTTGCCATAATAAAATGCAAGTACCAATATAAAGCAAGAGAATCAATGCAAAATAGGGAATAGGGAATGGTGGTTGGTCCAATCTGACTCGAAGGTTTAAGAGGTGGTAGAAGTCAAAAATCAGTTTTCGTATCAGTAATTGTGATAATGTAAGAATAAAAAATTATTATTTCATTTGACATAAATTATTTGTTCAAAACTCTATTAAGTTATTAGGATAGTAAGTATTTATTAAGTTGTTTGAAACATTTTAATGAATAAATGGAATTATAGAAACTTCTTTGACCTAAGGTGTTCCATGAAAAAAAAGATGAGATGTTAAATGAACCATTTACTAATAAGCAAGTTTAAAACAACCAGTGTAAGTCATTCCAAAATGATTTCTCCGTTATCATATATAAAGTGTATTGGAGTCAAGCTTTTGTTCATCAGATAAAAATATTTGTATTGAGAAAGGATATATTTTCCCCTAGATTTATGTAGCTAGTTAATAGCAGGTTGTTTCATCTGTCTACAGTGTCTATACTCATGGTAAAAAGATAGACTTTTTATGTAGACTACTTAATGATAAGTACTACTTAATGATAGTCTACTTATGATTCTCAAATTCTTTTGTAAAATACATATTTCTATAAAAAGGTTAAAAAGAAACGGAAAGCAGCTGCTAAACAATTTCCATAATTATGTAAATTAGGTGTGATCTCCACTCTCTTGGTGGACTGCCAATGTGTCCAGCTGGTAAAAACAATTGGTCAGCTAGGCATGGAGAGGGGCACATTGATTTTCGCAAAAGACGTAGAAATCAAGCTTTCATGCGTTTAAGGCATTTTTTCATGTGTGTATTTCTATTGTCCAATCTCTCTTTCATTATGAAAATATCCACCCATTGCAGTCACTTAGAGAATGCAGAAATGAGAGGAGATTAAGAGGGATTTATTAGTTTTATCATTCCAATACATTGTTAACATCTTGAGTTTACCATTTAATTCTTATTGTTTTCTAATTAATGAGTATTTAAAAATATTATTAGGGTCACTATAAATGTAAACTACATTATTATCTTTTCCTCATCCTAAGCATTTTCCATAAAAGTACGTGGTCTTTATAAAAATTATTTTAATTATGGTATGTTATTCTAATTAGCTATAGTACCATCAATTACTAAGGTACTTCTTAAAAAAAGTACTGAACATTAGATTTTTTTTTTTTTAAACTTCACTCTGGTGACATTATAATACTGATATCCAGTTAAAGAAGATGGATACATAGATGTATTTTAGTTGACTCTCCAGAATCTACACTAAACTGACAATAAAAGAATAAAAATTTATCTTGTAACCTCAAAATAAAAGGAAAGAAGAGGAGATTTTGCTTATGAGGTTGGAGAAAGCAGAATTCTGAACCCTCAGGCAAAGGACTACTCATTGCAGAGGAAATGTGGAAAAGGACTTGCTCAATAATCTGAATAAGAGCAGCTTTGGATGCAATGATAAGAAGCAACACTGTATATGGAAAATCCAGAATTTGAATTACTGACATCAATAATGCCGCTCTCAGTAATTGATAACAGTAAGATTTGAGTGTTAACCAATTGGACCATCTTGCCTTCTGAAGATCACTCCACCAACAGCAGAATGAATATCAAAGTGAAACAGTCACCATTCTAACACTGGGACACAAAAGGATTCTTGATAAATTGAAAATGATCGAAAATGTACATAGTTTGTTTTAATATCACAGAATAACTAAACTAGAAATCAGTAACTAATTAATATCTGTAGAATCTCCAAATATTTGGAAAACCACCCACACATAACTGAAACTCAAAGAAATCAAAAGGAAAATTTAAAAAAAAAAAATATTTTGAGCAGAGTGAACATTTGTAAGATGAAGCCAAAAAGTGCTTAGAGGGAAATTTCGGGCTCTCAGGTTTTGTCTTAAGAGAGGAAAGGTCTGAAACCAGTGACCTAAGCTTCTGTCTTTAAAGCTATAAAAAGAAAATCAAAGGAAACAGGAGAAAAATGAAAGAGCAGAAAGAAATGAAAGAGAAAAATGCACAAACAGCAGAAAAATTCCAGTGAAACCCAAAGATGGTTGTTTACTCATTTCACCTATATTTATAGACCTCTAGCTAGGCTGATCAAGAAAAATCAGAGAGAAAACAAAAATTACTGATCTGTGCAGTGAAAGAGGCTCGATCACAGGCTCCACTTCTGGATTTGTGGGTGAGAAGTGTAGCATACTCCCAACAAAATAAGGATTTAACTAGAGAGAGTCATCAAAAATGATCATTTAACATGTTTGGAAATTTCTCTAAAGGGGTACAGCAAATGTAAAAACACCCCTTCAAGTTTTAGTCCTTGGTGTTTGAGTTATAACTCCCTCTCTCACTGCACTAAAGGTCCATCTTACAGTTTTTTACAGAAACTACTTTGGCGCTCTTTGCCAGGAGGGGTAACCAAGAAAATCGCCAGGCACGGCTGGGGATGGGTGATATCTCCTTTTATAAGTTCCCAGCCTAGAGAGCTGTCTCTATGGGAGAACAGAGTATTTATCATCTAGTATTTATCGTCTCGCACAGCTCCATGTTGCAAAGGCTCTTTTCCCAGCTGCTGTCTCTTAGAGGACTGACACACGGCCATATTCCCCTAGCCATACGGTGGAGATTCTACTTGAGGCTGAGAATACTGAACCTCTGTCATCCCTGCTCCAGCTCGCTTAGAAAACATAGCTTCCATGTCTAAATGGACAAGCCAAGGGGAACAAGGGCCACCAGCCCCAATGCCGCCAACCCACTCAAATAGCAGTTTGTCCCTCTGGAAGTAATAGGCCACTGCTGTTGAGCATTGCCCAGAGGTAGTGTTACAGGGGTTCTGCTGAGAGGTACTCAGAAGCAAGAGACCCTCAAGCTTTGCCTGAGAGTACAAACCTTATTTGGAACAAAGCATGGAGAATTCCGTGCCAACAAAAAACCTTGAGGTCCTTTGGAGAGCACTGAGGAGGATCTTCATGGCTCCATGATACTAGTGGCAAAAGTAAAAGGGCAGAAGAACCTCAAGTTTAACAGATAATTAGAGAAAGAGGAAAGCCAAGAAGAGCCATCCTGGAATTATGGTCAGCCTTAGAGGTCAGCAAGGTTGTGTACCTTGCACAGGCTGCATAAGTCAAATAGGACTTGGAACGAACTTGAGAATTCCTTAAACCACAAATAGTCCCTCACTGGGACTAGGGATTTATGCACAGAGCCTGACCAAATACTGGTTGAAAAATAAGCTACTTCTTTTTTTTTTTTTTAATTTTTTTTTAAGTTATAAAAAAGATTTTATTTATTTATAATGACAAAGAGAGAGAGATCATAAGTAGGCAGAGGCAGGCCCGGGGCACGGGGTGGGGGGAGCAGGCTCCCCGCTGAGCAGAGAGCCCGATGTGGGGCTCGATCCCAGGACCCTGAGATCATGACCTGAGCTGAAGGCAGAGGCTTTAACCCACTGAGCCATCCAGGTGCCCCAAAATAAGCTACTTCTAACTGGGGACAGCAACTACTAGAAAGCCAGATGCATCACTGGATGTCTGGAGATGATTGTGCTTGCTCAAGGATGCACTCATTCTATAAAATATGTATGCTGCGTGATTTATTACATATGTTTTAGCGTGAGGCTGGATGAGGAAAATAAAAATCAAGAATAAAGAGCAAGGGATGCCTGGGTGGCTCAGTTGGTTAAGTGGCTGCCTTCAGCTCAGGTCATGATCCCAAGGTCCTGGGATCAAGTCCCACATCAGGCTCCTTGGTCAGCAGGGAGCTTGCTTCTCCCTCTGCCTACTGCTCCCCCTATTTGTGTGCTTTCTCTCTCTCTCTCTTTGACAAATAAATAAATAAAAATCTTTAAAATAAAAAAAAAAAAGAGTAAAGAGCAAGACTCAAGATCAAGACTCATCTATAATGTAAAAAAAATCAGAACATTGATTTCCATTAGCAGTCAAGGCCAAAAAGAACATTGGAATGATCTTAATGTTTTAATTCTTTGCAGGGAATGATCCAACCATTATAAACATTTTTCAGAACATATAGTAAGAGTACATTTACATTTGTGCATTTAATTGTATTTAAAGTTCACAGGAGAATAAAAATATATACATAAATGCTGAATTCTGTTTAATGATTTGAATGCTGAAGTATTCATCAAAGATGTACCTGTTTCTGCAATTAACTTTAAAAAATACCAAAAATAAGTTGTATTAATGGATCTGTAGGAGGATATGTGAGAAAAAATATTTTAATGGTATAATCTAAGTGGTGAAATACAGATGCTCATAGCACATTTTTTCAAGTTTGTTTTATGTTTGATTTTTTTTCTTAATTACAAGAGGATAAACCTGACAACATTTTTTTGGACAATATATAGCAACTGGCACTCATATTGACACAGTGGAAAAGTTACAGTGGAGTGCAAGATGATTGACAATTTGAAAACCAGGTTGACAATTCAGTTAGCATAGTTAACACACACTTAGCAAACCCATCGTTCCATTCATTTCTGTGAATTTACCCAAGAGAATTGAGAACACATGTTCAAAGGCTAGCGTCTATTAGCTTTTGGTGTGATAACAACAGAAATGCATTTCTCACAGTTCTGGAAACCTGATGTCCAATATCAGGATGCTAATATGACCCTGTTTTGCTGAGACCTCTATTCCTGCTGTTCTCACTTGGCAGACAGAGAGAGTGAGAGTAATGTCTGTTCTTTTAAGACCACTAATCCCATCCGAGGGCCCTACCCTCATGACTTCATCTCAACCTGATTACTTTCCCAAATCCCTATCTCCAAATACCATCATACTAGGGATCAGGATTTTAACATATGAATTTGGGAGCAGGGACACAATTCAGTTCACAGCAACCAATATAAAACTGTTTATTGCAACTTTCTCCATAGAAACCTATGAAAACAACCCAATGTCCATCAACAGGTGAATGGATAAATAAGTTGTGATCTATATATACTATGAATAGTGATGAGTAGTAAAGAAGGCTGAATTATTGCTATTTGCAACAACACAGATGAATCTTAAAACAGTGTTACGCTAAAGAAGCCAAATGACAAGAATATACACTGTATGGTTCCATTTATGTGGAAGCCTCGAAAATACATAATGACAATATAGATCATTGGCTGCCTGGGGCCTTAGTTGGGAGATATTGAGAAGAGGCACAGGGAATTTTGGGAGTGACAATAGTGTTCTATAGCTTGATTATGTGTTGGTTGCATAAGTGTACACATTTGTCTAAATTTACTGAATGTAAAATAAATAAATAAATAAATTTACTGAATGTACATTTATGTGACTTATTTTAGCTAAATTGCATTTTATTTTATTAATAAAAAATAATATGGGCAATTAGATTTTCTGGAGCCTTCTGATAATTTTAACTTGAACTTTAACTGTAGAGGGAGTATAGTTTAGTTGCTCCAAGACGTTCACTTGGTCATGGTGAACTTCATAGCTGTTCAGAGAATGAGGGGAATCATAAAATTGTAAACACTTTTTTAAAAAGATTTTATTTATTTATTTGACAGAGAGAGAGAGGGAGCACAAACCATCTTTAAATTTAGGGTTTTCATGTAGGGAAACTGTTTACAAATAATAAGTAATAATAATTCATATTTGCCTGTCACTTTTAAGTTTAGAAAACTCTTTATATAATTATATCATTCAATACGTGTATAACTTTTACATTGAAGACAAGGAGAGATGCTTATCCAGTTATATGTTTTGCCTAAAGAAATTTTAAATGGAGTGAATTTGAGCCCATCTCTGACTGGATCCATGGGGGGCTGGATAATTCATCAAGATAAGTGTTATGCTCTTGCTGTTAAACCTTTTCCCTCTCTTCTTACCAACAGTTGAGATGTGCCTTTTTTGTTTCATTGCTTCTGAAATATTTGTGCTTTGGGGTCAAAAACATAAGGACTCAGCTCTTACCTAGTATCTGATGTTTGAAAGTTTAGGATCATTGAGGGAAAGTAAAATATCTCACTGTGGAGAGGATGGAGTTGGGCACTTCGAGTGAAACACAATACTGATATTTGGTTTTTAGAGCTCACAGACATGCACGTGTGTGTGCATGTGCATATGTGTGTGTGTGTGTGTGTGTGTGTGTATGAGTGCACAGAGGTCTGCCTGGATGTGTCTATGGTGTATGTGTGTGTCTGTGTATAAGCCCATGCTCTCTGTATGGTAAAGTACACTTGTGCCGTAGTGTGTGGGTTAAGTAAGTTTGGGATCTTTGGTTGCCTTCATACTGTCTCCAACAAAAGAACATTTAAGCCCAATATTGTAGAACAATACCCATGCTAAGTGACACTTCCTGAATGTTACTGTCAATATTTTCGTGATGGCTATGGGAAAAACAAGTACAATGGCTTGTTCAGAATATTTTGCTAAAGTTTTATCCAATGTATGATATTGTACCTATTTACTCCCACAAATTTTTTGTTCTATCATGATCAGTTTCCATACACACACACACATATATCCGCTTGCATAAGAGAAAAAATGAGAATGCACATGGATATTGAATCCTTGATGTAAATACATGTCTTTCAAGTTTAATTTACGACTGCTTGTTCCCACAACTTCACCACAGTAACAACAAAAATATTTGGCAATGGCAGTCTTTTTCAAGTAAATGAAAGTAATCAGAAAGCAAGTAATAGTGATGAAGAGAGTCGGTCATACTTACCTTCTAAATAAATGCCAGCTCAGGTCAGATTGTTGTGTCTGTGAAGATTACTGAGCAGGTTAGTCCAAATCCCCTTTTGTATTGTATGCTGACTGCTAGCTTTCATTAGTAGAAATCCAGGAAAAATGAGTAATCAGCCTATTAACAAGTGTGTTTATCCAATATGCCACATTTTACCTAAGCTGGATTAGCCTCTCCTTCAGAAAATGGGAACTTTGTTGACTACTTTAAATAGTCCTTAAAATCTCCCTATGCTCTAAATTCTTCATAGTCAAGGGCATCCTCTGTTATGCCCTGAATCTGCTGCAATGCCCAGCACAGTTCCTGTGAGGATAGACACATGTGTATGTCTTTAATTAAGCTGAACAACTTTCGGGTTGATGTGGATTTCAAGTGTTTAAGAACCAATGCCTTATCATAAAGCATCACTCTCAGGCTTAGCTAGAAAGAACTAGAATCTTCTATTATTTAAGACAATACATTTTTGCTCACAGTCAGTAGGTTAGATATATTTTTCTTACAGAACAACCACAAGACAGTAAGACAATATCCTATCTCTGGAGCCATTCACATTTCTGAGTCCTTAATATGGGCTAAGTATTTTGCTAAAGACATTGCCATATTTTCTCTTTTAGTCTGACTTGAATCCAATTGATAGTAGAGATTCCCCATATGCTCATTTTTTAATTAAGGAGACTGAAACTCAGAGAAGTTTAGTAGCTTGCCAAGGACACAGAGCAAGGGACTATTAAGAAAGGATTAGAGCCCAGAAACTTATACCCAGGAATCCACATTTCTAATGCATTCAGTAGCCCACTGAACTGATACATTCTCATGTTGACAAGAGAAATATACTCGATAGCGAACAATATCCACTCTTCCTGATCTCATTTTTCCTGTCAATGTCCAGCTTTAATTTTGAAACCTAGATTTATTTTAAATGCTTGAAATTCATTCATTTATTTGCCCATTCATTCATTCATTCATCAGTTACTGTATTTCTTCTATATACCATGCATTATTCTCAAATTTAAGAAATTAAGAATAGGGGTGCCTGAGTGGCTCAGTGGGTTAAAGCCTCTGCCTTCGGCTCAGGTCATGATCTCAGGGTCCTGGGATCGAGCCCCGCATCAGGCTTTCTGCTCGGCGGGGAGCCTGCTTCCCGCTTTCTCTGTGCCTGCCTCTCTGCCTATTTGTGATCTCTCTCTCTCTCTGTCAAATAAATAAATGAAATCTTTAAAAAAAAAAAATTAAGAATATAAAGAAATAAGTTCCTTGTCCTGTAGGATCTCACTGCTAATTGGAGAGATGAATAAACAGACATATTATAATACACACAAAGAAGAGAAAGCTGTAGCTAACCTGACCTTGGCTGTCAGTGAAAATATTACCATTAACATTGCCGGAGGGTAAGAATATTCTAGGCTGAGGGCCAGGATATGTTACATAAACTAATTAGAAGTGCTGGGATGTGGCATATAAGAAGTTCTGTGTGGGTTAAGTACCAGGTGAGTAGGTTCGGTAGAAGATGAGAATCGAAATGAAGGATCACAGAGCGCCTGGGTGTGCAGTCCGATAAGCGTCCAACTCTTGGTTTTGGCTCAGGTCATGATGTGAGGGTTGTGAGATCGATCCCCACGTGGGGCTCTGTGCTCAGCACAGTCTGCTTAAGTCTCCCTCTGCCTCTGTCCATCTCCCTGTGCTAGTGCATGTTCTGTCTGTCTCTCTCAAATAAATAAATAAATCTTTAAAAAGATATATTAAAGAAAAAAGTGAAGGGCCACCGTTGCCGTCTGAAGACTTCAGATTTCTTTGTATGCTGGTGCCAGGGACATACTGAAATGGCCTCAAACACAAAATGCACATCTTTTAGTTTCTACCCGAGTGAGATGACAAGCAAGCATCCTTGCCCTATGATTCAGGCACATTGACTGCAACCTCAGGAGATGACACTTGAGACTAGAGTGTAAGATGAGAATATAACATTTCTTCATGTCGTGGTTTCATACTTGATATATCTACTGAAGTTGTACCACTGAACATTTATGTTGTTGATGATATGTGTAGCAAGGTCCAGTACCCTCTTGTAGGAGCTGAAAACACTGTCTTTATAGCCAAAATGCCATTCTGTCCCAACAGGGAGCACCCCACATTCTGAGTGATTATCGGTCAGTCTGTTCTGTGCCCATCTGTATCTTCCAGATGTGGGAGCTACTCAAGTGCTCTCCTTACAGAGAAGAGCAGAACCAACTGTCATGACCATAAGATTTGTGAGATCATCTGCAGAAGCCATAACCAGTTCTGTTCAGGGAAGATGTCAGACTGTAATGAACATTTATGGGAAATAGATATTAAATACAAATCCTTCAAAGAACACCATCAAATTAAATTGACTTTTAAATAAATCATCTAAAGTTTGTGTCAGACTCAGACCAATTAAACTCAGGGAAGAATGTGTTGGAATATCAAAATGTAATAAAATGAAATAAAAATTTCATAAGTAGATGTGATTTATGTGGTCACTAATATAGATAAGTTAAATTAAGACTCTGATCTAAAAGGTAGTTGAGGTAAATAGCATGGGTTTTGGAGTCAAATAGACCTGCATTGTAATTAGTGCGTCCACCATTATGTGGATAACCATTGGTAAGTGGTCAAGTGATTGATAAATATCTTAACTTCATCCAGCTTCAGTTACTATTTCTATAAAATGAAGAAAATAGTACATAATATAAACAATCATTTTATGTATAGATTGAAATGATGTATCTAAAGGATAGCACTTGTTATTGAGGAATTCAGTGAATAGTAGCCATTCTCAAAAAAAAATTTTTTTTAAAGATTTTATTTATTTGACAGCAAGAAACACAGCGAGAGAGGGAACACAAGCAGAGGGAATGGTAGTGGGAGAAGCAGGCTTCCTGCCGAGCAAGGAGCCCGATGCGGGGCTCGATCCCAGGACCCTGGGATCATGACCTGAGCCAAAGGCAGACGCTTAACAACTGAGCCACCCAGGTACCCCTCAAAATGTTTATTAACCTTTTAAATAGCATCACATATTTCTAACATGAGAAGAATGGATTTTAGATAAGAGATGCCTGATTTCTAGCTTTAGCATGATGACTTAACATAAATATATATAGAAATAGTCAACAAACCATAAAGTTATATACAATATAAAATACATGACCATTTTTTTTTCATTAGACATAATTATTTAACACCCGCTATGTGCCAGACACTTTTGTAAGAATCTAGGGAAACACCAATAAACAAATCAATTCCTGCCACACAAGACATAATATTCTAATGGAAAGATATGAAATAAATAATTGAAATAAAATATTGTAAGTTCTAGGAAATACATAATTTTATAAAATATAATTGTAAGTTTGAGGGAGAATATATGTGTATTATAAAGTATTTTAGATAGGATAACCAGGGAATGTCTCTGAGAAGGAAAGCTTTGAGCAGAGATCTAAGGGATAAAATAACCCACTTGTGCAAAAATCCGCAGAAGAGCATTTTAAGTAGAGCAAGTGGAAAGGCCCAGAGGTTGAGCTGTGCTTGGGAAAGAGCAATGGAACCAGAGTGGTCAATGTAAAATAATGAATGAGAAAGCAAGTAACAGATGATGGATTTGAAGAGTAAGGCAGGATCTGTTCAGGTCACGTCATGTAGGCTACAGGAGACTTTAGATTTAATTCTAAGTTTGACAGTAAGTCACTGGAGGAATTTAAGCAGATTTCTCTCTCCCCCCCAATTTGCATGTGCAATTTTCTAAATTCTTTGGGATTATACACTAGAGTCTTTATATCCTCCTTTGCTTCTTTTTTTTTTTTCTAAAAGTGATCTTTTTATTTTCATTCTTTTTTTATTTTTTCCCAAATATGTTTCTTTTATTTTTTCAGTGTTACAAGATTAATTGTTCATGCACCACACCCAGTGCTCCATGCAATACTTGCCCTACTCTATACCCACCACCAGGCTCGCCCAAACCCCCATCCTCTCCCCTCCAAAACCCTCAGTTTGTTGCTCAGAGTCCACAGTCTCTCATGGTTCATCTCCCCCTCTGATTTCCCCCCAGTCCCTCCTTCCCTTCCTTGTCGCAATGCCCTCCATGTTTTTCTTTATGCTCAGCATGTGAGACCATAAGGTAATTGGCTCTCTCTGCTTGACTTATTTTACTCTGCATAATCTCTTCCAGTCCCGTCCATGTTGATACAAAAGTTGGGATATTTGTCCTTTCTAATGGAGGCATAATATTCCATTGTATATATGTACCATATATTCTTTATCCATTCATCTGTTGAAGGGCATTTTCTTTCCACAGTTTGGCGATTGTGGCCATTGCTGCTATGAACAGTGGGGTACATGTGGCCCTCCTTTGTAATGCATCTGCTTCTTTGGGGTAAATACCTTGTAGTGCAATTTCAGGTTGCAGTGCAATTTCAGCTCTATTTCTAATTTCTTGAGGAATCTCCCCACTGTTTTCCAAAGTGGCTGCACAAGACACAAAAAAGTGGAAAAACATTCCATGTTCCTGGATCGGAAGAATAAACATTGTTAAAATGTCTATACTGCTCAGAGCAATCTATACTTTCAATGCCATCCCGATCAAAATTCAACCGGTTTTCTTCAAAGGGCTGGAACAAACAATACTAAAATTTGTATGGAACCAGAGAAGACCCCGAATTGCTAAGGAAATGCTGAAAAAGAAAAACAAATCTGGGGGCATCACATTGCCTGATTTCAAGCTTTACTACAAAACTGTGATCATTAAGACAGCGTAGTACTGGCACAAAACAGACTCATAGACCAGTGGAATAGAATAGAGAGCCCAGATATGGACCTGCAACTCTATGGTCAAATAATCTTTGACAAAACAGGAAAAAATATCCAGTGGAAAAAAGACAGTCTCTTCAATAAATGGTGCTAGGAAATTTGGACAGCTCTATGTAGAAGAATGAAACTTGACCATTCCTTACACCATACACAAAGATAAACTTGAAATGGATAAAAGACCTCAACATGAGGCAGGAATCTATCAAAATCCTAGAGGAGAACATAGGTAGTAACCTCTTCGACATCAGCCACAGCAACTTCTTTCACGACATGTCTCCAAAGGCAAAGGAAACAAAAGTGAAATTGAACTTTTGGGACTTCATCAAGATAAAAAGCTTCTGCACAGCAGAAGAAATAGTCAACAAAACAGACAGGGAACCCACAGAATGGGAGAAGATATTCACAAATGACACTACAAAGGTCTGACATCTAAGATCTATAAGATCTATAAAGAACTCCTCAACTCCTCAAACTCAACACTCATAAAACCGATAATCACATAAAAAAATGGGCAGAAGACGTGAACAGACACTTCTCCAAAGAAGACATACAAATGACTAACAGGCACATGAAAATCATCATCTTTAGCCATCAGGGAGATTCAAACCAAAACCACACTGAGATACCACCTTACACCAGTTAGAATGGCCAAAATCAACAGGACAGTAAACAACAAGTGTTGGAGAGGGTGTGGAGAAAGGGGAACCCTCCTCTGCTTCTTGAATTGTTTTATTTAGGGCCAGATTTGGTTTTGATTTCTTACTCTTAATCTTTTCCTTTTATGTCATCCTATTTAACAATTATTTTTGGATCCTTTCTTTTTCCATTCACATTCAAGAATAATAAGACAAGAAGTGTGGTTGTCAACTCTGTATATATGGTAGAAATTTTCAACTGAGAAGACTTCAAGAAAGACTTCAATGAAATTTTATCATGCTATCACTCCTGGAGAAACCTAACATATGTGAATGATAATTTTATTGTAAACTGCCAATTTCTTCTCAGATAATCTGTTTATTTTTTTTAAGGAGACTCCCTGCCCCTGTGTAGTGTACCTCCTACATTGCTTCTTAGGAAGTTACATAAGGAAAAACTTAGAAAGAAACGTAGAGTAAACCCAGAAAGAAGAAAATACAGGTTCAAGAAAATGGTAGGAAAATATTCCAGAGAAGTTCCGGAATATAGTTGGCTGCAGTCAGCTGGTCAACCATTCAGTGCTGTTGCTGGAGAGTGGCAAGGAAATAGTGGAGCAAATGAGAGTCTAGGTATAGAACTCATGGCTGAAACATCTGTGTATACTTGTCTAATAAAGGTAAGGAGTGTTGCAAATGTTGGCAGCAGGTAGTTCCTTTCCCAGGCTTCAGGTGGAGCATGTGAAGAAACATCATTTCAAGCAATACTTTTGTCTTCTTATGATTTCACTTTCTCTTCCCTAAAGGAATTATCTGATTGGTAGAGAAGGGATTAATTGACTCTCTCTTTTCCTTCCTTCTCATTTAGTTGGTCTGCCTACCAGAACATGAGCTATGGTGTACCATCAGTCCTAACATAAGTGTAGTTGTAAAGACTCTGTACTTGTAAAGGCATCAGTTACTTAGCACTGGCAATGGTTGGATGTGTGTATCTAACTGAAAAGTTCATTATATGCTCACTCAGCTAAAACACCAAAGCCACCTAAAGAGCTTCAGTAAAGATAATCTGTAAGTTCCCTCTCTCTCTCTGAATTCTAAAGTCCTTGACTAAGATGGTTAGAGGTGTGTGATAAATAAGCATACCCCCAAGATATTGCAGGTCTAGGTCTACCCCAATAAAGAAAGCATCACAAGAAAAGTGAGTGAGTTGAATTTTTTGGCTTCCCAGTATATATAAAAGTTAAATTCACACTATAGTCTGGTAGCATTATGTGCAAAAAAAAAAGAAAAAAAGCACATACCTTAACTAAAACTACTTTATCTCTAACAAATGTTAACCATGAGCTGAGCTGTCATTGAGTATAATCACTCAATGATTATATGGTGATCGTAGGTCACGTAATAAATATAATGATACAATTTGAAATATTGAAAATGTGACACAGAAACATGAAGTCAGCAAACACTGTTGGAAAAATGGTTCTAAGAGAAGTGGTAAATGTAATAAAGATATGAAATAAGAATATAATCAAGCAGATTCTTAAGAGACCAAAGGGACAATCCTTAACGTGAGCAATATGCTACATCTAATTGACGTACCAGAAATGCTCAGGCCTGGATGAAACATCTGAAAAGCAGTGTCATTGTCACTGATGATGCTTAGAACACGTTAAGAAATAAAGCAAGACTGAGTGTCAAATGAGCCTTAAATCTATCCTCAGGCTTAGGAAACTTGACTCCCTTCGTCATAGTGGTGCAGGGTGACCTAGCCTGGCTTCAAGAGGGAGGACCTCCTGCTTCTTCTAAGTTAGCTGGACCCAAGTGGCAGAACTGACCTAAAAATGTCAGCTTTGTTTCTTTTACTAGATCGTTGCTCATGGATTTCCCTCAATTTCCTTCCTTTGTGGCAGTGCCAACAAGGTGATGGAGAAGATGCCCATCGGGGGAAAAGAATCAGAAATGGAGAACAAGATTTTTCCTCCCTCAACAAGTATATGTGTGATAGTAAGGGAAGAGGGGGTCACAATATTCAAATAGAGTATGGTTGAGAAATTTCTAGAATTGGAGAAAGGCCTGTATTTTCACAACTTGGGGGCAGAAATAATTCCCATGTAAAATAAATAAAAATAATTCCAAAAATTTTAGGGAAGCTTCTTTAGAACACAAAATAAGGAGAAAACTGTCAGAAAGAAAGGATATTCACAAAAAGTATTTCTTAAACTAATTCCACCACAGCAATAGAAGCCTCCAAACCTTTAAGAAAGTAGCTTGTAGTTGTTGAGAGGCAAAAACAAAAAGAAATTTAAAAAAATCTTCTCAATTCAGAATTTAGACCCAGATATACCTTGAACATATGAAGAGATTGTGAAACTCAGTAGTAATCACGAAGATTAAGATAAAAAAATAACGTACCTCTTTATAATAATCAATTTAAGACCTATAATATGACAAGATAGACTGTCAAATCTGGCACCCCAAATTTCTGGGTAAAGGAAGAAAGAGGTCAAAAACTCAACTTTGGGATGGTCATAAAGGGTTTCATCTACATGAAAACAAAAGCATTTTGAAAACAAGAACAAGAATTATTACATACTAATCTGAGGGTTTTTTAATTTTATTTTTTTAAATTTAATTTAATTTTTTCAGTGTTCCAAGATTCATTGTTTATGCACCACACCCAGTGTTCCATGCAATACGTGCCCTCCTCAATACCCACCACCAGGCTCACCCATCCCCCTGCACCCCTCCCCTCCAAAACCCTCAGTTTGTTTCTCAGAGTCCATAGTCTCTCATGTCTCCCTCTCCGATTTCCCCCCATTCACCCTTCCTTTCCTTCTCCCAATATCCTTCATGTTTTTTTTATGTTCCACATGTAAGTGAAACCATATGATAATTGATTCTCTCCGCCTGACTTATTTCACTCCACATAATCTTTTCCAGTCCCGTCCATGTTGATACAAAATTTTATTCATCCTTTATGATGGAGGCATAATATTCCATTGTATATATGGACCATATCTTCTCTATCCATTCATCTGTTGAAGGGCATCTTGGTTCTTTCCACAGTTTGGCAACTGTGGCCATTGCTGCTATGAATATGGGGGTACATGTAGCCCTTCTTTTCACTACATCTGTATATTTGGGGTAGGTACCCAGTAGTGCAATTGCAGGGTCATAGGGTAGCTCTATTTTTAATTTCTTAAAGAAATTAAAATACCCCACCAGTGGGTATTTTTTTCCAAAGTGGCTGCAGCAACTTGCATTCCCACCAACAGTGGAAGAGGGTTCCCCTTTATCCACATCCTCCCCAACACTTGTTTACTGTCTTGTTGATTTTGGCCATTCTAACTAGTGAGGTGGTATCTCAATGTGGTTTTTATTTGAATCTCCCTGATGGCTAATGATAATGAACATGTTTTCACATGTCTGTTAGCCATTTGTATGTCTTCTTTGGAGAAGTGTCTGTTCATGTCTTCTGCCCATTTTCTGTCATGATTATCTGTTTTTTGGGTGTTGAGTCTGAGGAATTCTTTATAGGTCTTAGATATCAGTCAGCCCTTTGTCTGTGGTGTCATTTGCAAATATTTTCTCCCATTCCATGGGTTGCCTGTTTTGTTGACTGTTTCCTTTGCTGTGCAGAAGCTTTTTATCTTGATGAAATCCCAAAAGTTCATTTTTACCTCTGTTTCCTTTGCCTTTGGAGACATGTCCTGAAAGAAGTTGCTGTGGCCGATATCAAAGGGGTTACTGCCTATGTTCTCCTTTAGGATTTTGATAGATTCCTGCCTCATGTTGAGGTCTTTTATCCATTTCAAGTTTATCTTTGTGTATGGTGTAAGGAATGGTCACGTTTTATTCTTCTATATATAGCTGTTCAATTTTCCCAGCACCATTTATCGAAGACACTGTTTTTTTCCACTGGATATTTACCCCTGTGTTGTCGAAGGTTATTTGACCATAGAGTTGTGGGTCCGTATCTGGGCTCTCTACTCTGTTCTACTGGTCTACGTGCGCCCACATGAGCTCTGATCCAGGAGAATAAATTTTTCTCTTTTGCTCATGAGGAAATTCTCTTGACATGCTACAATTATCTTTTCTTTTTAAATATGCCTGCTTTAAATCAATCAATCAATCAATCAGCCTGCATAAGATTTTCTCAGTTTCTTACTTGTGGGTAACTGGATCTTCTCTAAACCCTTTTTCATTTCTCTAGTTTCATACATCTTCATCTCCACCAAAGCAAAACCTCTCCTTACCCAGGTGTCCCATTTTATAGTTCAAGTTTTGTTAATTGCTTACAAAATAAAGAAAATAAATGTTTGTTCATTTTCCACATTGGATTAGGTTTGTTTGAATGCATAGATTAATTAATTTTTTATACCTGAAGTGAACCTAGGAATCCCACTTTACTTACAGGGAATGGAGTTCCATTTCTCTATTCATTCAAGAAAAAAATTTTAAGTCAGTTATTCATCACAGTATAAGAGAAGCATGAAAAATGAAGAAAATGTGGTCCACATTATATATGTGTTTTGGGAGGGAGTTTCCAGGTTGTATACAAACAATGAATGATGATATGTGAAACATCATAATATTGCTTGGTATGCACTAGGTATAGAAAAAGCGCAAAAAGTTGGTGAACAATTCTAACACAGGGCCTTCGGAAAGATCCATGGAGGAGTATGGCATCTGTGTTAGGTATCAAATAGTGCCTAGAAGTTAGGAAATTAGTCAAAACGTGTAATTAAAATAATTCTATCCAGAAAAAAGTGTTTTTTAAAGTACTCAGAGACATTTCAAAGCATTTATTAGGATTGGGAATTGGGGAGTGACGTGAGGTGAGAACGGGGACAACCTATAGGGGTAGATTTGAACAATGCAGTCTTACAAGGCTTCAAATGTTATGCTGAAGATTTGTTTTTTGGCGGGGAGGCTCTACATCCAACATGGGGCTTGAACTCATGACCCTGAAATCAAGAGTTGCATTTTCTGCTGACTGAGCCAGCCAGGTGCCCCTGTGCTGGAAAGTTTCCTATCATCATTACAGATATGAGTGAATGGAAGAAATGAAGGGGATCGTGTCAGATATTACACTGCTATTCCAGAAACAACAATAAGACAAAGACTTTTTTATCTCTATTCCAATGGATTTTGTGCTGTTCTGCAAAACAACTGTTAAGTTTTTCCTGGACTCAGAAAGACAGATTATAATTAAAATTTCCAAGTGGCCACAATTACTTTTTATAAACTCTGGCCTTCAAATCTTGCACCCTTTCTTCTGACTTTGGACACTTCCCAGCTACTAGGGGTTTGGATTGAGCCAGACGCATTTCTGAGGTTTGAGGAAATAGCCTGTTGCCGTGCTGATTGATGGCAGGAATAAACAGAAGGCAATTTGTTCTTTCCTTGGAGAGCCAGACAGTAGCCACCATAATGTGCAATTTAAGATGAGGGAGATGTCAGCGACAGGACAATGAATGGTGAGAGCCAACAACTTTCCCAATGGCAGGAGAGAAATTTTAAGAGCACTTACTGCTCATTTGCTGTGAAACCAGAAGACCATTTTCACTTCTGTCTTTGATGTGCATTAGTCCTTTACAAATAAGATCAAATTACATACATTAATAATTACACCATGAGGATTTTTCTTTTAGCTAATTTTTCCATGTTTAATGAATGGTATGGTGTAATCTTTTTAACTTTGTATCCTGTACTAAGTTTTGAGCTAATTTTTGTATCCCCTAATTGGGATACATTTTTGGAGAATGAGTTTATCAACATTTATTAATGTTGAAATTAAACTATTTCTTAGGTACTTTTTAAGCTTCTAAGTGAATTGGATAATAAAATTATCATGATAATCCACTGAAACTCTTACTACTAATACAATATAAACAAATTGCAGAAGAGGTCATGTACAATCAGCAAGACATCCAGAGAGATTGGTTTGGCCAAGGTAGTAATGACAGTGTAGGTGTCCTGTATCCAGAGATTGCGTCTTTGACTGCAACGTTTCGCTGATTTTTTTTTTTTTCATTTAACTGATTTTTAAAAGGCTAGAACTTAAAGACACTTTAGGACAGCTAGTCAAACACATTTTAGTATCTGCAGTCTCAGATGGTCACAGAATTTGTTGGTAGCAGGCCAGGAATAAAATCCTGGTCTCTCAGTCTTGGGTCAATGACTTTTTATTCTGCTTGATATCATTGATTACTTAATAGAAGCATACATTCATGGACACATCCACTTCCACATATGCATCTAATGTAGCTGTTTATACTTGGCAGTGACACTGACTGAGAATGTATCTCAGGCTTGATGAATGTCGTTTTTCTTTTCCTTAGGAGAAATAATAGAATATTTTGTGTTAATTAACTGGAGTATTTTGAAAACAAAGAGACACGTATGATAAATAAGATCTAGAAAAAAATGACATTGTGGCTGCGAAAAATACAACTTAGAAACTGATTAATCTCTGTTGCTGGGACTTGTGAGTGTTCTCTCTCTCTCTCTCTCTCTCTCTCTCTCTCACACACACACACACACACACATACACACACCAAACTTAGATATTTGCTCCTCTCCATGTGTGTGTATATATATGCATATATCCATTTATTTAACTAATCATATCCTCTGTTGGGATGTGTTAACATCTGTATATGGGTGTTTGTGTGTGTGCGTTTATGAGTGTGTTTTATGTATGTGTATGTATATGTATGTACTGTGTGCTGTGTGTGTATCTATATGAAGATGGCAATAGATTTACTGAGGAAAAACTCCTCTTTAGAAACAGTAATATTCGTGGGGCGCCTGCCTGGGTGGCTCAGTGGGTTGAAGTTTCTGCCCTCGGCTCAGGTCATGATCTCAGGGTCCTGGGATCAAGCCACGAGTCGGGCTCTCTGCTCAGCGGGGAGCCTGCTTCTCCCTCTTTCTCTGCCTGCCTCTCTGCCTACTTGTGATCTCTCTCCTCTCTGTCAAATAAATAAATAAGATCTTAAAAAAAAAGTGGTATTTGTCTACACCAAAGGCACGCACCATGAAGCAAAAAAGAACACAGCTTTAAACATGAATGCAAGTCTTGGTTGTTTAATTATGTTACCTTATGAAAGTCATCTAACCACTATGGCTGTTTTCCTCATTTGTGAAAAAAGGAAAGTAATCCCTGCATCAAGATTTTATTGAAAATAATCTAAGATATATACCATGGAATGAGTTTTGAAAGTAAACATGTATATGTATATTTTTTCTCTGCATGCATTTCTCCATATATTTATAGAAACAGAGATGGAGAGAGAGGAGCTATTATCAAATAAAAGACGTAAGTTAATATATGTCAAAAAATTCAAAATTTACCCCAACGGCTGCTAGGAAAACATGTACATTGCTTCCTGCTCGTCAGCTCTTGCTGACTACCAATGCATGCACAGATCCACCTTTTATTTATTTATTTTTTTCAGATCCACCTTTTAGAAATGAGTTTTCTTAGGTTCTTTTTCAATAGATTATAAACAAATTTTGATGTCAAGAAGACATCCACACCCATAGTGCTTATATTTATACATGATAAAAGTTTTTCAAATAATGGTAGAATCTTTTAAAAAACTATTTATTTATTTATTTATTTATTTATTTATTTATTTATTTGAGAGAGAGAGAGAGAGCGCAATCCAGGGGAACAGCAGAAGGGGGGGGAGAAGCAGATTCCCCACTGAGCAGGGAGCCCGATGCGGGGCTCCATCCCAGGACCCCAGGATCATGAGTGAGCCGAAGGCAGACACTTAACCGACTGAGCCCCCCGGGCTCTCCTAAATGGTAGAATCTAAATGATGAAATGTTAAGCATATTTTAGGTACAGAAGAGGAGTTTGGTCATCTAAGCTTTCTTTGTCCCCTGGGATCCCTGCAGAATAACTGATGCTTCCCTCTGATAAATGAGAGGGTACAAAACTCTGCCAGTATTTCCCTGTGAGGGTGATTGCACGACTCTATGGGAGCCCTTTACCCACTTCAGAAATAAGATCATGGAGGTTCAGCAAGGGCGTCTACAAGAAGCGAGCACTCGGTTAGGCTCATTGACTGCTCCTATAAAGCTGCTTGTCTTGCTCCACTGGCCTGGCAGCATTTTAGGCTGCATAAGTGAGTGAAAAGCCAACATTCCTTATGGTGTTAGAGCCATTAGAAATTATACATTTAGGTTCTGTTTTGTGAAAGCTATTAGCCTGTCACTCTCTCTATAGGAATATATATGTATGTATAAGTACATATACACACATGTGTATGTATGTGGGTATATATATAAATGACCATATATATTTATCCATGTATACATACATATATATGTATATATGCATATGCATATATGTAAATAATGCTGCAGTCCTGCATTTCCATTAATAAATATATCCCTGAGTAGCACTTGCATAGGCGACCACACTGAAACTTTTAATAATGGTCTGAGCAGATTTTTTTGATAATATGTAAATCCAGAAATACAAAAACATGTCTGTGGAAAAGAGAATGTATATGCATCCTGATTCATTCATACTATGATATGAGGAATTCTTTTATGGAATACAGCATAGAAAGGAATGAACTAGAACCACTGTGTCAATATAGGGAGATCTCACAAATAGGTGATAACAAAAACAAGAATGCAGAAGAGCATATACACTAGATCTCTTTTTATTATAAATTTCAAAAGCATTAAAAAATCCACATACATAAATATGTACATACTAATGACATGTGTCTATATAGTCAACTAGAAGTATGATTGAAGGAATTATTTTAAAGATTTAGATCTTTAGATATCTTTAGATACTAAGTCTAGTGAGGGGATGGACCAGGTAAAGATAGAGATATTTTAACAGTCTTGATAACACCCTTTGTTTAAAAAGAAGCATACTGGGTAGGTGGACATTTGTTTTCTTATGCTTTTTATATGGAATATGCTTTATCTATTTTCACATCACTGAAATCTTCCATAATAACAATGAAATGATCATATATATAAAGGATGTACTACAGTCCCTGACACATCATAAATTCCCAAAAAGGTCATTTATTTTATGAATTAGATTTTATAAAAGTATAGAATTACGAGGAGTCACATCCAGATGCAGTGTGCACACAAAATAGCTTATTGGACAGAGCCAAAGCCTTGCAGGGACGAACATTCATCATGTTGCATTAATGTGCTCAGTACCTGGAACCTGCCTGTGTTCAACCACTTGCCAGTTTGTAGTGTATCTACTCCTGCATCATGTCCTCCTACATCATATTCACCTCTGTGCTTTTCTTTTCTGTCTCCTCAGGGCTTAACACTTTTCTGGACGTGGAGAGCATTCTCAGTAAATGCTCATTGAATGAATTCACAGGCTAACGAGTCATATAAATAATAATATAAATAATTAAAGTCATATAAATAATAAAGTCATATAAATTTTTTTTCAGCTAGGTCTATTAACTTGAACTAGCCATTCCATCCATTTCATCATTGTTTGCTTAATCTCTAAAATTAATGGAATCCATACCATGGTCTTCAAGATGCCACCAATGTTGAGATCCATTGTTACATTTCCAGGGCCTCTCCAAAGGCAATATCGGCTTCTTTCATTATAGAACTACCCTTTTAATTCCTTTTCAAAATTGCAGAGTTTTTTGAATTTTCCTGAAAGTAGAATCCTTCTTAACTAATAATACCCATTGCAGACGCCACAGTAGTGCTGTCTGTCTGTAATCTCACATTAGAAGGGAAGGTGTAATGTTCATGACCAGATCCCAAAGCAAGGAATTCGCAGCTGCCTTCTTGAGGGAATCTCAGTGTACCTTGTGATGTATTTAAATTCATCAGCCATTTAGGGAATGTTTCATGTCAAGTATTTTAAGAGATGGTAGGGATGATGAGATTCTGTGCAGGGAATTCATAGAGCCAGACAGTGTCTTTTAAGATCATATAACCAGGGCTTGTTTTGCAAAAAAAAAAAAAAAAATTAAATGGTGTCAGCAGGGCTATACTGGTTTTCCAGAGTCAGCTAGTTGCTTTCTGCATGGCTGTAAATCACTTAGCATTTCTGTCCCTCCGTGTCTTTGTAAATTAAAATGTAAGACCTGCTCTTGACCTCTCATTTTCCTTCATGAACAATTTTAGGTTGACTATCTGCAAAATGGGAAAAATAATGTCTTACACACTAATCGTGAAGATTAAGAAAAATATTTTGTGAAAAGCTCACTGTACATTTATTGCTTTGCCATAGTGGATTGGGTCACCGTGATTGTTGTTGTTGTCATCATTATTTGTGGATAGCTGCGTATCATACACGGCAGCCTTTTCCTTAGCACCAGATAGGGTGAAAACAAGAGTGTGAGCATTCCTAAGAGCCTCACTTTCCCAGGCCAACTCCGTATCCACATTTTCTTTATAGCACAACTATGCCTTAGGATTCCTATCTCATAGGGAACCAGTACAAAAGTTAATGACTTTCCACTCTTTTATCCACAGTATTTTGGGTATTATATTGGTGACTCCACATTCTTGTTCCACATGCTCCATCTTACCCCGAAGGCTGTGTAGGACTTGCCGTCTTCAGTTGTGATTTGGCACTGCCAGGTTAAACATGAGAAATAAGTGAGATTACGTCAAAGAAGAAAAACCATGCTTGTTATGGACTAAATGGTCACATCCCTGCAAAATGCGTATGTTGAAATTAAATCCACAGTGTGATGATATTTGGAGGTGGAGTCTTTGGGACATGATTTGGTCATGAGTATGAGGCCTCATGAATGGGATTAGTGCTCATATGAGAAGAGGATGGAGAGCTAACTCCCTCTCTTTCAGCCATATGAGGGTATAATGAAATCTCAGCCATCTGCATCCAGAAAGAGAGCTCTCCCCAGGATCTGACTGTGCTGCCACCATGATCTTGGACTCTCAGCATCCAGAACCGTGACAGATAAATTTCTGTTGTTGATAAGCCACCCAGTTTATGGCAATTTATTATAACCACCTTAGCTAAGCCAGCGCTTGAATAGAAAGCTACAGAATGACTTCCCTGCGTACATGTGTGGTGTGGTAGGTCTCCAGAATACTGTTAATGGTCTCTTGCATGCATGATTCCAATATGTTTCTCCACTTTCTCTGATTTCTGGAGTAATACCTCATTATGTCACTTGGTCACGTTTAAATCATTCTTTATTTACCGGGTTGGCAAAGCAGCTCAAAAATAAAATCAACTTATAATCTTGAAAATCCTAAAAATTACATAGTACTGAAAAATAATACCACAAAGCACTGACTTTGTCAAATGTATTCTACATAATATCTATTTTCTTTATTTCACCGAAGGTTTCTTACTTGGATAAACTTAAATAATAGATCATTATCTTATGAAAATAAATTTTTTATGTATCTCACTTTCACCTCAGGAGTCACTGGATAAAGAAAGGGCACAATAATCTTCATCGATCCCAATCTTAACTCATTTACCAAAGCGAAAGACCTTGGTCTCCTACAGTAGTACATCAGCTCTCTGGGAGTCCTGAGTGCTGGCCTGCGGTCTGCTCAGCATGGGTGGGATAGGAATGAAGACCAGAGGAGTGGCTTTAAAAGAAAGCTAGCTGACCTGGAAAGGAACTTTCATTTAGGGTTTGAAGTGAAAGTCATGAAACTCTGAAAGGGACATCACCAGAATCACCTAAAGGAGAAATTTGTTCCCCCATGATTCACAGACCTAAACACATCTGCCACAGAGATTTTATAGTCAGTGAGAGTGTGAGTAGAATGGAGAGCTGAATATGTGAGGATACAAGAAGACTGTACAGTCGATGTAGAAATGTGCATTAAAACTAAAGAATAAGGAGGTGACTGTTGAAATTTTCCCTTTTTTTAGTTTTATCTAATTAGACTTTTAGTTTTATCTAATTAGACTTTTACAAAACTATTTGTGTTTAAGATAAAAATACACTCTTGGCACAAAGTGTAAAGGTTGAATATAAAAAATAAAGATATGAAGTTTGTTACAGAAATTGATCATATAAGAATTATGCCTGCTCTGCTATAAACATGGCTAGGAGTTGGGGTGGGGGAGAGGGAGAGGAAAGGGACAAGTGAAGGAGAAGAGGGGAGGGAGAATGGCAGATACAAGCAGGTAAAGAGAAAAGAAAAGTACAAGAGAAAGTTGCTCATACAATTCAGAATTAAGGAGGTGGCACTTAAGTATTTGAACACAACTAAATAGATTTTAAGGGTCAGAGTGTGATTTATTTAGATATTTGTTGTTTTACATCATATAATTCACGTTATCTATTTAGGAGTAGCGCAGATATCATTTCTAAGAAGCTATCATTTCATTTTGGTTTTGGCATCTGTTACTTTTTCACTTTTATTGCGTGTTCATTCTTGCTTCGTGATAGTGAACAATCACAAAGATTATTTGATTTGTATTTTAAATTGTGCTGTCTTCAGGACCTAATCCCAAGACTAAGGCTTTGGTGGCCTTCTGGTTTAGAAAGCCTCCATTAGTGGTATTTTCCAGATCCCTCTGCTGATTCCTGCCCTGGGCTGTTTGTCTGTGATATGTGATTCAATTTTTTTTTGTTCCTATATATGTGTCAGCAAAGTTTTCATGGACTTACCAGGGAGTATAATACATCATGAAAGAAGTATGTTAAATGGAATTCTCCAAGTTAACCTAATATAAGAGGTATGTTTTTCCTCAATGACAGGAAACTGTACAGATCATTTTGTTACTGTCTGTTTGTTCCTGGGTCAAGTCTAAAATAAATCATAGACAAATAGGATGTGTTAGGTGCTGTGTTTTCAGTTGAATAAATCACAATATTACTCAGACTTACATCAAATATTCCCAAGCTTGCATATTCATTATGAAGTTTATGAAGGAAAAAAAGAGAGCAATAGAGTCCAAGGAGCTAATGTAGATGAGGCATTTATTTTATTTTTAACACTGTAGAAATAATATTCATATAGTTATTTCTCTTATAGCATTTACAGGTGGGTCATGGGTTTGGAGATCAAAAGATATGGATCTGTACCCGTTTTCTACAACTCACCAATTGTGTGAATTCTGGAATATTTATTGACCTCTAGGATGTGCAAATACATTAACTGTAAAATAAGGATCTAAGCATGTACTCTGAAAGATAATTTCCAGGATTAGGGATAATTCATGTAAAGTACAAAGCTCAGTTCCTGGCTCCAGCTTTGGGTGCTGTTAGTATGGCATTTTTTGTAAGCAATACCGTTACTAATAAAAGCTAATAATGATTTGAGAAGAAA